>JAYKKM010000475.1:17307500-17740000 GCA_035772405.1 Chrysogorgia sp. JL179-B06 | reverse complement strand
CAGGCTACTTTCTCCTTGGTAAATACCCACTTATTCGCTATACCCATGTCCAAAAGCTCTTGATGAAGCTCATATATTCCCAGAATGCAATCGCTACATATTTGCGGTGAAGTTCACCAGGAATAAATAAAGTATACATAATTGGAAATGTACCAACACTTATTAATATCACTGTCAAAAAATATTCTTGTGTGTTATTCATGCACCTTAACTTTACAAATGCCATATCATCTAGCAGTACTAACCTTTATCAGCTTTTAAAAGCAGCTTTTTGTTACACAAGAGTATTATTACCATGTTCTAAAGTAAAATCTATTCTTTTAACATTATCCCCTTTTATTCTGTCTAACGCCAGACGATTTTATTCATCAAGGGGAGACCTGACATGGTTTATAGTTTATTATAATTAATAATTATAGTATATACCATAGTCCCTAGAAACAAATAATTGTCTTGGAAACATGGACAAAGTCTTTGTTCTATGTTTTTGTTCATGTTTGTGCACTTTAATTCACACTTGCTGAACACATTGTAGTTTTGGTATAATGAAGCAATCATTCAACCAATAGCAGCATTGCTTTATAAATATTAATAAATGTAAAACAAAAGACTTGTGAACCTTGTTAGCTGCTTTGATATATGTTCACCAGGTTTCCATACAATTTAATTCTAGGGACTATGTAAATACATGTATGACATTTTTGTATTATTTTTCCATGCACATGTATTTCACTAGAAATCATCTTCATGACGATGTCTAATAAAATAGGAAAAACAAATAATGAAATGCACCAAATTAATTTGTTCATAATTGATAAATAATGAAGTTTGCAAATACCATTTGAGAAACCAGCAATAAAATTATGTTGGTTGTTCTCAGACATCATCTGTTACACCTAAAAGCAATTATTGTAATTAAAACAATTCATACCTAAAAATGCATACACATTTGAAAACAACTTCTGCATACCGGTAAATACATTTCAACTATCAAACAAATTACCTGAATTAAAATTGTCCCTAATTTCTTGGCTGAATATCTCATTATATGACACTGAAAATCCCTCAAATGAAACAAAACAGTGATTCCTGAAAGACAATATATCACATTTCTCGTTTAATGTAAGTACAATTTAAGTTCAACAGTAATTATTTTGTAATTATAATATCACTATTTACCATTATCTCAGTCATCAATTTTTATTTAATATAAGTAGAGAACAACTCGAAAGCTTGTGCTACAGTACTTTGTTTTCTGCATGCAACATACATGTATATTACCGTACTACAAATTGTATCTACAATTCATAGTTTTATACCTCGCACAAAATAAATATTAACTTACAGATATTTCCTTAATATATCTCTTAATATATAATTTCCTGTAATATATGCTCAAAAAATAGTGCGAACTGAATAAAAATTGAACTTGTTGTATAATTTATCGTTTATCTTTAAATATTATATTAATTTATATAAGAGAGAGAGAAGTAAGAGAAAGAGGATGTACATACATACATGAAACTTACACGAGGGACGGTAACCATCTGTATAATCTCTTTTCCATGTAAACAACATTGGTCACTTCGATGAGATCAGTAGAAGCGGCTATCTCCTCAGAATAATATGAAGAAACATATTTGCCATCCGTCACCATAGAATGACCATACGAGACCTTGTAATATTTGCATCGAAGCGTAAGTTTCGTGCTTGGTTTAGGGCGGTGATAGTGTACAAAGTACAACTGCTTGGTGGGTTTGGAGGTGAATTTAGCAAAAAAAATCGATATGTTGGTACACATGAAGGAGTCGATCCTTTCTATATTGATTTATATATGAAACGTTTAAATGAATTTTACATAGAAAATCAATTACAAAAAAATATTTCTATATTAATCTATTTTATTTTTGAAACTATACATCCTTTTTCTGATGGTAATGGGAGAATAGGAAAAGCTTTAATTGCTTTTTTAGAAAAAAAATAGAATGTAATGTAAAAACAAAAAAACAACATAAAAAGTTATGTAAAATTTTAGGTATTATGCAAAGAAAACAAATTAGTTTATTTGATTATTAGATGAATTGTTTGTTACATTGTTATTAGATGAATTATTATTATAATAAAAAATATTTTATAAAAAAAAAAGTTGTGTAAAAAAAGTGTATAAATACAACATCATTTTAGCATTTTAGCATCACATTCGAAAGACTATCATGGCTGCAAAAACTTCAATGTCTTTGTATTCACTTGAATACATTAATCATACTTATGTATTACAAACGTATGATGATCATTCATGAAAAATTATTACATATGTAAAAAAAAATGGGAATGCGTATCTCGCGAAAGTATTTCCTACTAGTCGGGAGTTATTGAAATTTCTAATGAATACTAAATTAGAAATAAAAAAAGATGTGGCTGAATTGGTAACTCAATTGAGTAAAATTGCACCGAAAATTGGTTCTCAAGTATTTAAGGAAGTGTCCAAAAGTCAAAATTGGAAAAAAGAAGAAGAACGGTTTGTTATTCGTACTAACGGCTGGGGAGGATTGGAAATTCTTTACCAAGTAAAACAAAATATTCTACCCGAAAAAGATTTGCTGTTCAATGTGGATAGGATAGGATAGGATAATCTATTTACCCACGTATCACCAAGGAGCTAAAAACAATTAAGCTCGTAAAAACGTGAACGTAAAAACAATTTGTTTACCCCAACGCAAGTTTTTCCTTTTATTTTTTTACTTGTATAGAAAATAAGACAATAACAAAAAAAAGATAGATATTATTTATTTATAAATTGATGAAAATTTTTACAATTTTTTTAACACAGTTCATATACAAAGGATTTTTCATTAGGAAATATATTTGTTCTTATTCTACAATTATCATACCCCTTATTACAATTATCAAATAATAAATATCCATAGGGATGTTTATTAATATCTGCTAATATTTTTTCAAATTGATTTCTATTTATTTTCTTATCATCACATATGGTATACATATTTCTACAATCACTTAAATTTTTAAACATGATGTAATACTGACTGTTGATACGTAAATTTCGCAACTTTCCATTACCGTAAGATAAATTTTGACATGTAAAAATCACACTTACATTACGGTGATGAACATCTTGAGTTGCAATATTATCAATTTTATCAAGATTTTCTTTTGACGATGTAGCGAGTAACATAAGATCGTCTAAAATAATTAAAGTATTATCAGATGAATTCGTTTGTATATCAACAATATCGGGTATACCTTTCTTTCGAAATTAATTTCTTTCTCTGCCAAAATCTTATGTATTTTATCGTGTAAGGGTTGATATATTGAATAAAGATAAACTATTTTCGTAATTTTTGGAGTTATCATTGTCTCAATATAATTTAGTAATTGTAAAATCCAAAATGTTTTTCCACATTGACTAGGACCGCATAATGTTAACATAAATGGGTGATGAAATGGTAGTGAAACAGCATTCATTTTATCCGTCTAAAATCAAAAGGAAATATATATTTATAAGAATTTAAATAGTTTTTAGTTTTCTTTTAAATTTAATAAGACGATAGATAGTGTATATTTTTAAAACATATAACGATGTTGACTATACATAACCATATAAGGGCATGATATGAAACATATAACGACCATAACTATAGATCGCCATATATGGTCATGATATGACTTTGGACTTTGATTTTTACATGGAGTATATTTTAAACATAGAACGACCTTGACTATACATAATTAACCATATATGGTCATGATATGAACTTGGACTTTGATTTTAACATAACCGAAATTATTTAAACACCATAACACACACCTCGGATAACATTTGGGTATCGTGACGTAAACACTATGCTATTGTATAAACGCAAACTAAACGTGCTACCAACCAAACGAATCTACAACTGCAAACTTAAGAAGGACAAAGAAAAAAAAGAAAGAAAATCAAAAGCCATGGAAGACGTTGATATTGTTTTAAAGAAAGAAGAAGATGCTGAAAGCGAGATCGAGTGGGACTTTGATGAACATGACCCTAGTGGGGTTTTTTCCGATCAACGGTGGTGTGGAGGTATATGCCTTTTCTCCCGAAGAAGATAAAGACGATGAAAATTATGAAGATGAAGAAGATGATGATGAAGGAGAAGAAAAAGTGTGGGATGATGAATGCATCCCGAAGCAAAACCTAGACAATAATTACGGTTTCGAAAGTGGTAGTGAAAGTGAAAACGAACATGAACATGACAATAAAATATGGGAATATGTCGATAACAAAGGGGGGGATTTATTTATTTTGAGAACATTCCAACATTTATTCAAATGAAAAAAAAGAAATTTGCTTTATAATAAAAAAATGGTTTACAAAAAAATGTTCTATGTGTCTATTTCGTCTTCTAAAAATCCATAGGGAATTGTAGTAAAATAATCTTTAACTATACGTTTATTAAAAGTAAATGAATTTTTTTTAATTTCAGTATTAATAAAAATATTATTTAATTTATCTTTACATATTTTATTTTGATACTTAATTGTAATTATTTGATTTTTATATTCAACACATTTATTTAATGTTTTAAAATTTAAGATATCTTTCGCTTTATTTTTTAAAGAAAATCCTTTTACATGCACTACTTCTTCATTTAAATTAGTAATATAAGAATAACATTTAGGACCTGTTGAACAAAATCGAGTAATCCATTCATTTTCATTTAATTCATTGGTTAATTCTCCTCAATAATTAAAAGTTTTAATTGATAAAATATTTTCATTACACACATGAATAACAGAATCAGTATCCCTTTTTCTTTTTTCATCTATTTTCTCTACACTAATGGGGTTATCCTTTGTTTGAGAATTTTTTTTGACTTTCAAACAAACTTACTAAACGTTCGATCTCTTTATTATTATATTTGAATTTCTTTTGTTGATTCTCCATCGGGTTGTTCTTTTTTTTCCTTTTAAAACAAGAAAGATAGGCGGTTTTTTTTCCTTTCTTTTACCATCAACACGATCGCGTATATTAATATGATCTGACTCTTTTACATTTATACACATTAATGTAATAAAGGGTTTCTCCCCACCAATCCAATTACCCATATCTTTTCTAAAAAAAATGAGTGAAACTATTCATATAGAAATTTATTTAAAAGATAAATATAACAAACCTTTTATAGCTTATGAAGTTTTAGATAATAATGAATGTGTTTTATTTTCACCAGAAATATTTCATAAATGTCTATTAAATTTTACAGAAGATGATGATAAAATCATTTATATTAATTACTTAATAATACAAGAAAGATTAGAAGATTTAAAATAATATATATCAATTATCTTCATCTATTATATATAAAATTGAGTGTATTTTAAAATGTATTAAACAAAACAATATAGACTATCTTGGAATTAAAACAATATTTAATTATGGTTAAAATAAAATTACCTAAAAAAACGTCGTAAAAACTCACGTATTGTTAATAAATCACAAAATATACGTAATGTTCTTCAATGTAAAAGTAATACTATAAAAATAATAAGATGTCGTAAACGTACAGCGCATACTCCAAAATGTTGGATTCATTTAGCTAAAGAAGATAACTTACGTGTAAAAAAATAAACTATTCCAAATGCAGGAAAAGGATTGTTCACGTGGGAAAATCAATTTAATCCAAAGAAAAGAATTATCCAATATACGGCTCGAAAAACAAATCAAGATGGCTTAAATCGTAAATACGGTATAGACGTTAATGCGAACTATAGCATCTGTGATAATGCCAACAATTGTTTGGACGCTGATTTAAGTACTTATTCTGCAGCTCGTTTTGCAGATAATGGAAAAAGAGGATAAAAATATAAAATATAAATTTTACATATGCAAAAAATAATAAAAAATACTTTTTACAAAGTTCAAAACGTATAAAACCCCATGAAGAAATTCTTGCTGATTATGGTCCGAATTATTAGAAAAGAAAAAACGATAAATCAGTATGGGTTGTAAAAAATGTAGAAGATATGTAAAATTATTGGGTAAAGGGTTTAAAGGAAAAAGAAAACAAAGAGGTGGTGGTTTTATGGAATTAAAAAACAACGTGGGTATAAAAATAACTAACGCATTAGGTAAAAATATCATTAAAGAAATTAATAAGGATGTCGGAATCTTAAAAAGTATGACCAAAAAACGTCGTTATGCAACATACCGTAATGGTGGATTTTCAGAGAAAATAAGAATGATTAATATAAAAAATAAATAAATGTATTGAAAAAATTTCAAAAAAATCTTATTCGTCTTTTCACAATTATTTATAAGACAGTTCCATTTTTTTATTTAAATTTTTTATTACAGCATATTTTTTTTAATTTACACTATTTATCAGGCAATTCAAGTCGTTTAAGGGTAATGGGTTCATGGGTATCAACATTGTTATAAAGCGTTGTTATAAAATAAAAACTACGTATTGCACGTAAATTTTCTACACTAAATCCTTTTTGTTTCCAAAATAAATATTCATTAAATATAATAAGACATATCAACCATTTGTTTTTTTATTTTTTTAGAATAGGGAAAATGGTATTTTAGTAAATTATATTTAATATAGGTTGAAAATAAACATTGAAAATGTTTGAATATACAATCAGGAACAAGTTCTTTTTCTTTATCTTGAAACAGTTGAATTGTAACAATTTCATTTTCCTTCGTTGCAGCTTCTTTCAGATAAAAATATATTTTAATCTTGGAGGTAGTAGAATCATATACAATATAAGTTTCAAATCCATTATCCATAGTAGAAAAAGCATCAAGAAATTCCCATATATATCTACAAGTGTAATAGGCATCAGTATATCTTGAAGGTTCAACAACATCATTCCCTGCCTCCATTCTTATTTTAAAATGAATGTTCAATGTTTCAATGTTTTATAATGAGATAAAAAAACGCTTTTTTCCATCATTATCTATTTTTTCCATAATTCGTGCACTAAACAAAATTATTTCATACAAGAAACAATGTTTAGTGTCTAAATCATGATATTTACAACATTTTTCTTTAATATTATACATTTCAATTAATTGAGAATATTTTTCAAAACTAAAATGTTCCAAATTGACACAACAAATTTTAAGTTTTGCACATAATCTTGTTTCCAGAATTACTAATCCATAAATCTTTTTCATTTGTTCAACCATTTCTTTGATCCAAATAATGTTCTCGTTTTTTATTTAAATAATACAATCCATGTAAATGTTTCTGATAAAGAATAGTTTTTCTTTCTGAAAAATCCAAATCTTTAAAGTCAGGTAATGATGAATCGTAGCATTGAAAACAATAAAAATATCCATTATCTAAGGAAATAACAGAAACTTCACGATAACTCCATCGCCCGTTGAAATTAAAAGCTTCACTCACAATCAATGATATGTGTATTTTTTTTCAAATAATGTATCGGTGATTCTTTTAAAAAAGAATAATCGTCAATAGAATTATAGGGACAGTCCAAACGTGTTAACTAAATTTGTATTTTGTTCGGAAAATATTATATATATTATTTTTTTAAATAAATGTACATCATTTTATTCAAATTTTATGATTGGTTAATAGGTCTAAGTTGTAATCGGTCTAGAAACCAATTACTGTCAATAAAAAAATTTTTAAATGTGATTGGTTAGATTTTATGCTAGTGAAAGGTAATTGGTTAAGGTGATTGTGCCACACCTATAAACAAATATAAAAACCCTACGCAACGTTCTATGCCCTAAAACAATCATATTGTCAGAGAAAGAGGTTCTGTAAAACATTATAAAGAATAAATCAAAAGAATGGAGTTCTAATCAATCAAGGGAATATATGATAGTGATGGAGGGTTCTGCTGCTTCTATGCGTGGAACGATGAAGAAATTAAAACGAAAGAGCAGAAGATGAGCAGAAGATGTTGACGCATGGGAAAAAAGAAAAAGGGAAGAAAAGATAGAGTCTTGGGCTCTCATGGTAAATACGTGTGTGGACAAGGTGTCGCAGCAACCAAGAAGAGAAAACTCAATGAAACATTTTCAAAACATTTGTAAACAATATTTAATAATAATTCTTTTTTTTGTGCACAAAGTTCCAAATAATAATAATACTGTTTCATTTTAAGGCTGTTTCTTTTTGAAGTGTTAATAATAATTGGGCATCTTCCAAATGTTGTTTGCGTTTTCTTCGGGAATACAATGTTTTATAATCCGCTAATTTACGACGTCTTTCCACACTCCAACATATCCCTTTTAAAGCACGTCGCTTTCCATATTGAATCAAAGTTGAAGGATCATGAGATCGTCCCTCGTAGTTATATATGTCTCCATTAAATGATCGACAAATTTCTGGGTGGTAGTCAAACCATTTTCAAGCTTCAGCTTCATAACGTTTGTCTTTAAAGACAACCATCCCTTGAAGGTATCCCACGCTATTTTCAGTTGGGCAACTACATTAAAAAAATATAACTTCATCCATGTTAAAAACACATGAAGAAGTGTTAAACGATATTTAACGATAATTAAACGACCAAGTCTTTCGCGCAGGAGAATACATCTTCAAAGATAGTGATGCTTAACGTTTTGTTCCTATCTTTTATACCTTTATCAAATTATAACTAAAACATAATTCACAAATCTCAGTAACGAATTTGAACTACGTTTATTTAAATCTAAATGAAAAGATATTGCATCTGTAACACAATAAATTCACAGACAATCTCACGAACGAAATTACCCCTAACAACGTTTCATATTTCGTATCTCACTGGCGAAGTTGATAGCAACGGGGCTTCATATTTCATATCTTTTACACACTCGCAAAATTATTATAACCAAAACATATTCACACACACTGACAATCGCAGTACCGAAGTTACCGTATAATACGATTTATTTAAAAGTATATGAAAAGATATTGCATCTGTAACCAAACAAATTCATAAACAGACAATCTCGCGAACGAAATTGCCACCTAACAACGGCTTCATATTTCATATCATTTATAGGTATATTTAAAAAAAATGAAAATATAAAACGCTTGTGAAGGAGTTTGACGCACTTGAGCTTGACTTAGTATTCAAATTCCTTTTTTACCTATTCCTTAAAATAAAAATAAAACGAACTTGATTGTGAAAGATCTTGACTGAATTTGAATAACAAAATTCTTCAAATTTCTTTAAAGACCTCTTCACCCTGACTGTGAACGACCTTGGTCGAATTGGAATAAAAATTAATAACAAAATTCAAATTCCTTTAGCGCATTTATTAAAAAATAAACGCTCTTCCTTGACCTAAACCAATGAGATACGTTTAAAATGAACCAATGAAAAACATAGCCCTTCCTTGACCTTAACCATAAACCAATAAGATACGTTTAAAACGAACCAATGAAAACACTTTACTATTTTAGAAAATAATATATAAAGAATAGCTCATTAATTATATTTTACAAAAACAAAAACGCGAGCTAGGATGGCAAGAACCAAACAAAGTAATAAATATATTCCTCACAAAGAAGAAAAGAAAGATGTCAAGATTAAAAGTCTAGGAAAAGGAATTTCCCAGATGAAGAAATTATATGAATACCATTTACAAAAGAAATTGGGTGTTTACCTAACTGATGTGTCGTCTTCGTCGTCCGAGTCGGAAGATGAAGAAATAATCGCCGTAACTTGCGAAATCATCGAGTCTTATCCCACAACACCTCCTCCTCCAGAGTACGAACCCCTCGCCCCAATAGAGGAAATACCAATCCCCGATCTACCTATCGCAAGTATTCCAGAACCATTTCAAGACGTGGAAATACCAGATGTAAAAATCGCAAGTATTCCAGAACCGATTCAAAACGAAAACAATTATGAAAACATCATACCATTACAAGACCAACAAACATTATTTGATTTATCAAATACGTTTGATTTTGAAAATTTGATTCCTGATAATCTGTATCAGCAATTAATCCTGAATTATTACTTGCTGATATTCCTCCCCAACTACCACCACCACCACCACCACCAGCAACACCACCACCACCAGCAACACCACCACCACCTCTTCCTCCTCAACAAAACCCAGCGGCTAGAGAAGATGAAGATGAAGATAGAATAAAACAATTTAAAAAACAACTAATATATATATAAAAAAACATAAACTAACAGGTGTAGAAACTGTAAATTATATAAATATTAATAGCGATGAAGATAATGACATTATAGTTAGAGATTTAGATTCTTATAGACAATTAAAATTTATATTTAAAGAAAAAGAAAAGATAAATAGAAAATTTAATCAGCATAAAAATAATAGAGTGGGAATTAGATTGTTAGAAAGAAACTTTCGAAAAATATTTAAGAAAGCGGATAAAGCGCGTTATGAAAGTATGTTAAAAAAGAGTTTAAAAAAATAAAATGTTTGATTTGTCCTCATGGATTGTATATAAATATGTGGGTGTGAATTTTGTTTTTACTTGTTTCAAAAAATATGGATATCATTCTCGAAGAACTTGCACGAAACAATATTAAATACAAAAAATTGGCACCGTTAATTGAAGAATGTGTTATCCAACAAAACAATTTATTGAAAAACATTATTTTACATATCAATATCCAACAAATGGAAATCATTCATAAACAAATGGAATATCATGAACTAGGAAATATCATTGCTTTTTATGCATTGATTCATTGTTTTTTTGATGGAAAACATATTGGGGAAAAAGAAATTGAATTCATTCAACATTGGACAAAATTAACAATTCCAGACTTTAAAACTTCAAAATCAACTCTTTTATTAGAACAAACAGTTCCCTTTAATTACAATTTCTTATTTTTTATTTTTACCACATTGATAAAAATTGTACTTACTCTAATTTCTAACTACAACATCTTGTAATTTTAATTGAAATTCATTTATATTAAAAGGATTATTATATCTCTCTAAATATGCCATAAGATAAGCTTCTACATACTCTATATTATCTTCCTCAAACATTCTAAAATATGGAGTTAATAAAAAATAATCTAATATTTCCATACTATACATATAAGTCTAGCTCTATAGTTATAGGGAATGAATGAATTATTTGCGTTGTATCAAACAGTCTATCAAAAAAAATTTCACATCTCAAAATTTCACTATTGAATATAAAATCAAATATGGGGCTAGCCAAACAAAAGTGGATTTTTGTTTACAATTTTTGCGTCTACGTTGTTTAGCAACGTAAACGCTATGCTATCGGCGGCGGACTAAAGGACTATATATATATATGGCTGTGTTTGGACACTGTGACGTAACAATCTGGATCACATGACCTAGCGAACTTTTGGAAACGTTGTAGCGTCCATCTTTCTGTCTGCTGTTTGGCCACTGTTTGCTTTGATTTTCCAAATTTTATCAAGGTAAGGCGACAAGTTATGAGTATTAACGTTAGGGGTTTCCACAAGTTGCTCGGCAACTTTTTGGCAACTTTTCGTTCTATGAGCAACTTTTGTTTAACCGGCAACTTTTGTAACTTCGAGCAACTTTTCCTAAATTTGACATTTGTTTAGCGATTTTGAGTTTTTCACAACGTTTACTTTCATTTTGTGTTGAAATACGGTAGACCATATTAGGATAATAATAAACAATTTTAGCTCTCCAAGACCCAAGTCCAGTCAATCTCAATATCTCTTTATCGGTATTTAATACTCGGTAATTTTAGCCGCTAGGGGAATTAATACCGGAGTTATTTGCACTTTTGGCTTCTCAAAATTCAAAATGGCCGACATATTTACACAAAAGTTGGTATTTGACATTATCATAATTGTTTTAAGTTTTGACATTACGCCGGGTTTTATATTCGATTTCATAGAACTATATACTATATTATATGAACTATGAAGTAATATATTAAAATATTGTTTCATCAAGACACATTATATTATGTACAGACAAGTGCATTGCATTTTTTTATAAAGACACATATTTATATGATTACTCTAAACATCATCACCAGGTATGTATCGACTCTTGCTCAAAATAGCAGCACTTGGCAGCGCAATTAAAGTAGCAACTTTTGAGCAACTTTCTTGAAAACTAGCAACTTTTTGAGAAAAATGGGCAACTTTTACGCAACTTTTCTTCTTTTTTTGAGCAACTATTATCAGAATTTCGAGCAACTTGTGGAAACCCCTAATTAACGTCATGTTAATCGACATGAAATTTGTTGATCAGTTCTCTTGTGAACATTTACGATTTTGTGGTAGTAAAAGGCAGCACTTTCCTTGTGATAATAGAGACCTTTAGATTTGAGGGCGAAGACGAGTACGAAGACCAGTATACCATTGCGCATGGTTCTTTTCCATTGTTGTTTCTCCACTGCGCAGAAAAGTTTGTCTTCGTACTCGTACTCGTACTCAATCTAAAGGTCGCTATTAGCCACTAGACAGGTACGTTTATCTGATTCATATTTTTTTCTGTTTTAGGAGTCTTAGAGGAAATATTTGTGAGTTCATCACTTGTGACAGTTTCTTCTCACAGGAGCCATTGTGTTCGCGCTGATTTATAAGAGTTCGATCAGATACTTATTTGTGTGATATTAGTTTGCACAACACAAATTAAACGAAGCCGGCATTGTGCAGTGCCAGGACCTATGCATATGATTTATCCAAGTAATTTTAGTCATGGCAATTCAAGAAAATTTGGACAAAATGCTGGTAAACAATGTGCAGCTATGTCACTGACTGCAATAATATGTATACTCAAGTAAAAGATATTCAACTTGGGATTCACGATTTTTAAATACCATATTATGTGTTGGAAATCTTTATAAGTATAACCTTTATACTTGCATAGCTAATTCCATTAAAAGATATTTTTTGCTATTAACTGACATGCCCGAATTTATTTCAATTGATGATAAAGTTTATTATTTACAATATAGTGACTCCTTTGCTGGTGGGGTTTTACTACATCCCGGGTGTTCTTTGTCAGCGCCCACAAGCAATTGTCTTCTGGACGATACTTTTATTAGTATTATTATTAAGGATAGTATTAGAAAACCATTAGGTAGGAGGTTTGAAAACTCCACCGAGGCAGGGTTAGTTGTTTTGGGGTTAGCAGTTCTATGATGCATTTTATCATACAGTACAATCTCTCATTTTGTCCCACCTAAAAAGATCTAATAGAAGATTTCAGGCTCTGACAAAGAACGCCGGGATGTAGTAAAACTCTTGCTGGTGAAATATTCATGATAACAGACAATTAATCATTTTTCATCACTGACAAGTGCTCTAAAATAAAATATTTTCCCACTCTGAATTGAATTATCAACATTTTTGTTTTGATTTTTTTGATTTGATTCACATTCAAGAGATAAATGGCATGCCAGATCCATGTGGAAAATCTGTATTAATTGATGTTGAAGGTATACAGAAACATATTTAACTCTTTCCTGTCCCCGAAGTCGTCAATCGAAAAACATGGCACACGGTAACGCAAGATTAAAAATTGAAATTCGACAAGCGCTAGGACATGAGATCCACTCACACGCCAAATTTGATTTGATTTCATAAACAACTCTGCGATTGGTGGCATTTTGAATTTTCATGATGCCACGCGGGCATGCAAGATGGCCTTTTCTAGAAAAATGGAAGTTTTTCAACCTGATTTATGATAATTAATGCTAATTTATATTAACATAATGTGTTTTGTTCGGAAAATTCAAATGCATTGGTAACAGCCATGCTTTTGAATTTTCCGAACAAGACACATTAGAACAGAGGTAGTTCAATTTTGGATGTTTTTCAGCCGGACAGGAAAGAGTTAAGCAGTAATAACAGGTAAACTGAAAATAATCGAAGAAAAAGCGTCAAAGGAAAAGCTGTTTATTAAATGTTGAATTGAAAATAATCAATGTAATAACAGTTTAACAAAGTAAAAATGGTCAGTGAGAAAAAATGAACCCCCTTCTCTGCTCCCCCTACCCCCCTCAACGAGAGGTTACGGTACAAGGGCACCCGCACCGGTCCACCCGCAGGGGAGCTCATACTTTTAAATATATACACAATCTATTTATACACTACAAACGCAATACTTTTTAAGCATGTGGGTCAAAAAGGTCAAAAATCACCGTGTTTAGAAATGTAGGAAATAGTTCACCAAATTGGCTTACATTTTTATATGTGTGTTTTTAGCCGACTTACAACGATGTTGAAAAAATCAGGCGAAAATATAAACTTGATCGATGCGAAAAAATATTGGCCATTTTTTTATTAAACATTTGATGAAGATGGAAAGCTATGCAGTTAATTATGCAATAATGTATTTTACTTTAATACTTCTCTCAATGCAATAATCTATCAAGGTAATTTTGTAAAAGCTCTGTTGATAATATACTGTACATTTAAAAAGATTTTAACACAGTTATTCTGGACAATATATGTCAAAAATTGCAATGCAAGATGTATGTAGGATTATTACTACATACTGTATGATTGCATGGGTATTCACACTCAAGGAAAAATAACATTTAAACTAATCCAAATACCAACCCTAATGCTAACTTCAATACTAACCGTAGACAATTTTAAACTTTAAAATTAAAATTGAGATTTAACACAAGAAGTTCTTGTTTAGAAAATTTGAACTGGTATGAAAAATCTAATTGCTATACAGTATTTATAATTGAACTGGTTTAAAAGAAACTGGTTTGGAAAATTAATTTTTTAATTTAATTTTAATTTTTTAAAAACAATTTTTTTTAAATTGTATCAGATCAAAAATATTGCCCCAGTTCAAATAAATTTTCCCCACAGCATATACATGCAATGAAATTGTTAGTTAAAAGTGCTCCACTTGGACCCAAATGATTTGATATTGTTGATGTTTTTGTTGTATGTGAAAACTGGGGTATGAATAATTATTTAGTCTATTTAGGCAATCCATAGACCAGGGTCCCATGTTTTCTCAACTGCATTGGAATCCTTCAGTGTAGACACTATACAGTGTAGACACTAATATACCTGTGCAACAGTAAGTACTAAATATCACTATCCAGTGCAAAATCCTTTATTTTCTTGAGCTATTTAACTGTTTAGTAGGTATAATATATAACTTTACTCTACCATACAGCAAAATAATATTAAAGTTTATGATTGACATTGTTCAATAAAACATGTTCCTGTATTTCGTACTCAAAATGCAAGTAGTTTAATAACCCAAGACCAAGTGCTAAAAAACTACCATGCCCATCGCTAGTGCAGCACCGTGCCCATGTGTGCAGTCAATGCATCAGATAAACAATGGGCTATACCAGTAATGGGTGTATAGTTTTACCACAAGAAATATGTTTGTTCAGTTTTTAATGGTTAATATATCTGCACCAGTCCACCAAGTCATGTGTAAAGTATGATTAAGTTCCTTCATCTGAAATCACTATAGCAATCACTTCCAACAAATGTAAATAACAATATTAATTGCTTTACTATTGTATATTTTACCAAAACGTAGACGCGTGTACGCACCTATTTTTAAAATTACATTGATGACTATCCACACTATAAATATAACTATAATGATGTAAAAGGCGATCAAGATCAAGATCTCCTAGGATATTATTATCAATTCTACCCTGAGGATTATGTTTTGGACAATAAAAAATAAAACACGATGCTAGGAAAAATATATTATATTTAAACGAACGAGGGAAAGACATGCAATAAAAAAAGTGCTACAGTTAATAAATAAAGGGTAATATCAACTAAAATAGGTGAATCTTCAATTAAAGATATTTTATATATCATAAAAAATATAAAATCTCTCCCCATCCCAAAGGGTATCGGTAAACGCTCTTCCTCTTGTGAAAATGAAACAATAGGGGACATATAATGATAAATATAGGTACAAAAATATTGAGGTCTTGTTACATTAATATACAAAGTATCTAAATAACGATTATCTAAACTAAATATTGAAGATAATAAATCTGGTTTCTTTGATAATATTAACTCACGAGGATCTAAATATAATTTAAAATATATTTTTCACCACTGTCAATATATGGAAGAATGTATTTTCCTTCTGCCCCCTCAACCGTCCAACATTTCATTTGTTTAATATCTGGATCGTCTAACCGTAAACGATAAAATCCTGTATAATATTGTGCAAACGGATTGTTTTTAATTCGTAAACATCCAATAATTTCTCCACAATAATAGTTATAAAGACCAAACATCCAATGGATAAAACCAATCTGTGAATTTTTAAATCGTTGAAAATACGTTACTGCTTTTAAAATATATATGAAAGAAATGGTTTCTTTGGTTTCTTCCACTTTTCTTTTTTTATATTCTCTTTCCAAAAATGGGCGTCGACGATTTGAAATTTAAAAGTTTTAGTTTTTCTTTGGGTAACAACTTGGTTTTCCATAAAAAAACAAATAAAATTAAGAATCATAATCAATATATTCAATAATATTCATAACCTTAAAACAACTTTTCTATGAATAACATAAAATACTTTAAAAATATTCTTAAATAAATCATACTCTTACCATCTAAAAAACGTTATTCTTTTATATCTCAAATGAATAAAATCTATGTCACTATCTTCAGGTTTTATCCACTCTGTACGTATAATACGTTTTCCTTTAAAAAGTTCAACCTTTAAATACAAATGATACTTGTTTCCGTCTATTCGATCACGATTTCAACCAATTAATATCAAATTTACTTCCTCTTCACTGTCTACAATATATTTCACAGGAATATATTTACAATGTCGTCGTTGATTCATTTGTCTATTGTAAAAATCCGTTTGTTGATGTTCTTATATATAGAGTATCAACACCCTTTTTTCATAAAAGATTTTTCGATTTTTTTTTCTTTTAGGAAAAATTCACACTCAAAACCCCACCCACTCCCAAAACCAATTTACTTCCGGAACCTGCACCTTTTTTATTTTTAGTCACCTTTTTTATTTTTTTAGTTTAAAAAATATAAATAACACTTTACTTTTTTTTACAAATACCAAATTTGTTTTTAATTTTTAATAATTCATCGTCTGTATGATAAAATTGGGAAGAATGGTTATATTCTTCCCAATTCCACACACACGAGGACAACCCTCCCTTTACAAATAATAATATATAATAATTATTTTAAAAAAAGGCCAACCATTTCGTGAACCTACGCTCTTTTTATTTTTATTTTAGAAAAAACTCTATTTACTTCCGGAATAACCACACCCACCTCACTTCACTTCTGGTGTTCGTCGGGGTAACATCTCTCGCTCTCTCCAACTTCATTTTTAGAAAATACATTTTTCAAATCACTTTACCATCTTTTCTTTTTAGAATTTGTTTCTCTTTTTTAAACAGTTTCATTCATTTCATTTTCTTCAAAATATTATCATCATCATCATCAAGAGAGAGAGAGAGAGAGAGAGAGAGATGGATGTGTGCCTCTAATGAAAATCAACCACATCAATGTATTTGGGACTGGCATTAGCTTTCTAAATCAATCTTTTGCGCGAAAACATTTTAATTGATTATGACTAGGTCTTCACCTTCCCTGGAAACGGATTAATATTATCCTAATAAAAAGCCGACACCTTTTTAGGACACCCTCCCGAATCTCAGCGTATCTACTTCGCTCTGATTGGTTAATTCAAATGTTTTCTGTGCGCTGATTGGTTTAGAGCTAGTGTCAGTCCCAAACACATTTAAAATATATATACATGACTACTGCCGCACTTGTTTACAGTCCCCGCACTTGTTTACAGTCGCCGCACTTGTTTACAGCCGCCGCACTTGTTTACAGCCCCCACACTTGTTTACAGCCGCCGCACTTGTTTACAGACCCGCACTTGTTCACAGCCCCCGCTATTGTTTACAGCCGCCGCACGTTAATTGTTTACAGCCCCCGCTATTGTGACAGCCCCCCACACTTGTTTACATCCCCCGCACTTGTTTACATCCCCCGCTATTGTTTACAGCCGCCGCACTTGTTTACAGCCGCCGCACTTGTTTACAGCCGCCGCACTTGTTTACAGCTGCCGCACTTGTTTACAGCCCCCGCTATTGTTGACAGCCGCCGCAATTGTTTACATCCGCCGCAATTGAATACATCCGCCGCACTTGTTTACAGCCGCCGCACTTGTTTACAGCTGCCGCACTTGTTTACAGCTGCCGCACTTGTTTACAGCCGCCGCACTTGTTTACAGCTGCCGCACTTGTTTACAGCCACCGCTATTGTTGACAGCCGCCGCAATTGTTTACATCCGCCGCAATTGAATACATCCGCCGCACTTGTTTACAGCCGCCGCACTTGTTTACAGCCGCCGCACTTGTTTACAGCTGCCGCACTTGTTTACAGCCGCCGCACTTGTTTACAGCCGCCGCAATTGTTTACATCCGCCGCAATTGAATACAGCCGCCGCACTTGTTTACAGCCGCCGCAATTGTTTACAGCCGCCGCACTTGTTTACAGCCGCCGCAATTGTTTACAGCCGCCGCAATTGTTTACAGCCGCCGCACTTGTTTACAGCCGCCGCACTTGTTTACAGCCGCCGCACTTGTTTACAGCTCCCGCACTTGTTTACAGCCGCCGCAATTGTTTACAGCCGCCGCACTTGTTTACAGCCGCCGCACTTGTTTACAGCCGCCGCAATTGTTTACAGCCGCCGCACTTGTTTACAGCCGCCGCAATTGTTTACAGCCGCCGCAATTGTTTACAGCCGCCGCAATTGTTTACAGCCGCCGCAATTGTTTACAGCCGCCGCACTTGTTTACAGCCGCCGCAATTGTTTACAGCCGCCGCACTTGTTTACAGCCGCCGCACTTGTTTACAGCCGCCGCAATTGTTTACAGCCGCCGCACTTGTTTACAGCCGCCGCAATTGTTTACAGCCGCCGCAATTGTTTACAGCCGCCGCACTTGTTTACAGCCGCCGCACTTGTTTACAGCCGCCGCACTTGTTTACAGCCGCCGCACTTGTTTACAGCTCCCGCACTTGTTTACAGCCGCCGCAATTGTTTACAGCCGCCGCACTTGTTTACAGCCGCCGCACTTGTTCACAGCTGCCGCAATTGTTTACAGCCGCCGCACTTGTTTACAGCCGCCGCAATTGTTTACAGCCGCCGCAATTGTTTACAGCCGCCGCACTTGTTTACAGCCGCCGCACTTGTTTACAGCCGCCGCACTTGTTTACAGCCGCCGCAATTGTTTACAGCCGCCGCAATTGTTTACAGCCGCCGCACTTGTTTACAGCCGCCGCACTTGTTTACAGCCGCCGCACTTGTTTACAGCTCCCGCACTTGTTTACAGCCGCCGCAATTGTTTACAGCCGCCGCACTTGTTTACAGCCGCCGCACTTGTTTACAGCCGCCGCACTTGTTTACAGCCGCCGCACTTGTTTACAGCCGCCTCAATTGTTTACAGCCGCCGCAATTGTTTACAGCCGCCGCACTTGTTTACAGCCGCCGCAATTGTTTACAGCCGCCGCACTTGTTTACAGCTCCCGCACTTGTTTACAGCCGCCGCACTTGATATGTCGCACTTGATATGATTATTCCTTTAACCGCTCCCTGGATATACTGCCAGATGATATTTTATCCTCTTTTGCGTGATAAATAAAGCTGTTGCCGCAGTTTTCCTGTTTTGTGTCATTAGGGGCTTTGTAATTTGCTGTGGCTTTAATGCTTAATGAAGTACTCCTAACAACCAGTTTACACTATACTAGAAGAAGGTTAATTAAAATAGTAAGTTAAATATCTTAGGATAAAATGTTCATAATACATGGTATAAATAATAGGTTAAAAACACTGTATAAATATTAAATAAAAAAGTAACTAAAATCTAATAGAAGCAATTGCCTTTTCTTTTTAAGACCAAGACTACTAATATCATAATATTATTGGGACATTGTTCCAAGCAATAATAGACCTTGGGTAAAAAGAGTACTTAATGAGGTTATGTAATAACCAAGGTTAACAACAAGGGAACTGCGCAAGTGCGGGGGACATCGGAGTATCATATGACAAGCATGTTGGGATAAGGTCGACCATTGGCGACTGACCGTAGCCAGAGCAGGACACGGCTTAGAGGGCAGTAACGAGAGCGTGTGGAATTGAACATCCCACCAACCCTCCCTTTACACAAAGAAACGATTAAGGTGAAATAACTTCCACCAAAAGCTTTTGGTGTGATAGGTGCAGGTCGACAACAGGGTGTGGTGGTCAGATCAAGATCAGCTCGCGTTATCCTGACCTGAATTCCAAGTAACAATAATACTGGCGTGCAAAACCCTGTAGCAAGACGTGCACCTAACCTTCCACAACTGGTAAGTAAAGTGTACGTATAGGTGTTAATATATATTAATATTAGTTTGTAAGTGATTGTAAGGAACTTGATTTGGCAATCTTGAAGTGGAAAGTGAAGTCCCACCAGGCCTTGATTAATTTTATAGAACATAGTTATTTGAGCTAAAAGTCTTCTATTTTCTAGTGTGTCCCAGCCCAATTGTTGTATCATTGGGGTAATATGGCTGTATCTGGAATATTCATTCTCTACAAATTTTGCTACTCGCTGTTGAACCATTTCTATTTTATCAATGGTCCTTTTTGTGTGGGGGTTCCATACTGTCGATGAGTACTCGAGCTGAAGTCGAACAAGGCTTGTGTAAGCCCTAGATTTGACTTCTGAGGTACACTCACCAAGGATTCGTTTTAGTAGTCCAAGTGTGTTGTTAGCCTTGCTTGTTATTGTATCGCAGTGTTTATTCCAACTGAGATCTTGGGTTATTGTGATACCAAGGTACTGTACTTTGTTGAAGCTGTACTGGATATGGCTTTACCAATCAAAACATATGTGTAGGTCAGGAGAACTTTCTTTTTTGTTATTCCAACGTGGTAACATTACCAAGCAAGTTGCCATAATTTGGCCCAGTTTTCTAGCTTTTCCAAATCCTGTTGTAATAACATCTGGTCTTGGTGGCTGTGAATTTCTTGATAAATGACACTGTCATCTGCAGCAAAAAGACGTAGTTTAGAATGGATATTTGTCGTTATGTCATTCATATACAGCAGGCAAGACTGGGCCCAGCACAGATCCTTGGGGTACACCATGCAGGGACTATGGCTGCTGGGTTGGAGTGAGCGCCATTAACAGATACTAATTGGGTGCGGTTTGACAGGAATGAATTAACCCACAGTTTTACCACGTATTCCATAGTGATCTAATTTGTTAATCAATTCTAATTTATTAATTTTTCTAATTTATTAATCAATCATCGTGGCGTTCCGTTGCTCGGTGTTATAGTAATTGTTACTGTCATTTATAATCGTAACTGCTCCCTGGATAACAGCCTGGTGATCATCTAATTCTTTGCGTGGTGTACTTTGGCGTGTTCTTGTCGCTTTCATATGTTTATTAATTTATTTGGTCTCGGGCGTGCATGGACCAGGTACGTACTAACATCACCCTTGTGCAGATAATTTGCTTTGCTTTTCCTTCTTCTGACACCGTCAATGTTGGACAACCTAAGCTTTGAAGTTTAGCCGCTTGTCAGATTTACTTATGCTTCATCCTGATCGGTGCATTCCGGTTCGTATATATTTTGTAAGGCTGGACATGGTATCTGTTTGTGATAAGTACATGTGTAATATTCTCCACTGTGTCAGTGTAATTGTAGTACCAGTGTAGATTCTAGGGAGCGTGATTCTAGGCTAAAAAAGAATTAGGTTCCTCCCTGTAGGACTAATAGTCTGTTGAGACAGACTAAGTCCTACAGGGAGGCACCTAATTCTATTTTAGCCGACAATCACGCTCTCCTAGAATCTAGACTGGACCTTCGTAACAATTACTTCACCTCTCCTAGCTCTTCACCTACCTTCTCCGACGGTACTACACCCTCCAAAGTAAGAGTATATCTTCTGCATTTATGGCTGTCAATGCGGTTGTGTTATTCCTATGTTAGTCGCCAACTTGTTACTATACGTTTCTAGAACTCAAGATATGAAGGTTCATTGTTGTTCAACCACTATTCATCAGCCAAGACTTGACCGGCTAATTGTTGTTCAACCATTATTCATCAGTGAAGGCTTGACTGGTGCATTGTTATTCAACCACTAATATTCATCAGCCAAGACGTGATCAGTTACTTGTTGTTCAACCTGCACTATTCATCAGTGAAGGTATGTTGCCCAAACTCAGCTTTTACTATACATTATCCTGAACATGAAGCCTGACTGTTTGTGTATTTTACATTGTAGCATTTAGGTTATGTAAGCTAGTGTACTCTAAGTGGAAGTTGACTATATATTATATTTCATGTTTTGCAGTTGTCCTTCTATCAATAGCTCAAGGCCAGTGGAAAGAAAGTATATAGTAACTAAATAATGTTGATGGATTATTACCACATATGAAGATTCAAAAGAGTTCTTTGAATATTTACAAAGAATAATAGAAAATTAAAAAGACAATGTGCATATAGTTAAAGGGGCTATGTCACGATTTGCCTGGTTACTCAGCTAAGCGTACTTGTAGATTTTGCGTTCAAGATAATATACGGCAATCGTGGCCTTCCAGCTCCTTCTCGTTTCCCACCACGATTAGACATTAAATTGTCATTACGCTTTACTTATAACTCATCCAAAAATAACCCACCAACATGAAAATAACAAATACTAATCGAATAAATCGTTGAGCTTTCGCTTCGCTTTGATTTTGGATTCCGAATCAAAAATCAAAAAGTACGCTTAGCTGAGTAACCAGGCAGATCGTGACATTAGCTAGTTGCAGCTTGATGTTTGTAAAGTTGTAAAGGTTTTGCTGTGCAAGCTGTGTTAAGTTGTCAATACTCAGAAAAACTCGAACCCGAGTGCTTAAACAGCAAAACCTTTACAACTTTAATGTGCATTTAATTTTAAAATATATATAGTTACTTGTTACCTAACTTCATTATTATTTTTTTGGTATATTTATGTACATTGAACTTTGGTTATATTATTGTAATACAGATACAGTGTCAGTGCATGTGGTGGTCAGCTGTCAACTTTGTGCTTATGGCAGACCTTCCAACTTGGTGACTTGAAAATGAGTGAGAATGTTGATCTAACCAAGTATGGCCAAGCACACCACCCCCCCCCCCCCCCCGACAATTTCCAGATATTAAGCCACAGATATTGTTCACAAAACTACAAATTGTGAATAAAATTGTGAATTAATCACAATTTTTTGTTACACTTTTCTACATGTTTACTTGTTTTGTATAGGCATGCCATATGACTGATGTCATCAGTCTTTTTGGTCAGCGCAAAACCAAATGGCCTAGAAACACTTCATGTTATAGCCATTGATTTTATTGAACTAAACGTATAAAATCTGAACCAAGCTCCAAGAATAAGGAGCTTGCAGGTTTTTTGGAAATGCGTGATGAATTAGTAGTTATGCGTGTGAGCGTGAGATAGATGTCAAATGCGTGTGTCTCACGCTAAATGCGTGAGAGTTGGAAGGTCTGCTTATGGTTTATTTGGTAAAGCCAGCTGACCAACAATGATTAATATGTTTGAATGACTTGGTTTGAGCGAATCTTCACACTAACCCTGTTTGGTGCTTGTATAAAAAATATGTATTGCAGTGTGGTTGTTGGTCTGTGCTATTCTTAAATACTATTTTTAATTTCGTTGATAGTTTACAAAGTCATAATACTTAAGTCAGAAATAATTATGATGCTTGCATGCTGTTATAGAGAGAACGTTTCATAATAGCGTTTATGTATTACTGGTTCAATATTGAAATGGTGGACGGGTTTAAAGAACAACATTTCTATTGCGATAATTTGGGGTTATCACTTATCTGTCACTGCATGCGCGCGACCATAAAACGCCATATTGGTGTGCCTTCCTCCTTGTGGTCTAAAATGGCTCCAAATATCTTGCAACGTTAAACTTAACTTGAATACGAATATACCTGAGTTGCCGAATCCGCCATTTTGTATTAGTTTCGAAAATTGTTCTACAGAAACCGCTGGAAAATCGAAGCTCGCGCTTCCGGGGGAAAAGCACTGATCTCTATGTGAATGAATGAATGAATGAATGAATGAACTTTATTTAAACACGGGGGACACTTCATAAAATATGCTCTTTCAGAGAGCCGTGTACAAGTTAAAAATGATATACATATAGCAACTGGATAAAAAATTTAAGAGCTATAATTTACATTTAATATCATAAAATTAACTATATACTATACTAAACTAATTATATACTAACTATACATACTAAAATAATACAGCAAAGTACTATATTTAAATATTGTTAAAAGATCAATTTACTTTTAAAAATTTCAATGTTTTCTAAAAGTCTTATTTCGATAGGTATAGAATTCCAGCCAACTGCTCCATTAGTGAGGTTGAATAGTGGTATAAAATACTTTGATAAATGAGTCCCTGGGTATAACATCCCGAATCCTTCGCAATACACCAAGACCTCTTTAATTAACCTTTCCACAAATGCTGTCTATATGGTCATGCCACTTTAGGCTCTGATCAATAACAACCCCTAGTATTTTTTTAAATTTGACTCTCTTCAATTTAACATTCCCTATTAAAAGATTAGGATTAGCAGTTAATTTGTTAATTCGTTTTGCAGACCCAATTATCATATATTCACTCTAATAACTGTATTTTATAAGCTAAGACGATTTGCTTTCAACCAGTCATTTAATCCTGCTAAATCATAATATACCTGGAATTACTCGACATCCCTTATTGCGAGTAGTTAAAATTTCTTCACTTTTTGGGCTCCATGTGCAATCCAGGTATATAGAGATCAGTGGGGAAAAGCCTTAGCAACCAACCACCGTGCGCAAAATAATATTTTGGGCTCGCATTTTGAGTTTGCCAAAGTAACCAGGCCTTATCCAAAATGGCAGCCAATATTATGGTTGGTCGTGGCTAGATGGTATACTCGCAGTTGAGGTGACCGTGAGGTACTAGGTCTGAGTCGTCTTCTGGACGATATTTTTTAGAATCCGCGAGAGGTTGGACGAAATGAGAGATTGTTACGATCGGATATGCGTGTATGATGAAATACATCATGGAACTGCTAACCCCAAAACAACTTAGATTCGACCATAACCCCCCGCCTAATGTGTTTTCTAACCCCCCGGGCCCCGTCTAATGGTTTTCTAATACTAACCACTGACCTGTAAATATAACTGGACTGCTTGATCCCTATACCAATCACACGACACTTTCTGTCAGCTGGAGTCGATTTTTTCATGGTAGTGACTACTGGTCATTGGATTGTTGGTGCAAGTTTGTCCAACGACCAATCAAATTTGTTTGATACGATAACTATGGCGTCAGCTGGAGTCCTTTTTCCCATGTCGTGATACAAACGGCATTTTCCCTCTTCAAAAATGAGACTGCATGGACAAAAAACCTTGAAAGTGGAGATGATCTTTATGACCAGAAAACTCTCCACTAAATTCTAAAAGCCGTCAACACTAGTTGTCAACACTCGGAGGACGTATGAAATTATTTTCGGTTGTATGACATGTAATCTCTTTTTAGACTTTTATCCTCAGGTGAGATATAAAGTCAGTGCGAACTTGTTGCTTTTGTTCTTGAAGGTTGTTTATCTATAGAAACTTTTTACAGAAAAAAGAATGCTGAATAGATATTAGATACGTGTTTTACTGGCCGAAGAGCGGTTAAGAGTGGCTATCAGGCTGAAGCATGATAAACATAACCCAGTAAACATTAAAACAAATTATATCAGGAATTGCAAATTTCGAACTCTTTATTTTGTATTGATAATGTCAAATATGTCATCTGGTCAAAAAACGTTGCTTTAAAAACCACCTAAAAGCATAAAACGAGAAAAATACTGTATATTTGTATTTAATTTTTCAAAGCAAAAACATTTGCCCATTTTGCCGCCTAACAATTTGCCAACAGACTGTTTGTAATCCATCGTTTTTTACGACACTTTTTGGCGAGATCAACTATTAAGCATTCCAGTAATATATAGAGGTCAGAGACCTATAGCACGTTCTGTTACAGCATTCAACAGCACTGATATCAGGTCTGTTCAGGATAATGTAGCGACCCCTGTAACAGCTATGATGGTCACAGTCAGTATCAGCACTGATGTCTTATCATCTGTATTCATCAGTCCTGATTCATCTGATACCAACAACTTCCATCAGTGCTGTTCCATCATCAGTAGTGTACATCACAATTTCGCAAAAAACATTCTGTTACATCAGACTGATACAGCCCTGACAACCCAACAGACTGTTTCAATCAGATACCGTCAGTTCTGAACAGTCTGTTGGCGACAACAGTGTGATACAGCTATGATATCATACCTGTATCAGGCCTGAAGGTGCGACAGGCTGTAACAGGTCTGTGGCGTTTTTACGTGTGTAGTACCTCACGGTCACCTCAACTACGAGTGTACCATCCAAAACTCGTTAGGCTGGGGTAGGGTTAGAAAACTCGTTAGGCTGGGGGCCGTTAGGATTAGGATCTTTGTTGTTTTGGGGTTAGTGGTTATTTACATGGTTAAGTGACGATTCTATAGTAATTTTTTAGATTATATAGCTCCCCTTTTAGCTAATACTGGCGGCCATTTTGAATAAGGCCTGGTTACACAGGAAATTTCAAAAAATGAGCCCAGAATATTATTCTGCGTGCGCGGCCGGCTGATTGCCGAATAATTTATTAATTTCTAAGTACATAAACCGCTTTTACGAAGGGTATGCACGTTCTCGTAATATAATGTATGTTATGACATACGTATGTGACACGTATGTCTCGTAATATAATAGACACGTATATCATAACATATGTATATGACACGTATGTCATAATATATTTAGACTAATTCCAAAACTGTTTTCATAACTGAAATCGAGTAAATATTGGCTGAGATAACGTTCAAAAACTACGTACAACGAACCGCCCTGGGATTTGTTATCGGTCTGGGTACTGGGGACCATGGATGGAGAAAAGAAACTCTAGCGGTGGGGGATTATTAGTCAGGGAGCATTTGTCATGAAATAAAGTTCCGTGGGAATTTTGTGATGAAAGCAAGCGACTAGTCTAGATATATTAAGGTGACCCTTTTTTTACCAATTTTGTGACTTGCACCGACACCCGCTATGGTGGGCTTAAAAAGTGACGTAATGGCAGTTGTGGATTCGGTATGAGCTCGCATCATGGCCTCGCTTCGGAAGTAGTCTTTCCGATTGCGCTTGCTTCTTCCGAAACAACATGGAAACGAGGCTAGGCCATAAAGTGCGTTATAACAGTCGTTACTAGCAAGAAATCGTTACCAAAATTATTCATACTTTATATTGAAGTGTATCCTGACCCAACTAAGTAACTTTTAAATAATAAAACTGGCAACGTGACCATGACAGCATGGACACTAGACTGGACCATAAAATGCCTTATAACTTATTTTTAATTGCGTAAAATCTATCCAAATTCATCCAAATCAAGCAAATGGTTGTTACATTACAAGGCTTCGTCCTTAATAAGAGTAGTCACGTGATTATCATTGGAACGAGGCTAAGGTACAGACACCGTTTCACAATGTACGTGGATTTCATCGAAATTATATTACATGTTTTCATAGCGTAGGAGCTCGAACCTTATTTACAGAAACTTAGGCAAAGAGATCCTAATCATCATCATCATCATCCTCCTCATCATCATCAGAAGACTCTTCGTTGTCCTCATCATTGCTCTCAGCAACATTATCACAGGGGTCATCTCCATCATCGTTGCAGCTGCAGAGATCGGTGCAATTAAGTCCTGTGGCACTGACATCTATTATTTGACATCTATTATTGGAACATCTCTCCTTAACATAGCCGCACTTAACTAGATGGATGACAGCATCAGGTACTGGTTGTAATAGTGTCATCACTGGAAGCCATTCATCTTTATTAAAATTAGCACAATATTCAATATTTATTTGGCATAAGGGTCATAACGTGTACAAACACGCTAGACAATTTTAAAATCAAATAAATATGTGAACTAAATAACGCGAGGTACATGAAAAATCACCTTTCTCCATTTTCCATCCATAATTCGTTGGTGACGGCAGTTGTGGATTCGGTACCTTGTCATTGTTCCACACTATCGTCTGGTAATGAGCTCGCATCATGGCCTCGCTTCGGAAGTAGTCTTTCCGATTGCGCTTGCTTCTTCCGAAACAACAACTACCTCAGATCATTCACCTTGGAAATGCGTGTTTTTTGCTGGTACAGTTTGCAGACCAGCTTCTCAATTGCGGTAATGGTGCGCGGTTGTACCCAGATCTGCAAGGGCGATGACGATATCGTCATCAGCCTCGAGGAACGCTTTCCAACACGTCAGCTTCCCTTTACCTGCAAAACTCCCGGTATTATCGGCTTCCTCCAGGCATGATACCCAGGAAGCGCTGCAGTTCTAGCAGCGGTTCAAGGGAGCGAACGATTGGACTAAACAGTATTTTCCGATTGCGCTGCCCTCTCCCGGTCACAAAGGATGCTTTCTCACACAGCTCTGGGAATGTGAAAAGACCTTGGAGAGTGGACATCGACGTGGAATGCGTGTGGTAGTGCCATTGGGCAACCAGTGTAAAGCAACCCACAAAGACATGGCATACCTTGTGAGCAACCAAGAGCTGGTAGACACGAAGTTGTTGTTGCATGCTGTTGATGCTACAGCCTCGGGAGCCACGAATATAAACATCATATCACCAGACACCGACGACTTTCACAGAACTGTGTGAGAACACATCCTTTTTGACCGAAGAGGGCATCGCCATCGGCTGGTACTGTTTAGTCCAATCCTTCGCTCCCGGCTTGGACCTGCTAGAACTGCAGCGCTTCCTGGGTTTCATGCCTTGAGTGGAGCCGATAATACCGGGCATTTCGCAGGTAAAGGGAGGCGGACGTGTGGAAAGCGTTTTTCGAGGCTAATGAAGATATCATCACCGCCCTTTCAGATCTGGGTACAACCGCGCACCCCAAACCAAGGACCATTACCGCAATTGAGAAGCTGGTCTGCCAACTGTACCAGCCTAAAACACGCATTTCCAAGGTGAATGATCTGAGATGGTTGTTGTTTCGGAAGAACAAGCGCAATCGGAAAGACTACCTCCCACGCGAGCTACATTGCAAGAGGCCATAATGATGCGAGCTCAATACCAGACGATGCATGGTATATATGGAACAATAACAAGGTTCCGAATCCACTAATGCCGTCACCCAACGAATTATGGATGGAAAATGGTGATTTTTGATTTTTGTACACCGTATTAGTTAGTTCACATTTTTATTTCATTTTAAAATTGTCAAACGTGTTAGTACACTTTATGACACTGATGCCAAATAAATATTGAATATTGCGCTTATTATTTTTATTGAGAATGTTTTCCAGTGATGACACTATTACAACCAGTACCTGATGCAGTCATCCATCTAGTTAAGTGCGGCTGTGTTAAGGAGAGATGTTCCAATAATAGATGTCAGTGTCACAGGGCTGGACTTAATTGCACCAATCTCTGCAGCTGCAACGATGATGGAGATGACCCCTGTGATAATGTTGCTGACAGCAATGATGAGGACAACGAAGAGTCTTCTGATGATGATGATGATTAGGATCTCTTTGCCTAAGTTTCTGTAAATAAGGTTCGAGGTCCTACGCTATGAAAACATGTAATATAATTTCAATGAAATCCACAAACATCGTGAAACGGTGTCTGTACCTTAGCCTCGTTCCCGTGCTAATAACGTGGCCACCCGTATCACGGACGAGGCCTGGTAATGTAACAATCGCATATTTACTTGATTTAGGTGAATTTGTACAGATTTTACGCAATTAAAAATAAGTTACAAGGCATTTTATGCTCCAGCCTCGTTTCCATGCTGTCATGGTCACGTGACCAGCTTTATTATTTAAAAACTACTTATTCAATAATTTTGGTAACGATTTCTTGCCATTGGCGACTGTTATAACGCATTTTGTGGCCCAGCCTCCTTTCCATGATGCGCCATAATATCACTTTTTAAACCCACCATAGCGGATGTCGGTGCAAGTCACAAAATTTCCGAAAACAGTTTGCATGTTCGTTAGGGTCACCTTAACACATCTAGACCAGTCGCTTGCTCTCATCACAAAATTCCCACGGGATTACAGATGCTCCCTGATTATATAGTGGATTCGTATTTCTAGTAAGGAAATAAAAAGTCGGCAGCGTCATTTCTCACTAAAGGTTATTTATATATTTATTTGAGCGGAGCATGGTAGGACACTCCTTATAAGGAAGTAAAAAGTCGTTTTGTAACGCTAACAGAAACGCTAGCCGCGCCATTGGCGATTTCGCCGATTTGTGATCTGACGAACTATACATAAAGAGGTTTTTGCGAAGAGTATACACGTTTGCGTAACATAATAGCTACGTGTGTTATGTATTTAGACTCGCTAATTCCAAATCTGTTTTCAGAATTGAAAACGGTTAAATATACGACGAAGCGGCCGGCTAGCTGATATACAGTAGCCGACTAATTAATTGCTAACTACATAAATTGTTTTTACGAAGGGTATGCATGTTCTCTTAATATAATAAGTACGTGTGTTATGTAGTTAGGATTGGTAATTCCAAATCTGTTTTTAGAATTGAAATCGAGTAAATATTGGCCGAGATAATGTTCGAAATCGTATCGACAGAGACTGGGCACAGGAATCGCACATCCACTTTATAGGAGATTACACCAAGTCCTCAATATATGTTGCATATTAGTATTATCAGTATTAGGGTTATTTTTGAGGTTTCCTGTACTTAAACAGGTTTGCGAAGCGAAACAACAATTTTCCTAACGAGGTTGATAATAATAACCAACCCCAAAACAACAAAGATCCTAATTCTATTAACAGATTTGTAGAACCTAAAATTCCAGTAAGAATCACCAGAAATAGTTCTGAATTAGATGTGTTAGTTCCTAAGTGTCGTACAAAAACTCTTTCAAACTAGTTACTTCAACCGTTTACCTAAACTATGGAATAATCTACCAAGCTTAATACGAAATTCTAATTCAGTTAAATATTTTAAAAGTTAACTTTATAATCACTATACTAATGCTCTAAATAATAATTACGACGTAGATAACTATTGCACTTGGAAGTCTACTTGCTTCAAATGTCACGCTTCACGTAAGGTGTTCTCTTCTAACCCTTGCTGTTACTAATACTATTAATTGTATCTTACTATATTGCTTTTATATAATTATGTACATATTTAAACTTCCTTCTATACCCAATATATATTTTTGTATACACTCTATGTACTTCAGTTAATGTATCTATTGTAATTTATATTCATGATAATTTATGTTAATTTATCATTTAAAGGGCGTACTTAATTTGGAGCCTAGCTCTGTTGTACTGTCCCGCACCTTGTATTAATTAGGTGAAAGTATAACAAATAAAAATAAATAAATAAAAAATCCCCCGCCTAACGAGTTTTCAAACCCTAACCCTAACCTAAATAGAAAACTCATAAGGCCGGGGGTTGGGATCGGTTATTATTATCCACCTCGTTAGTCAAATTGTTGTTTCGTTTCGCAAACCTGTTTCTCAAAAATCACCCTAATTCTGATAATACTAATATGCAACGTATATTGACGACTTGGTGTAATATACCATAAAGGGGATGTGCGATTCCTGTATTTAGACCAGATCAGTGATTTAGACGCATGTGATCTGGGCACTGGGGACCATGGATGGGGAAAATAAACTCTAGGGGTGGGGTGGGGGTAGAAAAGGCGAGCGAGGGGGTTATTGCGGATTCGTATTTCTAGTTCATAATTAGAATAATGAGCATGGGACAAGGAGAATAATGATATTAGGTGCCACCCCGAGCGACGAACTGCAGGTTAAAACATCAGCCGTGGTCAAGTAAAGCTTTTTTTACTTGCTACACATAGTTTGTCAAACGGAGTAGCATCTAATATCATTTCGACCAACGTTTCGACACTCCAATCTAGTGTCTTCACAGGGGTGATCGTTGTAAAGTTAGGATCCCTATTTATACCCTCATAGAACCGACTGGAGTGTCGAAACGTTGGGTCATGGACAGGTTACATCAAGTTACATTCAAAAAACTTTTTAAAGCCAGAGTAGTGTCAAACTATGTCAACTGATAAGGTCTTTTACAGTTTTTGATTTGGTCCATTCATTAAACATTTCTATTTTCAAGAAAAAAATGAGAGACGAAAAAACCCGAAAGAGGCCTGGGATGAGCCACTTAAAGTGCCTATCTCACGTTTGGGAATTTTACATTTTCGTAATATTTGGGTCTTCCTGAGAAAAATCATAATATATCTTGTCAGCCGAAAATTTCATCTTCATGGAGTTTTTGCTGTTAAAGTTATCGGATGTGATGTCCGACAAGAGGCATTTTTGTGGCAAGTAACAAAAGAAAACTGGTTTGGAATGCATCTTGTGACATCACATCCGTTAACTTTAACAGCGAAAAACTCCATGAAGATGAAATTTTTGGCTGACAATATATATTATGATTTTTCTCAGGAAGTCCCAAATATTATGAATATGTAAAATCCCCAAACATGAGATAGGCACTTTAAGAAATATGATGAAGTGAAATTCCGATTTTCTAAATCGATCTGAGTCATTTGAAAACATAACATATTTTCCGCTTTCTTTTATAGTTTGAATTCATCATGCCTGGTCAGAAGATCACAACAGCTGATCGTGAGAATATCGATCCTAAGTTCATATGCATTGTGTGTGGGTTGTTGTTAATCGAACCCATGCAAACACCGTGTGGTCATCTTGTGTGCTTTGTTTGTCTGCACATGCTATTGAGGTGAGTTGAACTAATTATTTTTGTTTAATTCTTAAAACATTTTTTAACAATTTTACTTGGTAAACTTCTGTAACGAAAAGTGCAATATAAATTAATCAAAAGTAGGAAAGCCAACCTGGAAAAGCGCGAACTTGTAGGGCCCATGTGAGATACTCAACATGAAATTAGTATGAATGCATATATAATCATTATATAATCACCTTATTTAAATATCTATATAATAATATTTTGTTCGTCTGTGTGTGTGTCTCTGTGTGTGTGTGTGTCTGTCTGTCTGTCTGTCTGTCTGTCTGTAACGCTCTTTTGAAGGCTCCCTCTCACCGTGGAAGTTCCACGTACGAGGTGGGAGTAACCAGCAAAGCATTATCTACCCTACAGAAAACATAACAACGAACTACGTTACACCAACAGCCATTACAACCATCCACCATCGATAATAAAGCAACTATCGATTTCAGTAAACAAAGGAATCTCGCTATTATCATCTGGCCATGATTAATTTTTGTGTCTGCTGACACTAAGCTATCGACGTTCGTGTGGCAACGGGCGGAGGAACGGACAATACGTCCAACCGAACACTATACGGAAAGTAGCGAAAGATTCCGAGATTGTTTCAAATATGGCTTCTTCCACTTCGAGCAGTGCTTCTTCCACTTCGAGTATGCTTCTTCCTTCGCATTTTTGGTCTACGATAGGTATTGAACTACTTTTGTTGTTTATTGGAGCCATTGTGTTTACATTGAGCAACATTTTGGTCATGTTCTTGCGTGCGGTTTGCTAAATTACCGACATATTTTATTAGTCTCAAGGAGCTCAGGGTCAGGTTTCACTAAAAATATAAGCTTTATACATGTACTATAGCGATACAGGTAATTTGAAAAATTTCTTACTTTGAAGTTTAAACGAAGTAATTCTCGTATATCGAAACTTAGCCTATACACAGCCCGAATTACACGCTGTAAACGAAACCAGTATTGAATGAAACCATATGGTGCGTATCTTATTTCGATAAGTTAGTAAACACTTCGTAAAACAAAAATTTACAAATGCGTCTCTTCAAAGTCAAACATGATCTACACCCAGGCAAACATTCGTACTGTATAGAAAGAAATACGATATCATTTCGCACATTGCTACAGGTTACATTAAATTTGAATCGAATCTTTCCAAATATATTTGCTCCAAATAATACAACTGAACCTTCGCACGACACCGAAGCTATTGTATCTTCTAGTTCAGTATATACTAAACCTTGCTCTTTTAATAATGAAAAATAAAATATCCACTTAATCTAAAAATTGGGCTATTATATCTCAATAATAATACTATTATATCTCAATAATAATACTATTATCTCAATAATCAATGATAATTCTATAATGTATATTCTTGCTCGACCCATCACAGGCAAATAGTTGCCATGCAGGATCGCGCTAAATAACTGATTCAACAGAGAGCAAGTGTGGGTTCTGGAAAGAGTGTGGGACCATCAACATGGTGTTTTCTGTAAGGAAACAGCAAGGAAAATATCACGAGCACAACTTGTTGACTTCACGGACGAACAACAACATATGGAGATTGAACATTCCAACTTGCTTGTTAAAAATATTTATAACCTGGTAGTGGAAATGCTAATCTACATTTCGAATGGTCAATCTATGGACAATCAATCGAACTGTTTTATAAGCATTAACTGCAATTTTGTAGCCGACCGTAACTACAATATTTTGTCAGTGTTTTTCATTGATCTCTATTCTATCTTAATATGTTCTATGTGTCACATATTAATCTCTTAATACCACCGTAGCAGCCATTGATATACATGAGATGCATTTCGTAATAACTCTTTTGTCTTCGTCACATTAAATGGGCCAGTTTCTGTTCTAATATTTTAGTATACCTTAACACTGTGTTTGCATGATCATTACATATTTACGTAGTTTCGTCTGTAAGCCGCCAAATGGCATGCATCTATGCATTGTATTCCTAATTTTATACATTAATTTTGTTTCTATCTTTGTCTCATGTCTTATGCTGCATTGCCCAATGAAATTATACTTCTCTCACATTTCGATCTCCGACTCTGTATTCAAATATCAGCAGACACATGTACGCCATTGCGTACCTATTTTTTGAATCAGTTGCACCAATCTACGATACCAGCACTCAGCTGCAGTAACTTCCACCCCAATTTTCAGTATTTAATTATTTATTTAAACTTCTTTATACACAGTAATCTTTCAGTAAAACTGGTTTTCAAAGAGCCGTGTTAAAGCTACAATAAAAACTATTATATCTTCTTCTAGTTTTTTAAACAATATATATATATAAATATATACATCAATTAATTAGGGACCTATAATTACCTACAGTTAAATTATTTTATATTGTTTTTATTATAATAAAAACAATAAATGCCCACTGCAAAGCAACTGTCTAATATAATAGCTTACAAAGCCGAAGTGACCATAACGGACAAATGGCGAAACTAAACAGTACATCGGTATGACAGCAAACAACTTCATGGAACGTTATAGGAACCATAAAAAACTTTCCAGGACACAAGTATTCAAACGAAACCAGAACTTTCAAAACACGTATAGGGTTGCATCATGATATATATATATATATATATATATATATATATATATATATATATATACGAAAGTATACAAAATATACAAATGTGCCCTACCGGCTATCACCATATGGCTTAATGGTAACTGTGGACTTGGGACCCACTATGTACTATATATATATATATATATATATATATATATATATATATATATATATATATATATATATATATATATATATATATATATATATATATATATATATATATATATATATATATATATATATATATATATATATATATATATATATATATATATATATATTTATAATATAGCCATCCACCGTATATGAGCAGTTCTGCAATCTGATTGGTTCTTATACTAGCAAGCTATCAGCTCATATATCACTAGTATCATTACAAAAGATATATACACAAAATGGCGGCGTGATTTTCTCAACCTACTGCAGATGAAACTGGTTGTTTCTTTAACGCACAAGAGTGAAAAACCTGAACTGAGAGGAGTAATGCTAATATTCAACAGAAAATAAATTAACCAAGTGCAAAATTTACGAAGTTATGATACAAAATCCACTTTAAAAATCGTCTTAAGGCTTTGAAAAACCCAACTGAATTGTGAATTGTTTTGTCAGAGGCAAAATAAAAAGGATAAAAGTTAGCTAGCAACACATATTTATTACAAATATTATGATTATTATTCAGTAAAGATAATTTTTGAAGTAATAAAGCATTATGAATGAAAACTTTTGTTATTTTTAGGTGATAAACATCGAAAAACAACAAAGCGAGATTTTCGCTAATGTTTTTTTAGCTTTCACGTCCTCTTAAAAGCCCAAATATTCACAACCGTGATACAATAACTAAAAATTGACCCACCTTTTGGCTTTTCAAAGAATCTTTTTTTCTTTATTTAACCATCTCAACGAATTTTTGGCTCAGACAAAATTCTGAAGCTGTTTTCAACTCAGCGAGAAACCTTTCATACGTGACAACATTACGCATGACGGAAGTAGATGTGGCGGAAGTTCGTTGCTTTCAATTAAATAATTTATTCACCGCGAATAAATGTTTTGCTATGTTTTGAAAATGTTTTGCTATATTATAAAACAATTATACCATTCGCTCTCGTCGTGTATGAACTAATAGCCAACTCGGCGCTGCGCGCCTCATTGGCTATGAGCTCATATACGACTCGAGTTCATGGTATAATTGTTAAATAAATATATATATATATAACTACAGACGGTACCGTTTCGGCCTTTTGGGCCTCATCAGTGTAGTGCTGATGAGCAGGATGAAGATGACTGCTATTTGCAGTCACCCTTGATGCACACAAAATGTGGGACATCAAAAACCATGCCAGAGCGCTCAAACTGCAAGCAGTGAGCGTGCGCACAATGCGTAAGCGACAATGGTTCATCCTGTAGAGCGCTCAATATGACCTAAAGGTCATAGAGCGTATCTAACTACATATATATATATTATATATATATATATATTATATATATATATATATATATATATATATATATATATATGTATATATGTATATATATATATATATATATATATATATATATATATATATATATATATATATATATATATATATATATATATATATATATATATATATATATATATATATATATATATATATATATATATATATATATATATATATATATATATATATATATATATATATATATATATATATATATATATTTATAATATAGCCATCCACCGTATATGAGCAGTTCTGCAATCTGATTGGTTCTTATACTAGCAAGCTATCAGCTCATATATCACTAGTATCATTACAAAAGATATATACACAAAATGGCGGCGTGATTTTCTCAACCTACTGCAGATGAAACTGGTTGTTTCTTTAACGCACAAGAGTGAAAAACCTGAACTGAGAGGAGTAATGCTAATATTCAACAGAAAATAAATTAACCAAGTGCAAAATTTACGAAGTTATGATACAAAATCCACTTTAAAAATCGTCTTAAGGCTTTGAAAAACCCAACTGAATTGTGAATTGTTTTGTCAGAGGCAAAATAAAAAGGATAAAAGTTAGCTAGCAACACATATTTATTACAAATATTATGATTATTATTCAGTAAAGATAATTTTTGAAGTAATAAAGCATTATGAATGAAAACTTTTGTTATTTTTAGGTGATAAACATCGAAAAACAACAAAGCGAGATTTTCGCTAATGTTTTTTTAGCTTTCACGTCCTCTTAAAAGCCCAAATATTCACAACCGTGATACAATAACTAAAAATTGACCCACCTTTTGGCTTTTCAAAGAATCTTTTTTTCTTTATTTAACCATCTCAACGAATTTTTGGCTCAGACAAAATTCTGAAGCTGTTTTCAACTCAGCGAGAAACCTTTCATACGTGACAACATTACGCATGACGGAAGTAGATGTGGCGGAAGTTCGTTGCTTTCAATTAAATAATTTATTCACCGCGAATAAATGTTTTGCTATGTTTTGAAAATGTTTTGCTATATTATAAAACAATTATACCATTCGCTCTCGTCGTGTATGAACTAATAGCCAACTCGGCGCTGCGCGCCTCATTGGCTATGAGCTCATATACGACTCGAGTTCATGGTATAATTGTTAAATAAATATATATATATATAACTACAGACGGTACCGTTTCGGCCTTTTGGGCCTCATCAGTGTAGTGCTGATGAGCAGGATGAAGATGACTGCTATTTGCAGTCACCCTTGATGCACACAAAATGCGGGACATCAAAAACCATGCCAGAGCGCTCAAACTGCAAGCAGTGAGCGTGCGCACAATGCGTAAGCGACAATGGTTCATCCTGTAGAGCGCTCAATATGACCTAAAGGTCATAGAGCGTATCTAACTACATATATATATATATATATATATATATATATATATATATATATATATATATATATATATATATATATATATATATATATATATATATATATATATATATATATATATATATATATATATATATATATATATATATATATATATATATATATATATATATATATATATATATATATATATATATATATATATATATATATATATATATATATATATATATATATATATATATATATCCGAGAGTAGTAAAAAAGTAGAGTGCTGCGTAGACAGTGTTTTGAATATATAGCAAAGTGAAAAGGTGGTAAACTGCCAAGAATTTAGTGACGAGATACTGACGTTTCGAGCGGAGCCCTTCATCAGAGTAAGACGAGATGAAATGAAATAAATAGGGCTTATATATATGCCAAAAGGGTGTCACAAGTAGAAAGTAGCCAATCAAATGCACGGGAGATAAACAAACTAATAATTAATGAGATGGGAAACGTAAGATCATTTGCTATTTTTAACAGTCGATCAGCAAGCAGACTGAGGGGGCGGGAGAAATGACAGGTCCAATATTCAAGGGGATTAGGCGATAATATTAGCATAAGAAACAAAAAATTTGAAAAGGAATGAAAATTCATACGCGAATAATAAAAAATTAATAATAATAAAGGTTCCAAGCAAACTAAAATAACCAAAAACTTGTAGGAAATTAAATAAAAGAAAAACGTAACAATACACGGGTCCCTTGCCTGATTTTTTCGGAAGATTTATCGATGACTGTTTAGGAACAGCGTCGTGTTCACGTGTCCTTTTAGAGCAGTTCATCAACTTTGTTGATGATTTTCATCCTGCTCTGAAGTTCACGTGGGAAATCAGCGAGACCTCTGTGTCGTTCCTTGATATTTTAATTTCGATTAATGGTGATTCGCTGAAAACGTCGGTCTCGTACAAGCCTACTGACTCCCATAGTTATCTTCTATTTTCATCCTCTCATCCCAACCACACTAAGCAATCCATCCCTTACTCTCAATTCTTGCGTCTTCGCCGCTTATGTAGCGACGACCAAGATTTTCAAGTCAAATCAATGGAAATGAGATCTTTTTTTGTCCAACGTGGTTACCCTACCAACCTTTTAGACCTCGCCGTTCAGAAAGCTTTTCTCGTCCCCCGTTTAGACGCCCTTGAACCATCTTTGGAACGAGTTTCAAACAATAAAATTCCTTTAGTTCTAACATTTCATCCTTTCAATTTTAAAGTTAAAAATATTATTAATCGGAATTTTCACATTTTACAAAATGATCCTGAGACGTCAGCCATTTTCACCGACAACCCTTTGGTATCTTTTCGCCGTAATAAAAACATTCGTGACTCCTTAGTACATAGTGCACTTAAACAAAATACCTCGGCACCAGCGGGAACATTTTCTTGCGGCCGTTCCCGCTGTAACACATGCGCTTTTCTCAATCCCACTACAGTTATTACTGCCCCCAAATTCGACCACACTATCCGTCATGCTTTTTCATGCACGTCCACCAACATAATTTATTGCATTTCATGCGATAAATGCCCTAAAATCTACATCGGTGAAACTGGGCGACGTCTTTCAGACAGGTTTGCTGAACATCTTCGTTCCGTGAGGATCAATGATGGTGACAAACCTGTAGCCCGCCATTTCAACAGCTCCAACCATTTGGTTTCAGACATGAAAGTCTGTGCCATCCTTCCCATCTCCGGTGGCAACGATAACCGCAAGCGTCAAGAGAAGCGTCTCATTTTTAAACTTGGCACCACACATCCTCTTGGTCTTAACGAACGTTTTTCTTTTATTTAATTTCCTACAAGTTTTTGGTTATTTTAGTTTGCTTGGAACCTTTATTATTATTAATTTTTTATTATTCGCGTATGCATTTTCATTCCTTTTCAAATTTTTTGTTTCTTATGCTAATATTATCGCCTAATCCCCTTGAATATTGGACCTGTCATTTCTCCCGCCCCCTCAGTCTGCTTGCTGATCGACTGTTAAAAATAGCAAATGATCTTACGTTTCCCATCTCATTAATTATTAGTTTGTTTATCTCCCGTGCATTTGATTGGCTACTTTCTACTTGTGACACCCTTTTGGCATATATATAAGCCCTATTTATTTCATTTCATCTCGTCTTACTCTGATGAAGGGCTCCGCTCGAAACGTCAGTATCTCGTCACTAAATTCTTGGCAGTTTACCACCTTTTCACTTTGCTATATATATATATATATATATATATATATATATATATATATATATATATGTATATATATATATATATATATATATGTATATATGTATATATATATATATATATATATATATATATATATATATATGTATATATATATATATATATATATATATATGTATATATATATATATATATATATATATATATATATATATATATATATATATATATATATATATATATATATATATATATATATATATATATATATATATATATATATATATATATATATATATATATATATATATATATATATATATATATATATATATATATATATATATATATATATATATATATATATACATGTATATATATATATATGTATATATATATATATATATATATATATATATATATATATATATATATATATATATATATATATATATATATATATATATGTATATATATATATATATATATATATATATATATACATGTATATATATATATATATGTATATATATATATATATATATATATATATATATATATATATATATATATATGTATATATATATATGTATATATATATATATATATATATATATATATATGTATATATATATATATATATATATATATATATATATATATGTATATATATATATATATATATATATATATATATATGTATATATATATATATGTATATATATATATATATATATATATATATATATATATATGTATATATATATATATATATGTATATATATATATATGTATATATATATATATATATATATATATATATATATATATATATATATATATATATATATATATATATGTATATATATATATGTATATATATATATATATATGTATATATATATATGTATATATATGTATATATATGTATATATATATATATATATATATATATATATATATATATATGTATATATATATATATATATATATATATATATGTATATATATATATATGTATATATATATATGTATATATATATATGTATATATATATATGTATATATATATGTATATATATATATGTATATATATATATATATATATATGTATATATATGTATATATATGTATATATATGTATGTATGTATATATATATGTATATATATATATATATATATATATATATATATATATATATATATATATATATATATATATATATATATATATATATATATATATATATATATATATATAAAATAATCAAATAGGAACGATAAAAACGTTTTAATTTACGTTTCGGGCACTGCCCTTCTTCAGAATGATCAAGTAAGGTGTGCTGTCCAGAGCACTTATATATATACAAAATAAAACTAATTAATATGCAAAATAATAATTACATGATAAAATCGCGTAAGTTTAGTCCTTTGGGAACAAAACTGTCAAGTCGGTATGTCCAATATCCCTCTCTATCGGTCGGATTATGAATGTCTGTCCTATCAATTATATTTACTGATACATCTGCTAACCCTCGTGGCCTTCACTAAAAAAATGTGCATATAAGTGTTCTCCAGGCATTTCTCGCTGACCCCTTCCGTAACGATTCAAACTACTTTTATGGTTATTGAATCGCCTACGAAAAGAGCCAGTGGTGCTGCCTATATAAAATTTCTTGCACTTTCTACAACTTAAAAGATAAATGACTCCTACTGAGTCGCAATTAAAGTTATAATTAATAAAATAAGAATGTTTAGAATCAGAGTTACTTCAGTTTTACAGAGTTTTACAGAGTTTAATCAGTTTTACGCTTTAGCGTATCAGAACGAGAAAGACGAGCAGCCCTAGAAATTTGCGAGTCCAAAAATTACTTTTATAGCCCTTTTTCTTAAACCAGGTTTTCATCTCTCTACTTCTGGCTTCAAAATCGGTAGTCTTGCTATAAGGTATGGCTCGTTTGACATAATTAGAATGACAAGACTTTCTATCGAGGTATTGATGAGTATCAGTCGGCTTACAATAAAGGTCCGTATTAATAGAACCTTCCGACAAAGACACCAATACGTACAAATATGGTAAAGAGGAATTAGAGATACTCCATGTAAATTTACTGGTTTAATGAAAATAATTTAAAATAGCAAGGAATTCATCAAGAAGAGCCCTGCGGTGAGTCCAAATCATAAAAACATCGTCTAAAAAACGCTTCCACAACCATGGTCTAAATGGAACGGACTGAATGAAGAGATTTTCCAGTTCTGCCATAAAAATATTGGCAAAAGCTGGTGCAAATTTTAGTGCCCATATATATATATATATATATATATATATATATATATATATATATATATATATATATATATATATATATATATATATATATATATATATATATATATATATATATATATATATATATATATATATATATATATATATATATATATATATATATATATATATATATATATATATATATATATATATATATATATATATATATATATATATATATATATATATATATATATATACCGTAAACCTCCGAATATAAGCTCTCTGCTCGTCGGAGCTTTTCGAAGTGTTTTCGTCTCCCAGAATGTCTAGCTATATTTCTTCGATTCTCACACGAGTTTGTCCTCTTGCGCATCGTCGATAGTGTACGTTATCCATAACGGCTGCGTATGTCAACATTCGTCGCAAAATAAATTTCCTTTGATTTACAGCAGCATCAATACTTTCATCTTCGTCGTAGCCTTCTTCCTCTATTAAACATTTCATAGTTTTCCTAATCTTTCGATGAGTGCTATCTCACCGAAGACCTTTCCCCGCCCCAGACGCCCCCGAAAACACCCCAAAACGCTCCCGAAAACACCCCATATGCCCCGAAAACACCACATATGCCTATAGAAAAGAGCATCTTTATCGTTATATGAAAAACATCTATGGAGAAGGTCACTCTGTACAATCAATCACTCACGTCAACGGATCTCTCGAAAGCAATTCCTCTGCCACAGATGACGACTTGTACACAAACGATGAGCTGGAGGGGCAAACTGTGAAATCTTACACAGACGAGGAAACTGGAGAAGAGATGGAGGAAGAACACCATACACTGACGGATGAGGAAGATGGCGAAAATTACGAAGAATCGGGGGAAGAGGGCATCAATCCATGGGAATTTATATTAAACGAAGTTTACCAAAAGATGAACCCTACATAAGATAAGATAAGATAAGATAAATTTAATATTTAAACAGGGAGCTCATTCACCGAAAGGTGATTTTCAATGAGGCCCTAACAAATACTTTACAATACTATGATTAATTATATACAAATTGAAAAATCTCAATTTATATGACGTGAGTCTATAATCTATACAATATTAAATCTAAAAGTCAATTAAAAAGTCAAGTACATTTTTCTTTTAAAAATAGAAAGACTGTCAGAGTTTCTGGTATGTGGTACGCAAATCTTTGCTTTCCCCAATTGGTTTTTACTGCTGGTAAACGAATGTTGTGTCTTCTCCGTGTATTATGGTTGTGAACGGATTGGTTTGTTTTCAAATTCAGGTCGAAATCTCTTAAACCATTTATGCATTTAAATGTAAAGAAAGCACGGTTTAATTTCCTTTTACACGAAAGAGGATTCCATTTAAGTTTGTTCAACGCAGCACTGGCGGACGAGTGTAGGGACCATCCATGACGGATCGATTGATAAAACAATGCAGGGGAACCGGATTACCTATGAAGAAGCCACAAAACATGTTTATAATGCCTTGGTACCTGAATATATGAAGGAATTTATGAAAATACAAAAAACATCTTAGATTGTCTTCGATTGTCTTAGTCTTCGGCGAGATAGCACTCATCGGAAGATTTGGAAAACTATGAAACGTTTAATAGAGGAAGAAGGCTACGACGAAGATGAAAATATTGATGCTGCTGTAAATCAAAGGAAATTTCTTTTGCGACGAATGTTGACATACATGTACGCAGCCATTATGGATAACACTATCGACGATGCGCAAGAGGACAAACTCGTGTGAGAACCGAAGAAATACAGCTAGACATTCTGGGAGACGAAAGCACTTCGCAAAGCTCCGACGAGGAGACAACTTTTATTCTTTGCGAGGGGAAAAAGCGTATATTGAATCCGATCTAGCCGATTTTTAGTCCACGAGTTCGTATAATGACAATTATAGATTTGTACTCTCATGAGAAGCCGACCTTATCGATGTATACGATAACGTATCTTTATCGATGTCTACGTTATTTCTCCTCAGTTCGTCCCAAATCATATCCATGGCGCATGCGCTACTTTCGGGTACTGTCACACATGGAGATCAAGTGTATAAATACGAAGGCCTTTCTTATATTATTAAGAGATTTTGATAGTGACGTAATACCATCATCGGAAGGAGTCGGCGGCTAATCGGGAATAACATCATGCCAATATGACGTAATACACGAGCTAGGGTTGGGGATTCCTGAAGGTTTAATGACGTAATCTGAACAAATAATTAGGGTTAAGGCTAGGTAGACGAGAAGTCATGACGTAATCACAAAATCTGAAATGAATATTTAATGAGGCGACATCCTTTTGAGGGCCGTATGGGGGTATTACTACAATCTACATTACATGTATATGCATATAACAACATCGTTTTCGTGGCTCAAAAACAAGAAATATCTCAACTTTAGTGGTGATAAATCCGAAGGTATAAAGCGCCTGTTCTGCCACAATTAAATGCCCCGATAAAAAGGCGACAACATAATAATGAACAAGGTTACTTCGATGATTGGTCACGGTGCGGAGAAATCGTCTTGCACATGTAATTGTAAGGATTTTGAGACTAATTTCGAGGGCATGAAGATAGATCAAGCGAGTGCTGAAGCCAAGCTAAATAAGGATATACAATATAACGCTAAATCCATCTATATTTTCCGAGAGCAGATGTGTAAAATTAAGAGGAAGTCGCAGCCATCAAACGTCATGTCAAGCGGTCTTCACATGTGGTTGATCAGGACAGAGTCAGAGACTCTGTTGAACTTGGTGAAGTAAAAAAGTCAGATACGACCGTTACTGATCTTATTTGCCAAAAATTGCCAGATGAAGAGAATACAAGCACACCTACTTTCCATAGTAGAGGAACATTTACATAATAAAAAAGTCAAGCATGCAAATCAAGTTCCTAATTTGAATGTTGTTTATGAAGGTGACAAAAAGAAAAATGCCCCAGATTTAAATTCACAAGTTAAAGCATATCGTGCAAGGCATGATAAAATCTACAAGTCCTCACAATCAAAAAAGCCAATCAATAAAGCAGCCGTCAAGCTACGCGCAAAACGTTCGTCACAGTTAGTTGACCAGAACAATTTTGAGGAAAATTAAAATAATAATAAACCCAGCCTAGCAAATCAACCATCTAATTTGAATAATGTTGTTGAGGAGAATAATAGGGCAAAATCCACCTTATCCATTTGATAAGACAAACCAAAATCTAGTGCCCGCCAACGCACAGGTAAAGTTTATAAAGCAACAATTTTAGATGTACAAGTTAATACATATCAAGTTACACATAAAGAAGCCCATAAGAAATTAGAGACTGTATATCCAAATAAAACCTATGGAAGATTATACAACCATAATGAGTCAATGGCACCTAAGTCCCCATCCTTTCCCCTATCAAACTTTAAACGAACTAACAGAGCTTCCACGCGATTTCAACCAAATAATCATACCAGGAAACATGTTTATCAAGTGACAAGAATCTAATTTCTTCGGGTCTTGAAATGTCTATATTGTGCGGTACTACAACTATTTCTATTAAGGCTTCTGATGATAAATCGAGTGGTCATTCACTAATCTGGAGAGGCCTATACCAGCCTACCTGGAGTAAGATATCGAAAGAGTACAGAACAGGTGTCTATATGTAATTGGCTTACCCAGGAACAGTCCGAACACAGTTGATTCATTAGCACTCAGACGGGATAATTCAACGAGTAAAGAATTCAAACGTTTTATGAAATTCAGTGAGCAGTGGTGCAGGCGATTTCTAGATTTACATATACACACATATATGTATACATATATACATATATACATATATACATATGTACATATATACATATATACATACATATATATATACATATATACATATATACATATAGGTAATATTTGGCATTTCACTCGATCAAACTACATGTTGAAAGGATTTATGGTGAAGGAAAATTTCGAGTGTTGGATATATGTATATATGCATTTTTCATATGTATATATGCATATATGCATTGTAAGTTGCATTTTTCGCAACTGGTCCCGGTTTGGTTTTAAAATGTATGTATTCCGAATACATACATTTTAAAACCAAACCGGGACCAGTTGCAAAAAATGCAACTTACAATGCATATATGCATATATATACATATGAAAAATGCATATATACATATATACATATATACATATATACATATGTACATATATACATATATATTTGTATATATATATACATATATATATATATATATATAGCAAAGTGAAAAGGTGGTAAACTGCCAAGAATTTAGTGACGAGATACTGACGTTTCGAGCGGAGCCCTTCATCAAAATATCTATATGGTCTATACTCTGATGAAGGGCTCCGCTCGAAACGTCAGTATCTCGTCACTAAATTATTGGCAGTTTACCACCTTTTCACTTTGCTATATATTCAAAACACTGTCTACGCAGAACTCTACTTGTATACATATATACATGAATATATACATATATACATATATACATATATATCATGTATACATGTATACATGTATATGTATACATGTATACATGTATATGTATACAACATATATACATATATACATAATACATATTGTCAAATACATATATGGAAAAAGTGAAGTGATTTTTCAGAATGGATACATATTATTATTAATTATTATATATATTATTTTATATATTATTAATTAAATATATACATATATACTTATATACACATATATATACTTATATATACATGTACATATATACATATATACATATGTACTTAATTATATACTTATATATACATATATACATATATACATATATACATATATACATATATACATATATACATATATATACATATATACATATACACAAGTTAATCGTTGAGCTGAATAGAAAAGGATATATATATATATATGTATATATATATATATATATATATATATATATATATATATATATATATATATATATATATATATATATATATATATATATATATATATATATATATATATATATATATATATATATATATATATATATATATATATATATATATATATATATATATATATATATATATATATATGACACAAAGGCATTCAGCGCTGCTTTTCTATTCAGCTCAACGATTAACTCCTGTTGTTGATGTATTTTAGTTCCCCTAATCCAGCTTGTCCATCGGATGGGACCCACTTGAAACAAAATGATGTAAGTGTTGTAACAAAAACAAGTCGCTAATTTTATAGTTAGGATGGGAAACGGGAGAGAGGAGAGACGAGAAGAATAATTTGCACCAAAGCCTTAAACGGAAAAAAGTAAATAATATTTAAATTAAAGATCTTCAAGTGTTATGTTTAGAAATGTTAATCATTTTACGATTAATAACACAGTTAATAATTTTGCTCAAACTCAATGTACAGCGGTGATTTTATTTTCATGTTTAACGTCATTGAGTTGCACGGAACACTCAGCCGCCCCACATGTCTTTGGAGAAGTTGCGCTTTTCCAAAGACGCCAGGGTATGAGGCTGATTGTGTGTAGTAAATTATTGAATTGTAAACCCGAAATAACCCTAACCCCCGCCAATAGTTAGTTTCCATTCCCCCGACATGAACCATCCGCCAACTTTGTTCCTTATAAAATTAGCAGATTAACGTTGAAGACATTAGGCTTGTGGAATGCTCAGAAGTCAATGCGTAACTTATTAGTTCCATTGTTTTACAATCTAATAATTACTACATACCATGCTTTAGCAATAGTGCCAATAATTTGTGGCTTAAAACAAAAGACAAGCACTCAATGTCACCAAAGTTGAGGAAAAAACCGTCGCTCTACATCAACTTTGAGCCGTCGAAAAAACTCTGAAATGGCGGCGTCCAGAATACGAGAATGAAAACGTAATTTCTCCAACACAAGAGCAGATACCTTAAAATACCGTTATACTAAAAGGCCTTCTATTTAAAAGTAATTTATTTTTTGGTTATACCTCGACCATGTAATCAGTCTTTTTTATTCTTATTGCATCCGTGGAAGCATTGTTGTTTAACATTAACGAAGTAAAAAGATTAAATATTGCATGCGCTTGGAATAATGACGGTTGGTTTTTCGGCCATTTGAAATTATTGAATAGTCAATACTGGAAATAGCTTACTTTCAAGTATTGAACCTTTCACCGCCATTTATTCTTCAAGCCCTATGCTACATAAGGGCGCCAATCGCGAGTTTTACTCAGTTGCGATATCCCATAATGCACTTTTCAGGTTCATTTTTCAAGATTCGTGATCCATGTATATTCTCGTGAGTAAATCCACTACAACATTTTTCATATCATTACAAGTTCTGTTTGTATTATGCTACGTAGACACACTGCGATATAGATCATGATATATCATGCACCAGGGTTAGAAATCGCCCGCGATCTATATCGAAGTGTGTCTACGTAGCTTAATACAAACAGAACTTGTAATGATATGAAAATTGTTGTGACTTTTTGGTATATATTCCCTCTCTAGGGTTTTCGTGATACATTCACGAAACGAGAACTTATGGCGTTGCATATTCACTGTCCAAACGAAGGTTGTGATTGGTCAGGAACTTACAAAGACGTCACACAGGTATTTCTATACAATGGAACCCTGCGACCCAAACAAAAGGCTTATATGATTAAAATTTACCCTGTTAATACGACCACTTTGTTTCCTGGGATCGGGCGGTTGATTCTGTAATCTTATTGGTTAGTTTCAAAACTGAATTCAGTTAGAGTATAATTTATTTATCTAAATCCAGATGTTAAGAAATATAATGGCTTTGGTTTATAATTATCAAGAACTACATTCGATATTTATATGAGACAAATCACATAGCTGAACACCACGCACAAACAAAACACGATATTGACTGGGACTCGGCTGAATGTAGCGCCTTTAACACAAACTGCAAATAGAGACTTAGGCCCAGGTCAAACGTCGAACTTTTCATGAGTCGAACTCAATGCAAATGAACTTATTAAACAAAAGCGTTTCCTAATTTACATTGAATGTGATTCATGAAAAGTTCGACGTTTGACCTGTGCCTAACATTAGAAAGTTGGTATACCAACTTGGAACATAAACCACTTAACAGATCACAACAATTACCAACACCATACAAAAGACTTCTTCGCACACACCGACGAACAATAGACCAACCGACAAACAATACACCCACGCTGACGTAACACCCACTCACACTAATTATGACACTAACAAACTATGACGTAATGAACTAGACGTATATATACACTGTAAATTTTAGGGAGTAAAAATTACCCCAAACAGTTGGGGTAGTTTTTTTTCCACAGAATGCCCCGTTTTTCGGGGTAAATTAAAAATTACCCCGCAAACAGGGTAAAATATTAGAGTAATAGTACCCTTTTAAAGGGTAATTTAAGGGGTAAAATTACCCCAAATGTGGGGGTAAATTAGACTTCCACAGAATGCCACCCGTTTTTAAGGGTAAAAATAGGTAGAAATTCAACGTGGGGTAAAATTGCTCCACTATCCGGGGTAAAAATTACCCCCGCCCCCGGGTAATAAAACACTTTCGCGTTGTCACTTGCCTGTACGTAATTAAAGGTTTACAAATCAAATTTATTTCAGTAGGGTATCCTGCATCAGTGATGACTCACTGGTATCAATGAGGGCCCTACAAATAACTAAATACAGACGTCCTCTAAACGAACGTGTTCAGACGAATGAACACAACTGTAAAAGCCATTCTTCATTATTTTAACTGTTCTTGCAAATACACAGCATAACAAAACTGGGTAAATTTTCATTGCATTGCATTAGCCACTTCTACTGAGAAATATCCTTATGCTGCAGTTCTCTGCCATTGCAAAGAAAAAACTAAAACGTGAATGAACTCACAGATGAAATATAAAAATCATTATTCTCACAGGTTTGGAATATCCAAGACTCACATAAACAAAAATCTATAGATGTAGTCACAACAAAATGGCTTTATAAAAATATATTTAATTTGTAGCCGATAAAAAATATAGTTCAACATTTAACACTTTTTATTAAATATAGGTTCTACTGACCAAAACTACTGCTAAAACTGGCAAACCAAGGCTGCTATTACAAAAGTTAGCATAAGTTTTAATTATAACTGACCAATCAGCTTTGTTAGTTCCTAAACTTCAAACAAAGGATGAAGGTACGACCTGTCAAAACCATGGTCATCTTTTGTTATAAAGCCCGAGAACTCAGAAAACTGATTGCTCAGTTTTATTTGACAAGAGATACTTTTGTATTAACCGTGGTCAATCTGTGCAGTAACTATAAATAATATATTAATGGTAAACCTAGATATACTATAAAATAGATATTTAAAACACTACATGCAGAGTTTGTTATTTATCAGACTAATTCAACTATAGAGTACATCTTACTTCTATGTTTTGCCATAAATGTTATATTCTGGATTATCTTGTAGACAGCTTTTGACTTTTGAAGAATTGTTCCAACATCTGTTCAATATTTGGATCTACCTTAAAAATTTGACATTTGTCATTCATTGTTGATGCAGTGTACATACACCTGTATGTGTTAACCTAAATTGCAACAAGATACATTACATGCATACAGTATATACTGGTAGGCTATTATATCATACCATGCTTTATTCTGAAAAATTACCAATGGGTTTTCCATGGAGCATTTAACTGTATGTAGTACATACAATGGAAACCTCATTAACATTTTCTTTTTTTTAATTTGCATACTCAGCATTATTTTCTTTTCTGCCAATTTAATACCACACTTTTCCAAGTCACTGACATATTATATTGCATATAATACATGTAACTACCTGTATACATACTGTAGCATTACAATCTCCCAATTTACTGTATTTAATACCACTGCACTTTTCAAGTCACCAACTTAATGTCATTAATACATTAAAAAAAAATTTGTTTTTAATAACTTTATTTTTGGCACTTAAAACTAACTGATAATTGCATACACTAATAATACAAACATGTATGTATAGGTATGTACAGAGGATATATAAATCTAAGAAAATAATAAAGGGTGAATCTAATGTAATATGCCAAAAATTGGCAAAGCACAAACGGACTAATTCCCATGTAAGGTGCTAGAGCTCACCAGTAAGATGTAAGTAATGATTTTAAAAGGGGGGAAAGAAAATGTAGTTATTGAGTGTGAACTAAACATGTCAGGATTAATGTTATTAATATTATTAATAACATTAATAATTATTAATTATTTATTGTTATTTTTTATTTAATATTATCCAGAATTATAACTATGTACCGTATATAAATTCTGAATCCCAGTTAGGGATTGAACATGTAACATTCAGATTGTTGGTGAGATGCTCTAGTTACCATTGAGCTGGATGGAGAGTTTTAGCCAGCCATCTTTTGGATGGCCATATTCTAATATTTATGGTAGTTGGTGGCCTCAATTCAGTCTATTGGTGAAACAATGTACATGGTTACTAAGTACTAATAGCACTACAGTATTGTAAATGTTCAATCAATAATGCTAGTGAGTGCGCACACTTTCAATGAGTGATTGGTGAAGTAGGTGTATACCGTGTACATCCACTGAGTTTTTGTTGGTAAGGAGAAAAAGTTTTCAAATTATTTAAAAATCATACAGATTTTTGAAGGTATGTATTAATGCTCTTAATCTTCAGCAAGCATAATAAAAAATATTAGTACTGTAGATAAGATAAACTCAAACTTACCAAAATAAACTCAATAAATGTTTTCAGCTGTTCTTCTCTTTAAGTTTTGTTTAAGCAGGAATGGCAAAATTGCAACACATCTATAATATTTTAAAAAGCAAGAAACAACCTAATTAACAATTAATAATAAATTAGAAAAAGTTTAATGGATTAACATTAATTATGTGACTTTATTATAAGTCTTTTATTAAACTATCTTGTTATGCAAAATATATACAGTAGTGATTATTATTATGATATATGGATGATTGCCAAGCTCAAATTCTCATAAATGAATCCCAGACATTTTCCCAAGCATTTAATTCTAGTATATAGTGAATGATGCATATGCCATGTATATATAGCAATCAAACCAGCATATCATTGTAACCTCCGCTCTCATCCGTTATAAGAGTCTTGATATTATATAGAGCATATGTCACAGGCAATCAGAAGGTTACAGGTTCGAGCCCTGTCTGGGACATTTTCTGAGGATTTGAGCTTGACAATCGCCCATGTATCGTCTGAGCTTACTTTGTTTGCCACATGCATTTTAATTCCATAAAAGAAAAAAACTATAACTAATTGACAACCAGTATGCAATTTATATTACATGAAGAAATCGTTTGATATATGGGGTACCGAATGTCCGAAACCCGAAAAATTATATTTCTTTATTATATATGTTTATTATGACAAAATTATTTGATATAACATCATTTTTGTTAAATAATTAAGTTAATGGCAATATTTCTCATTGTTTAAAACAATATTTCTAACTAAAAAATTATTTTTATATAATGTTTTATATAATTTTTCAGTTGTTTTGCATTGTATTTAATAAAATGTTTCGAGTATTCATATTATATGATTATAATAATACTGTTTCTACAACTATAATTGTTTCAAATAAAACATTTTAGCCAAATTAATTATGTCATAAAATGTATATTATATCATATAATGAATATTATATATAATATAATGCATATTATATAATATAATGCTTATTATATCATATAATATAAATTATATATACAGCAATTTACATTATATCATTATGTCATATTTAGATATTTAGATATAATTATATGCATTATGTCATATAATGTAAATTATATCATATAATGGTTTATTATGATATAATGTAAATTATATCATATAATTTATATTATATTATCGGTGGCGAAGAAACTAACCCCAAAACAACTAGATCCTAACCCTAACATATGATATAATGCATTATATATGTTAGGGTTAGGGTCTAAGTTGTTTTGGGGTTAGTTTCTTCGCCACCGATAATATAATATAAAATATATATATTTACATTATATCATACTGTATAATCCATTATATTTACATTATATTTATATCATAATATAATGCATTATAATATAATGCATTATGAATATAATGCATTATATCACATAATGCATTATATCATATAATTTATATTTATATGATATAATATGCATTATATTACTGTATATAATATGCATTTAATATGATATAATATACATTTTATGACATAATTAATTTGGCTAAAATGTTTATTTGAAAACAATTACAGTTGTAGAAACAAGTATTATATCATATACTATGAATACTCAAAACATTTTATTAAATACAAATATACAATGCAAAACGACTGAAAAATTATATAAAACTTTATATAAAATATTTTTTTTAGTTAGAAATATTATTTTAAACAATGAGAATTGCCATTAACTTAATTATTTAACAAAAAATGATATTATATCAAATAATTTTGTCATAATAAACATAGTAATATAACAATATAATATAACAAAGAAATGTAATTTTCGGACAGTCGGCATCCCATAGAATAATGCCAAATGTCTGCATAAAAATATGATAACAACACTTCTAAAACCAAACTAATATCACATATGAACTCACTCTCTGAACTTGTGCTTTTCTGCAAGGATTTAAATCTTAGAAATGCCCTGTTTTTGATTGTTTATATCATACCTAATCATCATTTACAAATAAAGGTTATGTAAACGGTTAATATCGATAAATGTTTGTATAACATACCACTTTGTTTCCTAAGACCAGATAAATGTTGGCTTCTGAGAACGTTTATCAACACAGTCTTTACACCTTAAGTATCCACATCTCCATTGAAAAATTATAACTAAAAGACAAAGTTTTTGATAAGGGACAATTATATATTTGATTTTGTATTGATATAGCTGCTGCAATCAAACATTCAAACATTCGTTTAGCACAGAGTCAGACTTACCTTCGTCTTCGAACTTTGCTGAAGCACTGCCGTATTTACTCCGCAGCCAGTATTTTGTTAGCCTTGGGGCACAGGCTAGTATTTTGTAAGACCGACGAATAATGGATGATCAGCCATTTCTTTAGACAATTGGTATGACACAAACCAGCATATTATTAAAGTTTTTCAGCAATTCAGCCACAGAATATGTAAATAGAACGGGATGTACTAACCGTAGAAAATTCGCACACCTCCTCGCTCTTTTTGTTCATAAATATATCAAATTCACTCCTCGTAAAGAATCCGCCATTTTGAAAATATATTGGCATCGTCCCAGTTACCCCAAACGTATGGGGTAATTTTTACCCCCGTAATCCCAATTGCAAAACTACCCTCCGTTACCCCCAACAAAGGGGTAAATATTTGGACATATTGCCCCAGATCTTGGGGTAGTTTTTACCCCCTGAAAAGTCACCCCATCCACTTTGAACATTTTACCCCAAAAATGGGGTAATTTTTACTCCTTGAAATTTACAGTGTAGTATACTATTTCATACCACTCATCATTCATGCTCATATGTGATTTAGGTATTGGGAATATTGATCAGCGGACAAGGCCAAGCTAGATAGCTTGGCAAAGGAAGGTATGTACGACCCACGCGAATTTCGAGGGCGGGTGGGTGGGTTGCCAAGTCATAACCTCGTATGTGCTTGTCCGCTGGAACTGAGCAAGAACTGAGTGGAATGCACGAAACATGCATTTATAGACGCCTGTTAATTGTTTTTGCATGTCCCGCATCATTAATTTCCCTTTGGGACCATTGTTTTAGGTTATTTCATTTTCGCATATCATTATGAGCGGTATGAATAGTCTGATTAATTTATTAGATTATGTCAGATTATATTAAATTACATCATTGGAGAAGTTTATAACTGACTGTCTCACATCCAGGAGTGTGAGTTACGATTTAGTTTGAAACTGGAAAGTAGACATGTACACACAAAATGTTAATGTAACCGACAAAAGTCTAATAATTACCTACAATAAATGTAGTATCTCAAAATTCAATCGAAAAGGCCCACAAGTCTCCCGGAAGCCGTGAATGCGGCAACCATCCATTCTTGGAAGGTATAAGAAGGGCCTGTTGGTCACTCTTGTCTGCCAACTTCAATGATCGCGATGCTCTTTTTACGAGTAACGGCCACCAATAGCGTCGGGGGTAGACATCTAACACAACGATGGTACATGGCTGGGAATATTTCTGTAAGAAACGCAATACTGGACCAACTAATAGGAGTGGGGGAAAACATATGGGCGTTGCATTAGAACGGATGGGTAATGCGTAAAATCCTGAGAAAATAGATTCACACCTAAAGATCCAGGAGACGGCCAAGGCGAGAAATATGGAAGGCTATTACCAGAGTGGTCCAGCATAACATTCGACGCTAGTGCCATGAGGTCGCAAGTATGTCCCGTAGCGAACCGCCAAACACACGCTGAACGTCCGTCCAGTCCATCTGTCAAACAACTGTCACTGGGGGATAGACGGCGAGAAGGTAAGTCAGCTGGATTATCTTTGCTAGGAACATAAATGAGGTGCAAACATACATTCAACTCAGCCGTAGTAAAAAACAAACGTTTGAGAACATTATTGATTGAAGTACTGCGACCCCCTTGGTTATTCCAGGCATGAATGACAGCCTGGTTGTCCACCAGAATATCGACCCATGCATTACTCAATGTGTCGGGACATGCGCGTAACAGCTGGTTAATAGCCATGGCCTCCTTAGTAGCAATATCGCAAGTAAACTGGTCTTTGTCCCAATAGTCTGAGATGTCTTGTTTAATGGGGGGGGGGAGGATAGAACCACCCCAGCCTGAAGCGGACGCATCTGTGGCCACAGACACCTGAAAATGACTCTCGTCCCGCCATGGAAGGGGATCGTCCCATGACTCGAGGAATAGCCAATGGGAAATTTCTTGTCTTAACGCACCATTTATGGTTACAAGCCGATGAGATCGAGTTGCTGCAGCAATGGCGGCATACATTTCCCTAGTGAAAAGAAATAAGAATCGCCGCTGGGACGCTTAGCGAAAACGCAACGCATTTCCCAGCCAAACGTTGTAGTGTTTTAATACTGATCTTGGACTTGATTAGAATATCTCTGACAAGGTGAAGGAAATGGAGTTTCTTGTCGGGAATCAGGTGAAATACTTGTAGAGACAAATCTACCAGATAACCCAGATAAGGAACCACTTTTAATAACCAGAATCAATTTTGATAACCCCCAAAAGTATCCAAGGTTAATTAAGTAGAAAGCAGCAAGGAAGACCGCAGATTTAGCAGTTCATCTTGAGTCTGCAGGCTTGCGTATTCACCAGTATCCAGCGGGGTTTGAAGTTGACCGTTATGCCTGTCATCTATATACAGGGAGCAGGGAATACCAACTGATCGAAAGAAATGTGTGGCCAATAGACCAGTCGTATGATACACATATGGGGATATCTTCCACCCAAAGGGTAAAGTGTTATATGGAAAATACCAACCTCCCCATTGTAAACCGACAAACGCACGACTGTCTTCCGTGAGAAAAAGGTGGTCGTAACTAGACTTGTCATCCAAGACCGTTTGGTAGGAGTCTTGAGAAACATATCGAGGGAGATCACGAAGACGATCAAGGGTAAACGGTTTATCCTGCATCCACAAATTCAAAAACCTCGCATCGTGACACAAACGTGGCTTGCCAGGTTCCACAGTTAATGGAAGGACAAGATGAGGTGGTGTGACAATTCCAACTTTGCCCACGAGAGAAATAGCGCCTGATTGTAGACGCTCAAGAAGGGTTTTGCAAATGAATGGAGCAAACGGTTTACACGATCCATTATTCTTGAACAACTTTGGAGGGACGATCCCGTAGACGGAAGTATGAAGCAATCGAGACCTTGTTGTGAATCCAACCCAACACTTCATGTTGTTTAGGTGAAGGATGCCTAGCAGAAACTCTCTTCCAAAAAGGAAAATTACGATGCAGCTCCCCTGCACAGAAGGTGCTCGGGTCTCGAAAGGCGAGCTGAGAGACATCACCAACAGCCTCTCCGGCCTCTACCCGTCTGACGAGCTGATGAGCAGCAATATTACGCGCCACTTCCCCGCTGACGACGATGGGATCCCCTGTAGAGTCAACCAATGAACCGATTGGGTCTGTAGTGCAGCTTGGGTAACATGTGCATCAAATTCGTCATCCTGCTCCCAGTCCCATGGTACCAAATTCTACAGAGAAGGGACCACAGGGATTAGGAACATAAGATTGTAGGGGTCCAAAGTCAGCAGGGAAGTGAACGCCTTGACCCAGTAAACCGGGGGGGGGCTTGGTTTAGATACCCCTTTTTCAAGGCAATCACAGCACTGCGACTCGAGATTTTAAAACTTCGCAAAAGGAGAGAGAACGCCTGTACCGCTCATCTAGGAGCGATGTAAGAAGACTGATTCTGTTAACAAATAGTTGATAAACGAATGTAAAGCAGGAATATTTACGTTTAATAAATCATTATACGTAATCGTGACATAATATTTCAGAGACAAATTTGAAACAGACAAATTAAACTTATATTTCAGGATTATTCATCATTCGATAATTGTAGAACATCATGATACACAATCGTTACACGATATTACAGAACAAGTTTAAAACACACAAAATTCAATCCATGTTTCATGACTATGCATTATAATAATCATACTAATGAAAGCATGAAACGTTAAGAAAGAAGCTGACAGCGGCAAGTTAACAGGCGCAGTTTTCATCGATTTATCCAAGGCATTCGATACTGAGAGTCACTCTGGTCTGCTAAGAAAATTACCTCGTTATGGTGTGCTAGGCAAGGAGCTGGATTGGTTCACTGATTATTTATTTCTACGTAAACAAATTGTTCAGTTTAAAGGTACTTTTTCTGAACCTAGACCTGTTTTTGTTGGTGTTCCACAAGGTAGTATCCTTGGGCCTCTGTTGTTCCTCATTCACTTCAATGATGCATATAAAGCCTTAGAATCATGCAAGTTTATTACCTATGCTGATGACACGGTTGTGTTTACGTCCTCGAAAAATTTGGATACTATCCAAAACATCTTGAATGAAGATATAAACAGTCTATCCAATTGGTTCCGGGAGAATGAACTGATTGTAAACCTTAAGAAAGGTAAAACAGAAGTGATGCTTTTTGGAACTGTAAAAAGATTGAACCTTCTCCAAGGAACTGAACTTGCTATTTCTATAAACGGATATTCAATTAATTCTACGACGAGTTACAAGTATCTATGAGTACACTTAGACCCTACCCTGAATCTTGCCACACATTTCGATAAACTCTATAAGAAAGCAGTTGGAAGAGTCAATTTGTTAAGGAGAATTCGTTCGTCCATCGATGTGAATACTGCCGAGAAAATATACACTGCTATGATTCTGCCTATTTTTACATACTGTGGCTCGGTGAGCCTCGGATGGTCTGATACCCGTAAACGAGCAATTCAAAGTATAGAGCATCGATCCATGAAAATCATCTTATCCAAACAATCAACTAATACGGTAGATTTACGAACTCCCTCCGTGGAGTCGTGGACAGTCTCATTAAGAAGAGAACTTGTTCTTTTGTCTTTGATTGTCTAAATGGTCAAGTATGTACCCCATTTAAAAGCTACTTTTCACGAAATATCCATCAAATAAACACAAGAAACAATAACTTGTCTGTCCAGCTACCAAAAATCAAACTGGAGTTTGGACGCCTAAGTTTCTCCTTTTTAGGTGCCCTGGTTTTTAATATCTTACCAACTGAAACTAGAAAACTAAAATCCAAGGTCTTATTTAAGAAAGCCCTTGACGAGTACTTTTTATAACTACAGTTTGAATTGTCATTTTTTTTTTTTAATTTCTTTTTTTTAGTATTTTACTTTACAGGACCTCGTTGATAACAGTGCTTTGCACTGATGAGTTTTTATCCTGTATAAATATTTGTATTATTATTATTTATGTTGACTGTTCACGGTTTGGCGGAAGGTTGGGCCTCTGACGTGCAGAATGCTGGCTATCTCCTCGTCGCAATACACAATGGGACTGAAAATGGCCAACTTTATTACAATAAAAGCAGCGGGCATTCGTCCATGGAACTCCGCCACGACCCCGGGTAGAATACTCGGGCGTTGACCGCGCACCTTGTGTACGTTGACGCGTAAAATTCTTCTCTACCTTAGACACGATTTCAGAAACACGCTCCTGCTACTTATCCCCCAAAAGGCGGAGCGAAAGAGCACGGAACTGTGCTGGTGGGACTTCCATTTTTTCTCTAATGGTCTGATAAACGACGCGGTAATAACGTTCCTTCGGATGTTTGCGATCATGAGCTGAATTCTGCAACTCCTCGGTCATTTCCACCGCCTCGTACTTGTTAAATTCCGTTAGCGGACGTGCGATGTAATTCATGATCCTATGAAGGACACTTTCGACAGACGCCTTGGTTAGGGCATCCAACGAGCACTGAAGGGTCTGCACCGTCGCTCTTAAATTCTAATAAAACAAATGAAATTCATTTTAACATACCAATAATTATGATGAAAACTCGACAATGTAAACAATGTCACGGAAACTCATCGTGATATAATAATGTGATGAAAAACTCAGCCCAAAGTAACAAGCTAGCAAAAATTCACCGCCCATTTTAGACTCTGGTGAAAAGTCCCCCCTTGAATAGCAAATAACCCATATGATTTATAACAATCTGGTGAGAACTCACCCTGAAATGACAATCTGCCATTTACAACAATCTGGTAAAAACTCGCATTGAAATAGCAATCTGCCATTTATAACAATCTGGTGAAAACTCACCCTGAAATAGCAATCTGCCATTTCTAACAATCTGGTGAAAACTCACCCTGAAATAGCAATCTGCCATTTATAACAATCTGGTGAAAACTCACCTCAACTAGCAATCTGCCATTTATAACAATCTGGTGAAAACTCACCTCAACTAGCAATCTGCCATTTATAACAATCTGGTGAAAACTCACCCTTGTATAATATGCAATCTGGTGAAAACTCACCTTAAATAGCCCTCTGGTAAGAGGACCTCTCATCGGAATGATAAATAATCGTACGTATATTTACAGAGATTATGTTGAAAATAAGGTTTGTGTACGTTGGAAATAGTACGAAGAGTTCACTTGCCTGATAATAGGACCCCGTGGAATAATGATGTACAGTAATAGAGATCAAGCGAGTGTTTTCGCATTTACAGAGCGATTTACATGCCCACACAGACTGAAGATGAAAGAAATAATTTTTACCGTCAACTGCATGTGTGCAATAAATAAACCATAGTATGGTATCCATGTCACGTTCCAATGGGCACCAAGCGATCGCGTTGCCGAAAATTGTGTTATTACATACATATTATACATCTCGAGTTGAGCTCGTCTAACTGAGTCCAACTTGTCACATATTATAGCATAAAGGTAGAGCGAATGATAGTATGGCTTGCATATAATATGAGTCGATCGCAAGGCAATATGAACATTTACAAAGCCACGAAGTAAACAGTTTAACGGTTAGTTATAACTATGCTCACAAGCATAGCCGGCCCACAGAACACAACTCTAAAAGAGTTTATACTAGGAATACGGACTAGCGTAAAGTGCTATTCGCAAAGGAGGTGCGGTGTTAATAAAACATATTACGATTTACAACAAGAAACGAAACCATACATACCTCCAAGTCCCCTTCAACAGGCGCTGGAGGCTGTTCTTGTTGAGGCTGTTGTTGTTGAGGCTGTTGCTGTGGTGCTGGTTGTTCTATTTGGCCACCCTCCTCAATTATTTCTACTGGATACTGCATACGAGCCAGCTCTGCCATGTCGTACAGAAATTCGCGTGGGTCACTGCCAAGTCATAACTTCGTATGTGCTTGTCCGCTGGAACTGAGCAAGAACTGAGTGGAATGCACGAAACATGCATTTATAGACGCCTGTTAATTGTTTTTGCATGTCCCGCATCATTAATTTCCCTTTGGGACCATTGTTTTAGATTATTTCATTTTCGCATATCATTATGAGCGGTATGAATAGGCAAACCTGACAAACACTGCACGCTTCACTTGACTCTGAAGATAACCGCCGCTGAGGCCGTCGAAACGTCAGTCACCAACAATAGTCTTTCTCAAGACTACAACAACCTGGACGATCAACCACACACATCTAATGATACTCCTAGGTTCAAACCATTTACTTTACCATCCTACCATGCTATATATACCTTGTAGGTTTTTAGCAACTGTCCTATCGGCAAACATGGTATCATGACGTAAACACAAATCGAAATATAATATTTCAAACATTTTAAGGATAACTTGTTGTAGTTGTATATCATCCTTTGATGTACTGTTTAAAACACTCGCAGCAGTGTTTTATCAGGTTTAAAACCACGAGCGCGCAAAAACGAGCGTCTTGGGACTTCCAACAATAGTGTTAATTCATTCAATTTCGAGACCTGTCAGCAATTTGACGAAAATTAAATGTCGTCGTTTTGACTAAAAATCCCACATCGAGGAAGGTACGCTTTCAAATTTGTCATCAACGTTATAAAGTTATGATGTTCATGTATGTTTGTCCTGACGTATTCATTGTACGTATTATATATCGTATCATATCGTTAGGTTTCTTGTTAGGTGGTTTTCTCTAGTAAATTCAAAAATATAAGCAGGTACTATAGCTCGTTGAAGTTTGCTTGAATAATTTTGCTTTATCGTTGTACTACTCGTATTAGGATGACAATTTTATATAAAATTTCATGATCAGTAGTATTCTTTATATAAAGAATACTAATGATGGTAAACTACATTCAGCCCTGCGTTCCCCCGGGATAAACTTCAAAACCACCCCCACAGGGGGCAGCACACTATTCTTGACTTGCGTTACTGTGTCTCGTGCCAGACCTCTTCGCCGAACTATGTAAAGCCAACAGAATCGAGATCTTTGGGTGAATGGGGACCAGTTTATGACGTTTTGTGACGTTCATTTGACAAAAACGCTAACATACTCCAAAGTTTCTTCGGGTATTTACGGAAGTCCGGAATAATATGTTCGATTCTTACGAACGCGACCAATGTGGCCGGCAAGCCATGTTATTTTTCTGAAGATTGAACGCATGGTTACTTCTGTCTTTGTACTGTCTTTGGCTTGATCGATCTTCTCTGCCACATGGTTAGTGCATTTAATGTCAAAATTCAATGTTACCATTTTAACGCCATGTCGCCATACGTCTAATTCGAACAACATTGACTTGAAACGAGCAAGTCTCGTGACTATAAATTTTCCATTCAAGCGACACGTTTGCCAAATGGAACTTCACGTTTGTAATATTTGCGGCTGATTGATCTGGCGGTCGAGCGGTCATATTTCAAATCGAACTAACGAACAGGAATGCGGGATCACCAGCCGTCGATTAAGGACGATACAAATAAGAAACATACACTACAGTCTACAGCGATTGCGTTTGTTATCGAAATATCTGGCAATCGGGATTCTTGTCCACAGGCTCTCAAATACTCTCGAATTTCGGCAGTTCATAAGCAAGCGAAAACAGACAAAACAGCGGAGACTGCGTAGAATTTCCGTCGATTACGCCAAGGTTGGCGTAAAACTAATCAAGTTTTCGGTGAAAATGACTGTCAACTGACTCGGCTAAATATAAAGTCAACTGTCTGTGAGAATGAGAACTGCAAGTCTATAAATGTGAGAGTCTGAGACTCTGTGAAGCCGCTCAAATACGTTAAAATCGGTCTGACTCTGATTCGGACAATATTCAATCAGAGATTGAAGAGTGGAGACATGCGTTTCAAAGGAGTCAACTCAAAGCCCAAAGGATGTTGAGAAAAGGTGGCAATCTGTTTATTTGCCAGCACTGAACAAATCCTTAAATAGCAAATTAAATGCAATTTCATCAACTAAATAGCCTTATAGCGGTACGCAGTGTCTACTTTGGTTTTGCGTTTTCACTTCCAGACCCCCTGACTGGCGCAAACGTTTTGGAGGGAAATTGTACAACCCCCCTGACTGGCGTATGAAATTTTGAAGCCTTAGCGTTGGCATAAATCTTCGGCGGACTAAATACGAACTTTCCAAATAACTGGTTATTCTTACCGTGAATCAAATAGAACATGCGCAGTTTTCCATAGTTTCCCTAGTAAGTTCCGGAAAGTGCGTCCACAATTGAACGCACGTTCACGCTTTATTCAGGGAACTTTGTAAACCATCGGGATACCTTATGGAGGCAGCACTTTCCTTGCGATATTAACTTCTAGTTTATCAGGTATAAAACGCCATGCACGTGATAACTTGCTTATGAATTATTAATGAGTTTTTGAAGTAGTCGGAAAATATTTGTTCTTTATTTCATCATTCTGACGTCATAGGAACATTCCACCAAATGTGACCATGCCTTGGTCCAATGTGTGCATGATCAATGCAAGAAGGAGATGGGACGTTTTCTACTGGCTCCACATTTACTGAAAGAATGTCTTTATCGTGAAGTCACTTGTAATTACTGCGTTGAAAAAATGCCCTTCCATTTGCTTGAGGTAAACTTTTGTGAATCTCTTTTGTGAATATATATCGTAGGCAATACTAAATAATAACAGCTTATTGATGGAGCTCGAGGTCTGTACAGTGAATTATTATGCATGCCATTCTCTACTCTCGATTTTGATTGGCTATTGGCATACAACTAATTCGTGACATCAGCTTCATGTGACGTCAATGTTCCAATATTATGGTTCAAAAAGTGTAGCTATGACATCATTATTCCAATATCTTGTTGCTAGCTTGCTGTTGCCAGCTTGTTTACGGCGAAAGAAAATGGGAAAATGGCGGGTTCTTCGCAAAGATTCGCCAACGTAACAAAAATTCATTGTTTTAGCATTCTTATGCATAATAAATCAATTATTGGATTCGGTATTATAATTATTGGTATGATATCGAGAATTATCAAGACCTTGGTTTGTGTTATTCGCCTCAGCCTTTGGCTTCCGCAGATAACACAAACCTCGACCTTGATAATTCTCGATATCATGCTTCACCTTATCCAATAATTGTTAAATATCGGACTGATGTTTTTAGTACGGACCGAGCGAGCCGAGGTTCGTTCCAAAAACGGAGGTCCGATATTTCTCTATAAAACCGAACAAGCGAGGTTAATAAGCTGTTTATTATATGGCCTCAATATAACTGAACTTTTCAACTGCCATCATGCGGTGTATTGTTTCGTTAGCATGTATTTATTATATTCAGTTTTCAAAGTAAAGATGAACAAATGGTGTTCCTACTTTGTTATGCCTTTATAAAGTTTTCAATTTCTTGCTGCATTGACTTTTTCATGGGTCATGATTTTCCTTTGTGTTTTCCTCATGAATTATTAATATGTTTTTGAGAATAAAATCATTGTTGTCGCTGTAAATTCGGCGTAATGTAGTGAATAGTTAGTTATAAAAGGTAGCTGTATCAGTCTGTAGGTTTGTAATATATGGTCGTACTGATTGTGTTGCTTTGTATGCTCACGAAATGTCAAGAAATGCAATTTATTTATTTCGTTTCGCCACAAATATTGGAATGTGCAGTAGTGATTAAGATTCTATGGATTAATTAATAAGTTATTTGCTAAAGTTGTATTATAAGTATAGTACATGTGGCAGGGTGGCCGCAATTTTATTAAGAGCTCAAAAAGACAAAGGGATCCCGCTTCGCGCGCAAAATTCTAAAAATTGTCAGCTACAGCAACAGGTCGCACTCGTGAGACCACGTGCTGTGTTACATCTGGTGCAGATAGATTTCCATGTCCATGGTCCTTCTGGGTCGTACAGCTGGTCTACTGTTGTTTGGTAGTAAATTTGGAGCTGGCTCTTGAACTTTTCAAGGGTGAGACCCTTCCTGCGCATTTCGCACGGTAGAGTGTTCCATGTTCTACACGTTCTTGTAAAGAAAAAACAACACACCCAAGCATTACTGATATTTATTATATGGCTTGGCTCATGAGCGGTCTTAAGGTCAAAAAAGTATTATTTTTCTTGTCAGTAGGCGGTCCAGAATTGACGCGGCGACGCGGCTTTTTTTTCTAATTTTATTTAAGGAAACGCTTTTTGCAGAAATGGTGAGTACTTTTCTAGTTTCTATATAAAATGCAAACATTGATTTTTATTCTTTTAATATTAAACTGTCACCAATTTTGTAGTTTTAATAGAATAAAATGAGAACTACTCTAGAATAAATATTAAATGTTAAAATATATAATATAATTGACAGAACAAACGTTTCAACACGCATCAGTGCCCACAAACACGCAACTGATCAGCGGTTTTAATAAAAAAAACGTTGACGGACACAGTCAAAGATGACGCGCTCGCTGACCAGAAACAGAATACGTTTTTGGCCTAACGCAGCTTTTCTGCAATCTGATTGGTTCCTGAGCGGTATTTACAAACCGGTAAAGACCGGTTATTACGGAACCGCTGAAAAGATTTAAAAAATTATGAAAAAATTAAGGAAATGTGAGAAATTTAAAAGAGCCATATAATAAAAACCTTGTTAACCTCGTTTGGTCTTTTCGACAACATTATGCTTTTGCGTAAAGACCCCCCGCTCGGTCAATAATGTAGGTATAGGTAGTACAGTACATATATCAATCAAACCAGTACATCATTGTAACCTTCGCTCTCCATCTGAATCTCAGTAACTGAATGGTTCGAGCGTCTCGTCGGCAATCAGAAACATTTTCTGAGGATTAATTGGGTCTGACGATCGTTCATGTATCTTCTTTAATTTTTTCTTCTTGTAGGAACATGTTAATGTTGAATGCTCTGAAGCACCTTTGAGTTGTAAACATTGTGGAGTGACTGGACTAAGACGGAGAACAATGGTACAACATGAAACACGTGAATGTGAAGAAATTCCAGCCACCTGTGAGTTTATGGGCGTTGGATGTGACCATACAGAGGTAATGATCGACTTTTCTTGGCAACGTAATGACGTGATTTTAACATGACAAAATAAACACGTCGGTCGACTTTTCCATCCGTGCTTTTCTAACTTCTCTCGTATTGTTATTATTTTACGAGGATTTCGATCACGTTATCGAGACCGGGGCAAACGTTTTCTATTATTTTTGTAAAATAATTCAGAAACAATTGCTTATACCGTAGAATCTCGAAAGTAACCGCCCCCTCGAAAGTAGCCGCGTTTTTAAACAATTCTACGAAAACCCGAAAGTAGCCGCCCCTCTTCAAGTAACCGCCCCCCCCCCCCCGAAAGTAGCCGCCCCTCTTCAAGTAACAGCCCCGTCCCCCGAAAGTAGCCCCAATAACTATTGTATAAATAAGTTGTAACATCTGTTTAACAATTTATTTTCAATGGCATGGATTAAAATATGTATAAAGCAGTAATATCAAAGATTCCGGAATTTCAGACAGTAGTTATAAGTTTGTCTTTGTCATCGTTCAGACGTCCTCTTCCATTTCAGTATCTGAACATTCGGTATCGAGTGCGGTAAATTATTAGCATTAGATAATAAGTAACAACTCTTATGTAATTTAATTAAAATAAAACAAAACTTTGAAACGTTGTGCAAATTGTACAGTAGTGGTTAAAACTTGGCATATGCTAAAAATAACAACCCGAAAGTAAGCGCCCTCCGAAAGTAACCGCCCATCAGAAAGTAACCGCCCATCAGAAAGTAACCACCCATCCGAAAGTAACCGCCCTTAGAGGTCACTAATTTCGAGATGCTACGCTATTTTAATAATTACGCATCACAAGGTGATGATTTAATGCAAATGTTCATCATTCGGTCTCCATAGCCGAGACCGGCAAGCTGACCAATCACAGCATGCGTATAGAATAAATATTTTATAATTTCCTTGATAAATATCAATCATCTGCACTATCGCCAATCCGCGATTCTTATGGATTAATCAGTCATTATCTATAGTTGATGGTTGCAAAGAGCCAACGGTCAAACGTAAACAGAGGCGTTTTTAGATTTTCCGTGATAGTGGAAACGAGCTAAGATTTAAGGAAAATTGCTGTCGTAGCTAGAGAGAACAAAACCAGCAAACAAATCAATGGGATGAAAATGTTTGATGGTAAGACGTTTATATTGTTTATTTGGGTTTGTTTAAACGAAATAACAGGAGACAAAACACATTTCAAAATCTTGCTCGCTTAACTTCCGAGATTCAATTCGAGTTCAATACTGCCTAAATCTAAGGCTAAAACTAATTTTCCTTTTGAAATTTTTCAACAATTTTACATCAACTGAAATAGATTGTTTTAATACAGGACAACTGGCTATTTGCAACCATCAACTATCGGTGGATAGATAATTATTGATTAACCAATCAGAATCGCAGATTGGCGATAATTGATATTTACTAATTATCGATAGATTCGAGTAGCCATGAGTAATAAGGATGAGGTTTCGCCAAAAACAATGCTTATATGTGTCGTTTTTTTAAATAATTTTGAAGAAATAACGAACATGCATACTGTAAGTTAGTTTTTTCTAAAACATTATTCGCTCTCGATTTCTATGAAGCTATAGTTAACTCGGGCCAAAGACGTTGTTAACTATCACGTCTTAGTATAATTTCTGAGCTTAAACGAGTTCTGATTGGCTGACTGGCCAGTAACTCTGAGACGCGGTTACTATCACATCACTAGAAATCATACTTGAAAAATTGTTTTTTTGTTCTCGGAATCATCATTTTGATGTATGGTTTCTATAACATGACTATATTATTATAACTAAAAAATCGTCGAAAAGGCTCAGAAACTTAGCAAGATAGAACTTTCTAAGGGTAAGGAAGTTGTTTATCGTATAATTATATGTATTTTTATGGCTGTCAAGCGTGAAGAAAACATCGAGCATCATATCTAACACAGTTCAAACTGTCTGTTTAAAACTTCTCAATTGAATATTCAGTTCAAGCCTGAAATTATACTAAAACAACTAGTCACCTCAGTCTCGTTGATTATCGCTATATGTAATAGATAAACACCGAGAACGAGGGATTTATGCGGCATACAACCCCGAGGACGCGTAGCGTCCGAGGGCTGTATATCGCATAAATCCTGACGTTCGAGGTGTTTATCTGACTTATTATTAAAATGAGGAGGTTTCCAACAAAGTTTTGTCGATTTTGTCCAACTTGGATAAAGATTTTCCTAGTTTTTTCTTCGTTTATTATCTAATTAGTATTCATAGGGATTTATGGCGCATACATCCCGCGGTACATCAAAGGAAACCGACTCAATGTAATAATAATTACCGATAATCACCTCGACTTCAGTGAATAATTGTTAAATGGGAATTTCGAGCATAATCTAATTGTTAAATTAAAAAATTCAGGTGAGTTGTCTATAATTGTTGAATATGTGGTAAGGCCGCGAAGTGAATGCATATTTAAAGTGTCACTAACCCCCACAGTTTTTTCGCGATTCCAAATCTGGAAGTTAATTGGAGACGAAAGCAGCAAAAATAAAGGAAATCGGTAAAATCCCCGAGATTTTAGAAAATGTTGAAGTCGGGAATGTGATATGACGGCCTAGGTCGAGATGGCTGTGCGACGTCAAAACAGGAACCCGATTTTGTTTACCACAAGTGCACAGGATGATTGAACATACTCGTGTTCCTTTTGAGGTCTTTCTACATATTTCCCCTGTGTACGTTTTAAAGACAGTGAGATATATGTCATCCAAGATGGAAATCACAAGATGGAAATGTCCCCCGTGGTCGTCTTCAACATCGATTTCAAAGATGTGTCGCTTTCATAATCTCCCTAACCAAGACTTGAGTGAGACGTTGTATCACTATACAACGTCTCACTCAAGTCTTGGTTAAGAAGATTATGAAAGCGACACCTCTTTGAAATCGATGTTGAAGACGAGCATTATAGTTTTTATGAGCATTGGTTATTTTATTTTTTTGGTTATTTTTTCATGCGCATTGGTTATATTAATCTACGAAAGTCAAAGCTATATTAAGGAACTTGAAGAGAAGCTGTTGCAGAATAGATTGGCCGGACGATATACGAAATCAGTCGTCGATACCTGGTAAGTCGCGTGACAGTCTATACAGCAGGGAACTTCATGTATCATGGATTGAGATAGCATGGTTTTAGTAATTTTTTCTTTACTTTACGTGACTGGACTTGATCCATTTCTTCCTAAGTTTTCTAACTTCTGTCCAATCATCGCCATAGAACCGACGGTATAGGGTGAAGGCCAATACTTTCTTTACGGTTTGGTGTGTTGTTACAACCGCGCCTACGACATATCTATTTGGTATTACAGGCAATTTTGATACAGCTGAAGTTAAAAGTTCACGTAGTTTACTGTGGGCTTCCTTCGGAGACGTACATGCTTCTGGTTTGACGTCATAAGTCAGCTAGCTGTTCCGTCATGGGACAAACAGAAGTGAATTTTCCCAAATTTAGCAGTGTGTAGAAAATCGAAGAAAAGTCCAAAAGCAAACGAGAACGGCAAGAACTTTTAGAATCGCGAAAACATTGGGGGGTTAGTGGCAATTATCATGAACTCGACGTATATGAGCTCATAGCTGACGAGATTTCTCCAAACAGGTAATTGGTATAGGAGTATACAATTTTGTAAATAATACATGCAACAAATAATACTGTGCAATGACATATGTTTATGCAGTCATGTTAATGCGTTCATATATTTTAGCGTTTCCCAAAAATACGAAAAATAAATCTCCAACTTCATATTCAACTGAAAAGGCAACTGAAAAGGCTCTTTTGAGTGGTCTTACGTGAACTAAGTAATAGTTTATTACACAGATAATACCAGTTTGAATTCACACTGAAAATTTTAAAAATGTCTCAAGATATCACAAGAATAGACTCTTGCGGCCATCAAAAACCAGAAATCCTGAAAACATGGTTTAAATCAACCTCGTACCCAGGTTGGGTTTAAATTTTGATATCCAAGTTTAGTATCATGTGAAGTTCAACGCGTGTCATATAATGTGGGAATTATTGTTATTATTACTATCTTGTAATCAGATACACGTATCTGACGCATGTTATCAAAGCTCTTCAGTTAGGAACGAAAACAATGAACAATAGAGGGAACGGCATCTATAGAAACGGATTGATTGACTGTCGTGTCACTTAGAAGTCGAAACCCAGAAAGGACGTTATAGAGCTCGATGTAAATAGTTATATTATCGAATTGATAATAAAGAAAATACTCGTTTAGAGCAAATTGAATGTGTGATTCGATGGTTACGCAAATTACGCAACACAGTGGTCCTTCGAAAACGGATTGAGAGAAGATTTCAAGATACCGTATACACGCGCAATACGATAAAGATATCAAGAGTTCACAATTCAGTGTGGTGAACATCGCGGGAACCAGCAATGCACGAGACGTCGAAGAAACAGCGAATGCGACGGACACATAGATCCCATATTCGGAAGCTGATTGGTGCGCTCGACGAAAAGATCGAACTATTTAAAGAAACCCGCAGTGAAATAGCAGAAACCGAATTGCGCCAGATCAAAATGACACTCGACAACAAGATGACTAGTCTTAGCGCTCTGGACGAACAGTTATTAGATCTCCTTTGTTCAGACGAAAAGGTAGAAGATGAGGCGATCGATAAAGAGACCGAAGAAGCTGCGAACGTTAAAGCGTCAATTTGGAAAGCTGGTTGAACAATTGATTCGGCGCTGGCTGGCAACAAACCGCAACAAAATATAACTACAGACAGTTTATACAAACAAGTGTCACAAGTGGCTTCAGCGACAAACGTGCCAACCGCAACAAACGTGCCAACCGCAACACAAGAAGGCATCCAAGCGACAAGCGGCCAGTCAACAAACCAGGGACAAATGATTCGTGCGCGCCTTCCTAAACTGGAAATGAAGAGATTTAACGGAAAGTTGGCCAAATGGAGAGAATTTTGGGACTGCTACACGAGCGCAATCCACGAAAACCTTCAACTTTCCGACGTCGATAAATTTTCCTATTTGCGTGGGTTATTGGAGGGATCGGCAGAGACCGCTATCGCTGGGTTTTCTTTGACGGCGGCAAACTATAGACAAGCTGTTGATCTCCTCAAGAGACGGTATGGGAAAGAGTCGGCAATTCAGAGGAATCATATCTCCGAACTATTGAATGTTGAGGCCGTCTTCAGTGGCAGAGAGACTTTACGGCTGAGAGAGTTTTATGACAACATTGAAACTCACCACAGGGGGTTGAAAGCTCTTGGTGTAGATGAAGGAACTTATTCCAGCATCGTTGTGCCAGCGCTGTTGGATAAATTACCTCAAGTACTACGACTTGCGATGACGAGAGGACAAAACCACCTGGAATGGTCCACATCGGAACTCTTGGAGGCGTTATTGGAAGAAGTTGAGCTTCGAGAGACCCATCAAAGCACACCGAGTTGCGAGGAAAATATGTCGATGAAGAGACATCGGGGTGGCAAAGGACCTTCGACTGGCAACGCGCTCTTGACCCAAAAGGAGGATGGAAAATGTGCCTTTTGCCTCGGAAGCCACATCCCAGAAGAATGTACCAAGGTTAAAGACATCAAGGAACGTAAGAATATAGTTCGTAAATTCGGTAGATGTTTTATCTGTTTAAAAAGGGGGCACATAGCCCGAGAATGTAATGCTAAAAGTAAATGTAGTAACTGTAATGAAGGGCATCATAAATCCCTGTGTGGGGTCCTAAGGGAAGGGGTAGGAAAGGATATAGGGGTTAGTCTAACTGGCCTAACTGTCACCCCAAATACAGGTATCCTACATCATGTGAGAAGTGGAGTGCGAGTGGCTCTTCAAACAGCGCAAGCATGTGTTAGAGGGGCTCGAGAGTTTAGAGTGCGAGTTCTGTTTGATACTGGAAGTCATAGGACGTTTGTGACAAGTAAGGTGGCAAACAGAGTTGGAGCAAGGGTTGTTCGTAAGAGTGGCTTGATATTTGCACATTTGGGAATGAATCGCACGGAAAGGGGCTGCGGGACGTGGTTGAATTAGAGGTTATGCCTGTGGGAGGTGGAGAACTGGTTAAGGTAGAAGCTTATGTGGTCGAAGAGATTTCTAAGATTCACAATGAGCATCTTAAAGTTGTCAAGATGCAGTATGCACATCTTAGGGAATTGTGGATCTCAGACGTGAATAGAAGCTCGGGTGAGCTTGAGGTACAGGTTTTGATTGGTGCAGATTATCTCTGGCAGTTTCAGAAGGGGGAAACAATTCGAGGTGAGATAGATGAACCAGTGGCAGTTGAAACCACATTAGGGTGGGCCTGCTGTAGAACAAAAGGTTAAGATTAATTTGATTGTTGAAACCAGTCAGTTTCATAAGGATTTAAATGAGAATGTTAGTAAGTTATGGGATCTAGAGACGTTGGGCATTAAGGAGGAAGTTGGAGTGCAAGAAGAGTTTCTTGACAACATTTCGCTTAACGGTGAGCGGTATGTAGTAAAACTACCATGGAAGGTGGGCCATGGGTCGCTTCCTAGCAATTACGCTACAAGTCTGTCCAGGTTGCGATCACTGCAAAAGAAGCTCAGGTCGGAGCCAGATATCTTAAAGGAGTATAGTTCAGTTATAAGTGGTCAGCTGAAGGAAGGAGTTGTTGAGAAGAGAAGGTGGCAGAGTTGAACACACCTGGTCATAAGGTACATTACATACCACACCATGCTGTTGTGCGTCGTGCTGCACAAACAACAAAGGTAAGGGTAGTGTATGATGCTTCCTGCAAGTCAGGGAAGAATAGTGTTTCACTGAATGATTGTCTCCATGTTGGGCCTTCATTAAACCCACTACTATTTGATATTTTGGTAAGGTTTAGGATGAATCGAGTGGCATTGATTGCAGATATTGAGAAAGCATTTTTGAATGTAGAAGTAAGTGAAGGAGATCGTGATAGCTTGCGGTTCTTGTGGATGGAAGATCCTACCAAGAGTGACACCAAGGTGTTAGTATATAGATTCTGTCGTGTAGTTTTTGGGCTCAATGGTTCACCATTTTTGCTCAACGCTACCTTGAGACACCACCTTTCACGATACGAGGCAATTGATCCAGACTTTGTTCGCAAGATGATAAATTCATTTTATGTAGATGATCTTGTGACTGGTGAGAATTCAGCAAACAGCTCGTTTGACCTATATGAGAAGTCTAGAGATAGATTGGCAGAGGGTGGATTTAGGCTTCGGAAATGGCTGAGCAATGACCAGGCTCTTTTGAGGAGAATAAGGGCTGAGGAGAACAAGAATAGTTTGGGTGATTTAGTGGAAAGTGATGAGTTGACCTATGCTAAGACTACCTTGGGGGCCTGTGAGGGTTCAGAGGAAGGTTCAGGTAATCATAAGGTATTGGGACTGCCATGGGATCAGAGAGTTGCGCCATTGAAGCAATTGAGTATACCACGATTAGAATTGATGGGGACCAGAATACTTGCAAAGTTAATGGACTCAGTGAAACGTTCATTGGGCAATCAGGTAGAAATCAGTGAAACGGTATTGTGGACAGATAGTATAACTGTTTTGTATTGGCTACAAAACAGGGGGGAGTGGAAGAAGTTTGTCAGGCACAGAGTAAATGAGATTCTACTGCTGACAAACAAATGTGACTGGCGGCATTGTCCGGGCAGCGACAATCCTGCAGACTTGGGGTCCAGAGGGGTAAAGGCATCTGTCTTGAAGGGTAACCCAAGTTGGTGGCAGGGACCAGATTGGCTTGTAAAATCAGAGGAAGCATGGCCTAGTATTAGTGTATCAAGTACTTCAGAAAGTAAGAAAGAAGGGAAAGGTAGTGTTGTAATGTCTGTGAATATTAAGAAGGTAGAAGGGATTGTACAAGTTTTGAGCTTAGAAAGGATTAGCGAATTTACTAAGTTGTTAAGGGTGACTGCATGGGTAAAGCGATTTGTAGGCAATGTTAAGAGATCAGTAAAGGGGTTAGATTTATTGTTGGAACCGTTAACCAAGGTGGAGTTGGCGGAGGCCGAGACTGAATGGGTGAAGTATTCACAGGCAGAGTTGCAACAGCAAGATAACTTCTCTCAGTTAGTGCGAAAATTTGGGATTGTTGAAAGGGAAGGTATTTTGCGCTGTAAGGGGCGACTAGCCAATTCAGACCTAGCTGTCGAGGGTCGTGAACCTGTTATTCTCCCAAAGGATCATAAGTTCACTGATATGATAATAAGAGCATGTCATGCTCAAGTGCACCATGGTGGAGTTAGGTCCACTCTGGCAGAGCTGAGGTCTAGGTTTTGGGTCCCAAAGACACGACAGGTGGTGAAGAAAGTTATTGGGAAATGCTTGACATGTAAGAGACATGAAGGTAAAGCATTCCAAGCTCCACCTGTGGCTGATATGCCGGAGTTTAGAGTCAGGCTAGCAGAACCATTTTCCAAAACAGGTGTGGACTTTGCTGGTCCACTATTTGTGAAGGGAAGATTGGGGGAGATGCAGAAGGTTTATATTGCCTTATTCTCCTGCTGTGTAACTCGGGGGTTGCACTTAGATCTTGTAGAAGACTTGTCAGCACCAGTATTCAGAAGGTGTCTGAGGAGATTTGCAGCAAGAAGAGGTACACCCAGTCTCATTGTTTCGGACAATGCTAAGACCTTCAAGGCAACAGCAAAGGCTTTGGTGAAGTTACATAGGGAGGTCAGAGCAGACCTAAGTACAAAGGGCATTGAATGGAAATTCAATCTGGAAAGGGCTCCATGGTGGGGAGGCTTTTTTGAAAGGATGGTCGGTAGTGTGAAGAGGTGCTTGAGAAAGGTTCTTGGCAAGGCTAGACTGTCATTCGACGAGCTATTAACAGTATTGACGGAAGTAGAGGCCACTCTTAATAGTCGACCACTCACGTACGATTATGAGGAGCTAGAGGAAGTGTTAACTCCTTCACATCTCCTTCATGGAAGGAGGATAGCATCGTTGCCCAATTGAGATAACGACGGAGAGGAGTATGGGGAGGGTTTGGACTCCCAGGCCAGGTTTCGCTATTTGAGTGTGAAACTGGAACATTTTTGGAACAGGTGGAGGAAAGAATACTTGTGTGACTTGCGAGAATACCACAATTGTAGGTCGAGAGGTGAATACAAGGGTGTTGACATGGGCGATGTTGTGCTTGTGTCAGATGAAGGAAAGAAAAGGAGTGACTGGAAGGTTGGGGTTGTTGAGGAATTGGTAAAAGGGACGCGATATGGTGGTTAGAGGTGTAAAGTTGAGGATGATAAGGAAGGGGAAGGTGAAACGATTGAACAGGCCAGTGCAAAGATTGTATCCGTTGGAAATTGGGAAAATTGAAGTGGAAGAGCCTGTGAGAATGGAGAGAGCAGAACGAGCAGTGGAAGAGCCTGTGAGAATGAAGAGAGCAAAACGAGCGGCAGCTCTTGATGCTGCATGGAAAACAAAGGGGATGCTTGACTCCTGAGTGAGTCAAGGGGGGAGTGTGTCATATAATGTGGGAATTATTGTTATTATTACTATCTTGTAATCAGATACACGTATCTGACGCATGTTATCAAAGCTCTTCAGTTAGGAACGAAAACTATGAACAATAGAGGGAACGGCATCTATAGAAAGGTTGATTGACTGTCGTGTCACTTAGAAGTCGAAACCCAGAAAGGACGTTATAGAGCTCGATGTAAATAGTTATATTATGGAATTGATAATAAAGAAAATACTCGTTTAGAGCAAATTGAATGTGTGATTCGATGGTTACGCAAATTACGCAACAACGCGTTCAATGGTCAATATTGAAGAAAATGTGCAACCTTTTTCGGGAAAAAACTTTAGAGAAAGTAAAAATAATTATGTAGGCAAAATATCTCAATTACAAAAAAATGCTTTATTTAACTTTTTGATGATCGAGTCACCTTAATAGTGTATGAATTATGTGTTTAGAAAATGAAACGTAAGGAATTACGTCGGCATTGGAATGAAAGGTTATCGAATCATGTATGGTTACTTTTAAAGACCTTATTGGATATTGCGGCGAAAGTCCAAAATCTTATCCCGAAGTTGGAGATCATCATGACTTTGCAAGCAGCACAAGAGGAGCTACGACAACGGTTGCACTTTCTTTTCACGAAAATCGAATCGTTGGCGGCGGAAGTAACTGCGATGGTGAGATCGGTGACCGGGTTGGTGAAGAGAATGGAAAATCTTGAGAAAACGTCCGGGGGAGCTGAAAATGGTTCTAGCGCGTCAGCTGAATTGAGGAGTTTAGAGCCAAGAATTCTGGATATAAGCAGTAAATGTGACGATATGGCCGATACGAACCAGAGATTGGAACATAAATTGCGTGAGAAAGATGCGGAAATAAAGCGATTGCAAGACAGGTTGGATCGTGCTGACCTCTCGTTGGCTGAAATCACGGGGAAATTGTGTGACATAGAAGGCCCAAGTCAAGGCCAAATGGCGACGAGCTGTAATGGCACATTGTTGTGGAAGATTGATGATTTTAAACAAAAACGCAGAGACGCTATTAGTGGTTCCCAAACCGCCATCTACAGCCCACACTTCTACACTAGTCAGTTTGGTTACAAGATGTGTTCAAGGGTGTACATGAATGGAGATGGGTTTGGCAAGGACACTCATATCTCGTTATTTTTTGTGGTCATGAAAGGAGAATACGACGCGTTGTTACCTTGGCCCTTTCAAAAGAAGATCACCATGATGTTATTGGATCAAACTAATGGAGATCACATGATTGATGCGTTTCGTTCCGATGCTGAAAGTTCTTCGTTTCAAAGACCAAAAAACAACATGAATATCGCGTCGGGAAGTCCTTTGTTTATGCCGTTGGATGGTTTGAGTAACCGCGCGTACGTCAAAGATGACACCATGTTTATCAAAATTATCGTCGATTGAAATTGTCTTATTGCTTATTGTACTTTTCAAACAGCACTATAGGCAGGAACTGAACTGACTAATCAGCTGCGAGGGAAAGGCGTATAGACCCGGGAGAAGGTGCGATGATACTAGCGCTTGAGTACCGTTTTCCACGTCCCGAATATCCAAGGCCCGAGTGTTCAAAAGGCGAATACCAAGAATTAGCGGTAATCGCCCTTTGCATAATTGGGACGCGGAGTCAACTTGGTCTGTTTGCAGGTAAGTACGGCACGTTTCATGAAAGCGAGTTTCGTTGATTTTGGCATATAGCGTAATGAAATGGAAGTACGGAAGTCATCATTGGTGTCACTCATTGATGAGTATGACTGCCGTTAAGCTCTAATAAAAATGATATTAATGGTGATACTCATCATGATGTTGATGAAATGGGTCAGTTGCGATGAGACCTCGAGTGACTAAACAAACCGATTCTCGAGGCACAATTGGTTCTTCCACAAGTGAAGCAGGTGAATGTTGAGTTTCCAGGTGGTGGGTTCTGCTATTGATACTTTTTCTTATTCCGCTTGTCTTCCAGGTTTAGACGTCTATCACTCTCAAAATGTTCTACGCCAGTTTTGATTGCTGCGCGCCATTCCTTCCTGTCATCATGGCCATTAGTTCCCATCTTGTTGGATCGATGTGACAAAGCTTCAAGCGTGCCTTCAAGGTGTCTTTCATATCTTTTGGCCACAGACAGATCTTTCTCCATGACTTAGCTGGGAGTATAGCAGTTGCTTGGGTAACCTGTAATCAGGCATACATCGCAGGTGTTCTGCCCAACGTAGCTGGGACTATATATTGTCCATCTTTCACATCGGTAGAACAGTGTAGGAATGACGACGGTATGATACGCTTTGTTCTTGCTTGGTTAAGCTCTTGGGTCGCCACCTACCTATACGAATAGGTTTTGCGATTGGTTGATTAAAATAATTATAAAACAATAGAATCAACCACAAAGAAACCATGCACTTTTGTTCCAATTTTTAACCACTTTTGTTCCAATCACAAAACCTGTTCATTTTAGGTACGTATGATGACGCAGAGCAACAAACCCAGCAGGCAATTATTTAAAGAGATAATACTGCCCAACGAAGGCGCCAAGACGGTTGTGGGAGAACTTCGACAGAATCCTTCCTGCCGCAGAGAGATGCCACTAGTATATATATGATTGCCACAAAAGGACTTTTCGCCCTTCTTCTGAAAGATGGCCAGAATAGTCACGACTCCTGCTGCCACATTAGTTTCATCAGCTCATAAAGGAGCTGCTATAAGGCGTTGACTTCAATGATTGTAAATGTCTGCAGTGATTTCGTCGAGGCCAGCGGCTTTAAACTTCTTCAGCTGGTCAATGATCTTACAGAACTCCTAAAAAATGGATACGTCATTTAATTCATCTTTCAAAGGAAACTGAGGGAGGTCCTCCAGGGCGGCTTCGTGCATCGACCTGCATTGCATCACGATTCAATCGCACATGAAAGTGCTCTTTCCGTCTCTGGATGATGGCATCTGGATCTTTGATGAGTATTGTTCAATCAGCTGATTTGACGGGTGTCATTCCCTACGATGTTGGACCGTAAACTTCTTTGGTGGCTTGAAAGAAGCTGTGGGAATTGTTTCTCTCGGGAATTGTTCATCTCGTAGACTAGCATCTTCTGCTTCTTCTTTAGGCCTATTGGATTGTTCCACCAGTCGGGAAATGCTTTCCGTTTCTGCATGTTCAATCAACTGGGCAATACGATGGTTGTTATCAAACTAGTCTTCAGTGCTTCTTCTTTGAAAATCCAAGTACTTCCGTGCAGGTGTTCAATATACTAGTTTTCAAGTAATTCCACTGATCTTATACCGTACCCGCTTGCTCCACAGATCAGCGAGATTGACTTCCACAACAACCTTAAGCTTTGTTGAAACAACCGGGTCTTCCAGACGTTGCAGGCTATTTTTGGACTGCAGGATATTTTGACATAATTTAGACAATTGCATTGTCAAAATTTCGATTGTTTGCGGTTCACATGGTCTTCGATTATTTCTAGCGCGCAGAAAAGATATAATTGCTTGGAGTTCCTTCTGCATGGGCCCTACAACTGAAACCGATCGCGAGATTTAATCATCTCAAACTTATTAATAATTCATACAGATAAAACAAAGGAAACTAGTACCGAGACAGAGATATTATTGGCTATGTGAGGAAGAACGTAACATAATTTAACCCAAATGTATTCTCAATTTTCTCCTAAAATACGGGTTTGCACTGTGAGATGCTATATCAAACACAGAGAGTGTTCCATCTCGATTATCCATCCTCTCACCGCTATCCAAACAGTTCGTGGATCGTGAACTCTTCAAGGACTTCCGGACACGGAAAGCGCTAGCGGACGGCTTGCAATAAAATTGACAAAAAGTACGGACACTCAGTTAAAATATAAGTGGTGATTAAATGAAAGATCTTACCGACTTTAAGTTACTCCCGTATGGTTATTTATTTTTAGTTAAGGAGAAATCGTTTGTTGAATTCGGTAAAATCGACGAATTTACGACGCCATGTTGTCTTTCTCAAGCAGACGCGTATTGCAGCGGAGTCCCAAATCATGACGTCACTGAGTGCTTCTTACTCGACAGTGGCGTTGAAAGGTCCTTTTGAGTCATCTCTTTTAGCCATCCCCGTTGGGTCTTGATAGCGATTATATATGAAATGTTGTTGTTGCCTCTTTGGAGGAAAATTAATCAAATTTAAGCACTCTATACCTTCAAGCGGGAAAGTAGGGGAACGGCTAAGGCATAATGCGTTAGTTTACAAATTTTTGGAACATTAATTTCAAGGCAAACAAAGATATTCGTAAATGTTCGAAAAGGACAGGGTCGGCTCTTAACAGTGGTCGTGTTCAACTGAATAACTTGGAAATTAAAAGTAAGTTTTATTATACTGTTGTTACTTTATCAACTATAACTGATGCTCATATGGCAAACATTTAGGTTCACTTGCGTTTCTTATCAATATAATTTGGCAATTTCAATTTGCAAATGGTAGCCCTGCATACTATTATATAATATTATACCTCCTCAACTATAAATTGTCCAATTAGAGAGCTAGACGTAATCAGTAACCAGCCCCCCCCCCCCCCCCCCCAATACCAATTTGCTTCCGCCGTGCCTGAACAAGACGTTTCAAGACAGTATCAATATTGTTTCAGTATAATATATAACTTATGGACCCTCCGCTCGGAGAATTTGTCGAAATATTGCCCCTCGGGATGATATATCATCCCTCAGGGTAATATTTTGTTGAATTCCCCTCACTCCGGGTCTATAAATGAATAATCATATATGATATATTACAGTGTAAGTTTATATAAACTTGTTTCGTTCCAGTAGAAACAGAAATGCACATAGATTGTGCTATGGTGTAAAAGGTATACAAGAAAATAAATTTGCTTATATCTTGTATTGTCATTTTGGGTTATGATTATCACAGTAAAATAATTGTACAATCATATGTAAATTATTTGACGTTTCATTCTACCTGTACAGTATACACATTTTTTTCCCTAACTTCTCCTAATGTGAGTTACATTCAGAAAAGCAGTGAAAAGCACAACAGAGCTGTAATTTTATATCTATACTAGATTTGTGATGGTATAAAATATTTCAATAATTAGTTTAGGAATCCATTCACTATTTATTTTGCTTGAAATACAATGTACTGGCTTGTTGACAAATACAGAGTTTTGTTCGCTCTACCCTTGACTAGATTTTATAGAGGTAAACCCACATTACATTCCTAATTGTGTTCCTTTTTGTACAGTGGATATCTTATATTCATATTAAAGTTGTGCGAACTATATTGTAGCATGGTACAATAAGTTACGAATAAGGTACAATAAGTTACGAATAAGGTACAATAAGTTACGAATAAGGTACAATAAGTTACGAATAAGGTACAATAAGTTATGAATAAGGTACAATAAGTTACGAATAAGGCACAATAAGTTACGAATGATTATTCAATTGTTTTGTGATCTAACTTGTGGCACTCACGTGACAATCGAACAAGTTATGAAAGATAACAAACGTTTGCCAAAAGGTCAAACTTCTACATCAAATGCGGTCAAACTGTTTTGTGGTCAATGATGAGTATATATCCTCAAGAACTTTACTTTGGCCACATCTTGTTCTATTATATAGGTATTCAATTACTTTTTCTGATTTTTAGTGTATTTTGAAAGATTTTTGGGCAGATGTACTTTGCAGAGTGCAACTTACATACATATGTTGTACAAACATCATATAACTTCATACAGATGTTGTACAAACATTTTACTGTGATAATCCTTACCCAAAATGAGGGAACACAAGATGTAAACTACTGAAACGAAACAACCTATAAACTATATATATATATATTTATATTATATAAATATATAAACTTTATTCTTTAAAATGTCACTACTCGGAGTTTCACGCTCATGGCGATCTAACTCTTAGTTACCTGATGATCAGTTAGCTACCTGATAATCGCCATGAGTGTGAAACTCCGAGTAGTGACATTTTAAAGAATAAAGTTTATATATTTATATCTCGCAGCTCTACCTCTTTTGGTATTGAGCACTCTTGTCTATCAACTAACAATTTTATACATCTTGATATATATATATATATATGTATATATATATATATTGTCAAATACATATATGGAAAAAGTGACTGCCCCAACCGGGAATCGAACCCTGGTCTCCGAATCAACGTTTCGGCGCTCTGACCTTTGAGCTAATGAGACACGGTCAGAACAGTCAGTGATTTTTCCATATACATATTAAATTCGCCGCTTTCACTTAACGCCAACAGGCAGGCATCGCATCTAACCATAATGTGGAGAAAGGCCTCTCGAGCGCACTTCCCAAAGTAGCGAAGCGATACACAACTTCTTGTATACAGAGGGCTTTAATAATAATTAATTGATATATATATCATATATCTCATATATCAATTAAATATATATATATATATATATATATATATATATATATATATATATATATATATATATATATATATATATATATATATATCACTACCCTTGTAGTAGTTTGAGCATTCTGCGGGTTCCATATCACTTCATGCTCTCTGGCGCGAGTCGCCAGTATATACTGTCCCACATGATGCAGTTGTCACCGACAACTGCAGTTGTATAAGTATGTGGTCGCTCTCACATTTAGATTGTTCCATAACTGCACTGATGAGCTGTAGTACAGCGAAACACGTGTCAGCATATTGAACTTATTACGCTCCTTCACTTCGGTGTTGAGCACTCAGTGTTGAGCACTCGGTGTTGAGCACTCATATCACTTCATGTTCTCTGGATGCGCGAGTCGCCAGCACTGTCCCACACGCAGTTGTCACCGACAATTGCAGTTGTATAAGTACGGGTCGCTCTCACATTTGGATTGTTCCATAACTGCAATGATGAGCGAAACACGTGTCTGCAGATTGAACTTTAACTAATTGCAAGGACTTGAAATCCGGTTCAGTCGGAATTGGAGGCTTTGAAATGGCATCTCAAAGTCAAACAAGTCAGTATTCGCAGAGAAATATTTGGTTGAAATCTTCTAAATCCTATGCTAATTAAGATCACGGAGTTGATTTCTTTGTTTTTGGTTCATGAATTATTAATGATTTGTCATTAATCAGTACCATGTCCGTGGTTTTAAATGTGATAAAATTTCATCCTAATTTACATAAACTGTAGCTTTGATTTTCTCGGCTTAGAAAACATCGATTTTCAAAATTACTACGCCAATGAACTTATTAAATGGGTCGTTTTTCAAGCCGTTTAATAAACTCGCAGCACGTGTTTTATCAGATCTAAAACACTCGGGCTACGCCCTCGTGTTTTGAATCTGATAAAACACTGCTGCTTGTTTATTAAACAGTACATACTGATTTGATTTAATAATAAATTTGTCGCTTGCAAAAATATACATAAATAAATATATATAAATAAAAATATACATAAATAAAAAAACACAAAACGACAGGCGGAAGAAACAGGACTGATTGTCCCAATTGATATCTACCTCCTAAAATTACTATATATATTACTATATATATTACTATATATATATTACTATATATATATATATATATATATACTATATATATATATATATATTATATATTACTCATTAATACTCATTAATAATTCACGAAGAAAAGATAAAAGAAATCAGTGGCATCACTGAAGGTATAAAGACGTAGCTTCTTGAACAACAAATTTGATTGGACACAAGTAAACACGCCCACTGGTTAGGATCTTGTTATATGATGGTTACTAACCAACAGCCAATCAAAAATAGGCTTCTACCAGCTACGTCATGACGGAGCTTGTATATCTGATACAACACTAGTGGTTGTATCCATAAATTATCACATGAACTTTTCCTTCGATTTTCTCGTCTAAAATTATTGAATTTTCAATGTTATCGCTAAATATGAACGTTTACATCATTATATGCATTCGTATCACATGCTATTTACAACATTCGCGTCCGTGTTGTATCGATCGGATATACAATTTTTCGCCTTCGGCTAGAGCTTGTATATCCGATACAACACTTTCGCTCATGTTGTAAATAGTACTTGTGAAATTCATGAATAATTAATGAGCTAAGCCACAATCACAGCGTGGTATTTTGGTCACATGTATAGCTTTGTAAAGCTCAATAAAGATTGAATACTGGTTAGGACGATCTTTAACAAAGTTATGAATGCTTATTAGGACGATCTTTAACAAAGTTATAAATACTAATTAAGCCAATAGCATCGTTCATTGGTTCATTTCACAAGTACGATAAAATACTCGCGTCAGATCTATATGGGATTTACAATGGCTCGTGCTACGCACTCGCCATTGTAAATGCCCATACAGATCTGCCGCTCGTATTTTATCTATTACTTGTAAAATTCATTAATAATTCATGAAGAAAATTCAAAGGAAATTAATATTTAATCAGCATCTTAATTTAACCCAGGATAAAACATTGATTAATAAAACATCAATGTTTTATCAAAGTTAACTTGCTGATTAATAAAACATCAATGTTTTATCAAAGTTAACTTGCTCAAATTGAGCTTTTTCGGAGTTAAAATAATTTGTTTGTACCGTTTCTACAACTTCCAAAGAAAGTATGTATTATGTATATTCTACTCATTTTACAAGTTCGTTATTAAATTCGCGGCCGATGTTTATGGGCAGTTACAACGGCTCGCCTGCGGCTCGCCATTGTAACTGCCCATAAACATCGGGCACTCATGTTTTAACTACTACATAATACTATATATGCAGGGTACCATTTGAAAATTGCCAAATTATATTGATCAGAAACGCAAGTGAACCTAAATTTTTTTTCATATGGGTATTAGTTGTAGTTGATAAAGTAACCACAGTATAACTGACTTCTAATTTCCAAGTTATTCAGTTGAATAGGACCAGTCCTTTTCGAAAGTTTACGAATGATATCGTTGATTGTCTTGAAATTAATGTTCCAAAAATTCGTAAACTGACGCATTATGCCTTGAAGGTATAGAGCGTTTAAATTTGACTAATTTTCCTCCAAAGAGCATTCGACAACAACATTCATGTATATAATCGCTATCAAAAGACGGGAAACGATTTTCACGGGCGTAGACGGAGGCCTAATCCGCGGTACTACAGCAGTATCACTCTCGCCACAATATTAGTTAATAGTATAGGGTTAGTATATTAGGGTTAGTGTTAGGGCTAGTATTAGGGTTAGTATTAGGGTTAGTATTAGGGTTAGTATTAGGGTTAGGGTTAGTATTAGGATTAGGGTTAGTATTAGGGTTAGTATTAGTATTAGGGTTAGTATTAGGATTAGGGTTAGTATTAGGGTTAGTATTAGGGTTAGGGTTTAGTATTAGGGTTAGTATTAGGATTAGTATTAGGGTTAGTATTAGGGTTAGTATTAGGGTTAGTTTAGGGTTAATTATTAGGATGTATTAACTCCTAGAGGATGCGGATTCGGCCGACCTCTACGGTCGGCACTAGAGGCAATCCACTGAGGGTCTTTAACAGAGTGTGGAGTAGTACTAGTTGCTAAATTATATTTCTGCCCTGCCAGGTTATCTTGACTCTTAGATTACCAATAATCGCCAATTGTCAAATACTCTTAGCTTACCAATAATGGGTAATTCCACAACAGTATATTGTAGGATTCTAGAACTCAACCCCAACACAACACCAATCCTAAATAGTTGCTAAATTATTCAAGTATCTTAATTTTTTAAAACACATAGGTTGGGAGTTAGGGTTACAATGAAGTTGAAGGCAGGGGGTTAGGGTTAGAGAGACACTTAAGACGGGGGGTTAGAGTTAGGATTGGTGTTGTGTTGGGGTTGAGTTCTAGAATCCTACAATATACTGTTGTGGAATTACCCATTATTGGTAATCTAAGAGTATTTGACATTTGGCGATTATTGGTAATCTAAGAGTCAAGATAACCTGGCAGGGCAGAAATATAATTTAGCGACTAGTACTAGTCCCCACTCGGTTAAAGACCCTCAGTGGATTGCCTCTAGTGCCAACCTCTCTCTACGCCCGTGGCAAATCGCTTCTCTACCACTGTCGAAAAAGAAGCACTCAGTGACGTCATATTTGGGACTCCGCTGACAATCCGCGTTTGCTTGAGAAAGACAACATGGTGTAGTAAATTCGTCGATTTTAACGAATTCAACAAGCGATTTCTCCTTAACTAAAATAATTAACCATTCAAACTTCGGGAGTAAGTTAAAGTCAGTAAATCCTTTCATTTAACCACCCCTTGTACGACTGGTGTGTCCCATAGAACATGGTTATGAAATCTAATTTAACGAAAAACATTTTGGCCAACTGTTTTATTTATCAAAAGAAAAAATAACTGTGGCTTACGGAGTTTAAAGTCTTTTGTTATTCTCAAATTTTTGTGGTTTTCAAGACGATACTGCTGTATTCTCCTGGAAATTATCTACTATAACGTGTGGAGATTTTTGATATGTTGCGTATTTCCTTTTTTATTGCGTTTTGAATTAGGATGTGAAATGTCGTGACGATCTGCAAATCCTTTAATAAAAACTGAACCGAACTGTATATACTGTAAAGAATCACCGACACCTTTTTGTAGATCATTTATCAGAGAATACAGCAGTATCAACTTGAAAACCACAAACTGAATGATAAAGGACTTTTTTGTAAATAAAACAGTTGGCCAAAATGTTTTTCGTGAAATTACATTTCATAACCATGTTCTATGATCAATTAGCTCTAAATTGATATATGATATGTGGTGATTGTATTAATAGCCAAATAGGGGAGCAATGGAAGCTTTGTTACGAGGTGATACCGGATAACTCTATTGCTGGAACCAATCCACTTATATGGCGAGAATTATTCCCTATTTCGCAGCAGAGTGAAAAAAAAAGTGATCAAAACAGGCTAAAACCTTTAAAGGAGCAAGAAATGATCGGAATAAATTGGTCAGAAACACAAAAGTCAATTACTATAAAAATATATTTCACCACGCCAGAGGTATAACAGATGCTCTGAATACATATTTTAATGATATAGAACCGATCACTCGATGTTATACAAGTTTCCAGCTTAGCGAAATGACGATATATCCAAAGCTACTGGACACGGCAGGATTTCACCTAAACTTTTGAAGGATTGTGCCGACATAGTTGCTGAATCTCTCAATTATATTTAATAAGTCTATCAGAGACAGGTATTTCCCCTGATGACTTTAAAGTGGCAGTGCTTGTGTCTCCTATACATGAGTCATACTTTTTCAAAATCGAAGGATCGTATTGCGAATTAACAGAGGCTGCGTTGGGAAATTATTTGATGACAAATGTTTATATTAATATAGGTTAAATAATTATGTTATATATGTATATAGTAACGTATTTTGTTTATGGTCGTTTTCACGTGACGTCATAGCCGGCTATGTTGGTGTACCTGAACAATTAGAATTTTAATTGCTTCTTTTATTAGATACACAACAAATATGGCCACCATGTCTTTTTTTGAATGAATGAAAACCAACTTGTAGTGTTGTACATTTTATTATGTAATATATTTAGTAAGTAAGTAAGTAACAATAGAATGCTTCGGAGCCAATCAAAACTCAGAAGAGTAAAACGGGAAATCACGACTATTTCCGATCAATGAGAATCAAGGAATTTTCGGTGGCCTTAATTAGACATGCAATAGATATATGCACGTTAAGCGTGCCTATTTTTATAGCCTGGAGGACTACCGATTGTAAATAAGATTAAATAAAAAATAATAAATTAGAAATATATAACAATGAATGGTGCGACGATCGAAGATCACGTATATAGGTCTGCGTATACTTTGATAAGACTGGATAGATAATCAGGAGCTATATAGAACATGCAGTGACTTATATAACCAGTGTAGTCCTTTAAAGTGGATGTAAATGTGATTTACCCCGGTAATTAACCGCGCGCTGCGGTATTCTGGATACACTGCAGTTTCTCTAATTCATATTTAGGAACTCCGTATAATATACTGTTAGCGTATATCAAGGCGCGAAATAACCAAAGCATGAACCAACCGATTTAAACTCTCTTTGGACAGATACTTTCTTATGCGACCAATAGATCGAATGGACAGCGCTGCTTTCTTGCATATCCCATTTATATGACTAAACAAGGTCATGTTCTTGTCAAATTCCACCCCCAGGTTACATACTTTGTCATACACCACAATCGTCGTATCGGCCACTGAGAAATTCGCCTGGAGGTTAAGACGTTTGTTGTAACGTGAAGTCAAATGAATAACTTTCGTCTTCTCTGGATTACTCGACAACATGTTGTTGTCTGTGTTCCATGAGATAACATCATGAACACAGCGTCGCAACGTTTCATAAGCAGCAAAAGGATCTTTAGGACTGGAAGTTACTATCGCAAGGGAAGTGCTGCCTTTAAATCCAAGGCAGTCGTGATATTGTTCAAAATTACTAAAATAAGTGGTAGTACAGCCTCGTACCCATGCGGTTATGGTTTACTTAGGTAATATACCAAGCAGTGAGCTCTACATATATATGGAGCTCACAATGAGCTTGCTGGACCATAGGTATAAGTCAATAATTACACACAGCGAGGGGACCCACACATGCTTCATCCGCCCCTGGCACATTTCCTGATATCTCACGTCTGCCACCTCCCTTGTTGACCCCCTTGTGTTGTAACCGTTCTCAACATCTATTGACAATATATATTGTAGTTCATGAACATGTGTAATACTATAAAACAGATGTAAGTTGAACAGTTGCATAAAGATGCAGTTGAACATATAGATAGTTGTATAACATAGTTCTCTGTACACGGTTTGCATAACATTAACAATGCTGTTAAATATGAACACAAAAGTTGACATTATAACAGTTGATAAACTAAGTTAATCAGAATTTGTTTTTAAGCGGAGCCATATAAAGTGTAAAGAGTAATGGACCAATAATTGATCCCTGTGGTACTCCATATTCAATCTGTCGAGGAGAAGATACAGTATCACCTATTACAACTGACTGGAAGCGTTGATCAAGATACGAGGTAAACCATTGCAATACTTTCCCAGAGAATCCAAAAGACGCTTCAGTCGAGTTAGCAGAATATTATGATCTAACGTATCCAACGCCGCCGAGAGAGCCAAGAGTACAAGTACAACATCCTGATGATCGTCAAGAGTTATCATAACATCATTGGTAACTCTCAGCAACGCTGTCTCTGTTGAATGATATTGACGTATCGTATCGCTGATTGCAAAGATGGATACAGATTATTATTATTTGAATGAGCGTGTGTTCCGCGAATTGCAACTGTCTTCTCTGACACTTTGCTAAGAAATGCAATATTAGCAACCGGTCTGAAACTGGGGTACTGTTCCTTGATCTCAAACAAACTCGTATTTTAGGAGAAATTTGAGAATAAAGTTAGCTTAATTCATGTATGTTCTTCCTCATAGCCATTAACCTTCCTCTCTGCACTGATTTTCTTTGTTTTATCTTCATATGAATTATTAATGAGTTTGAGATATATCACGTGAAGCGTTGTTTGGTCTACTGTATACCTCTAGCCTGCCAACTTGCGAGACAGGCGCTTGGGGGATGCTTGGGAGAGCGCCGGCAATTATCTTACTGTTGATTTAGATTTTGCCCTGAAGTTTAGCATTTTTCAGAATCTTCAAAACTTGTCCTTGGACAATGATTGACTCTTGACTCCATACAAACAATTAATACCTTCATCTAACTTTACAACCCATTCAACTGTCGTGGGTTTTGAGATCATGGACGTAGAAACTGCAAAGACAAATCATTTTTGTTTATTTTCTGCCATGTTTGCCGTTTATATTTCGTACTTCCACTGTGGAGCCTCGTTTTCATGAATCGTGAAGTAATCATCCAAGGGATCAACTCGGGAGAAAGTGGTTTGATTCATCGTTGGTCATTACCAGAATAATATTTCTGACGCGTCGAAATCATTGACTAGTGTATGTATGATCAGTATTAAAAAGAGCAATAAGACCGTTTTAAGTACACGTGAAATTAAAATTCTTGTAAAAAAAGAAACCTTGTAAATCCATGAATTAACAACAATATATGTAAACCTTTATCACGCCACCACAACGGATTTTAACAACCTGAATGGCATCAACTAAATTCACTATAATAGTATCAACTGCATGTAATCCCACTTTTTATATATCGTATATATAAATATAACGTATTGTAGTGTAGTGTAGTTTGTAGTTTTTAGTTTAGTGTATTTTAAGGTGGCTAACCAATTCGAACAAAATACTTTTACTATACTGCTTATTCACATCAAATAGTTTTACTTTTTTACCTGGCTTACCAACAATGGCAATGTTTTTTTGAGCTACATATCTAACCAGTGAAATAAAAAATTAAAAAATATGTTGTAATTTAATTTAATCCATTTTATTGCCATATGAATAATACATAAGGAAAATAACAGTGAATATGTACAAGAAATAAATATGATTAGGATAATGATAATAATTTACAATTACTGTATAATGATTAGAGTCCCCTCGCGGTCGCGACCGAGCGAAGCAAGGGTGATAATCTCGCCGCGGCAGCGTCCATTTCTCACTGAAGGTTTTTATTCATATATTTATTTGAGCGGAGCATGATAGGATACTCCTTATAAGGAAGTAAAAAGTCGTTTTGTGTGATTCGTTTGAATCGGACAATATTTTGGCAGAAACGCTAGCCGCGCCATTGGCGATTTCGCCGATTTGTGATCTGACGAACTACATAAAATATATTTTTACGAAGGGTTTGCGTAACGTAATAGGTATACGTGTGTTGTGTATTTAGACTCGGTAATTCCAAATCTGATTCCAGAATTTAAATCGATTGAGTAAATATTGGCCGAGATAACGTTCGAAATCTTATCGACAGAGACTACAAATACAAATACGCGGTCTGGGCACTGGTGACCATGGATGGGGGATTCGTATTTCTAGTAGTAGATATAATATATTGGGAGGCTTTAACTCATTCCAGACGGCGCGGGTAAATATCAGACGAATTAGTCTGATGACGTCAGAGTTCCGTAGCTCTGGCACAATTCACTGGATAGTTGCGGGCATAGGCTCAAAAAAACCGCAGGATTTCTCTATTTACAGCCCGATTTTCAGGTTGTTTGGATAAACGCGCTGTGATTGGTGGGATTTTCAATTTCGTGACGCGTACACGCGACCCCCCGTTCCCGTGCTTCGAGATGGACTTGTTATGTATAATCATGGATAGTAAATAGACTGGATAGGAAACTGGATGGCGTCAGCGTGAAAACCTAGTTGCAATTCGTGATGTCACGAAGATGTCACGAGTACACAGATTTTGCTGAGTTTCTCTTCGACTTCTCCATATTTTCGTATTCAAGTAGCTATATTGAGATTCCAAAATGTTTCATCGTCTTACAAACCTGCCTAAGCCACGACAAATTGTTCGAGGTAAATGTTGTTCGTCTTTGTTTCAGCTATTTCCGTTTTGTGGTGAAGAAACTGGCGTCGCAAAACTACCGTTGTTTTAGTTGAAATTTGCGACGCGTTTTTCACCGTCTAAAGTTGGATCTTTTCGCCTAAAATGAGTAATGGTAGTCGGATATTCCATCGTAAAGTGGCATTGTGATATTTTTTGGTAGTTTGACTATCATTTTTAGCTGTATTATTGCTAAACGTTGCGATTTATGGTGATTTTGTGACATCACGATTTGCAACTAGGTTTTCACGCGACCAACTGGTGCCTAAACCAATCAGCATGCTGGAAACGTCGCACGTGATCTTAGTTTCCTATCCAGTCTATTTACTATCCATTTGATCAAAATAAGTACAAGAATACATCCACAGTACAGAGGAGTTAAAAATTGCTGGGTATCAAAGAAGTGCTGGCTATCCAAATCCAAGTAAGTTTGGGGCGAATATATCATGTCTCGCGCTGCGAAATTCTGTTCGGTTTCGTATTTCAACTTGCTGTTCTACAATCGCATTTCTTTGCTTTTTCATACCCAAAATGTTTCTTTTTATATGCAAAATATGTCTTAGACTTATATATGCATGATAATACAGTAGTTTTACGGCTGAGTGGTCTGTAATGTAAATTTGAACCACATTTGAATAGCGTGTTTGTTTGATGTTTTGACGCGCACATGATATGCTACAGGCTACAGAATAATTATCTTCGGTTCGCTTGCTTGCGCCTAAGTTGAAGGTTTTCTATTTGATCATGTGCCTTCTTTATATTCCCCGTAGTTGTAGAAAGATAGAAAACACTCGGATATACAGCTGATAAAAGTTTTCGAAATCAAATAACTATATAAACCCATGACATATGACACTAAATAACACAAAACCATGTATACATACATTGTATGATTGTAATAACTATGTAACAACAGTCAACAAATCACAAAAATATAAAGCAGCTATTATGCTTGGCTATTATGTTTACAGGGTTTTGTTTTATTCAGTGACAATCGTCATCCTTTCGAGAATCCATGGGAGTAACACATGTAAAAATCTTACAGGTTGTAACAAGGTTGTTGGTTCAACATGCCTGTAACAGCATAATGTCAACATGATAGATCAGGACTGCTAAAATAATAGCACGGTTCAAGCATGTTTCAACATGTTGTGACAGGCTTGTTGAATCGACAGTCGTTATTCATGCATGTGAGAACATGCAAAAACCAGCTTGATAGAACAACCAAGTTCATGGCTGTTGTATAACAATGCTGTTCAACCTTGTTATTTCATCATGCTCTGACAACATGTTGTATCATATATGAACAATGTTGTTCAACACTGTTCAAGCCTGTTCAAGCATCAGCCATGAATAATACTGATTCAACATCCATGAACAGGCCTGTTTACAACCCTGTTCAAGCTGGCCAGCTCAACCCTGTTCAAGCCTGCCAATATCAACCAATGTATTTTAGCCTATACACAGGTAGAAACAGACTGTGCGTTTTTACGTGTGTAGTATATTGTGCCATACAACTGACTATCCATCATACAGTACAATTCCATTGTTCAATTTCAGTCACATTTGCTGTACATATTGCCAATTTCACAATGCAACTTATTCTATTCAAATATTTACTATGTCACCAATTATATTCAATGCAGTCGAGTTTCCATGTAAACATTAGAGTTATTACTATGTAACGTACAATAATTTATGTGATTTATGCTCGTTTATGCAAACCATTTCAGTCTTATATATGTGTATAACAACATTTTGAAAAGCTAACTGATACTAATTCATTATGAGTATAGTTTTACTAACCTTTACATGATAATATTATGCCTTTGAGAAGCTATAGTCGGTCAATATGGAATATTGTCCATTTCCGCCATTTTAGGGTTGTGTATACTAAAACGACTCTAACCTTTTTTCCATTTGTTCAATGTCAGTCATATTTGCTGTACATATTGCCAATATCACAATGTAACTTATTCTATTCAAATATTTACTATGTCACCAATTATATACAATGCAGTCGAGTTTCCATGTAAACATTAGAGTTATTACTATGCAACGTACAGTAATTTATGTGATTTATGCTGATTTATGCAAACCATTTCAGTCTTATATATGTGTGTAACAACATTTTGAAAAGCTAACTGATACTAATTCATTATGAGTATAGTTTTACTAACCTTTACATCATATTATGCCTTTGAGAAGCTATATCGGTCAATATGGAATATTGTCCATTTCCGCCATTTTAGGGTTGTGTATACTAAAACGGCTCTAACCTTTTTTCCATTTGTTCAATGTCAGTCATATTTGCTGTACATATTGCCAATATCACAATGTAACTTATTCTATTCAAATATTTACTATGTCACCAATTATATTCAATGCAGGCGAGTTTCCATGTAAACATTAGAGTTATTACTATGTAACGTACAGTAATTTATGTGATTTATGCTGATTTATGCAAACCATTTCAGTCTTATATATGTGTGTAACAACATTTTTGAAAAGCTAACTGACACTAATTCATTATGAGTATAGTTTTACTAACTTTTACATGATATTATGCCTTTGAGAAGCTCTAGTCGGTCAATATGGAATATTGTCCATTTTCCGCCATTTTAGGGTCGTGTACTAAAACGGCTCTAACTTTTTTTCCATTTTGTTCAATTTCAGTCATATTTGTTGTACATATTGCCAATATCACAATGTAACTTATTCTATTCAAATATTTACTATGTCACCAATTATATTCAATGCAGGCGAGTTTCCATGTAAACATTAGAGTTATTACTATGTAACGTACAGTAATTTATGTGATTTATGCTGATTTATGCAAACCATTTCAGTCTTATATATGTGTGTAACAACATTTTTGAAAAGCTAACTGACACTAATTCATTATGAGTATAGTTTTACTAACTTTTACATGATATTATGCCTTTGAGAAACTCTAGTCGGTCAATATGGAATATTGTCCATTTTCCGCCATTTTAGGGTCGTGTACTAAAACGGCTCTAACTTTTTTTCCATTTGTTCAATTTCAGTCATATTTGTTGTACATAGTGCCAATATCACAAGATAAGTTTTTGGTTATGGATGTTTGGATAGTATTACACAGTATACAAGCTAGACCAGTTTTTCATACACAATTTAGTGTCATTTCATCATTAACATGTTAATTTATGCTAATTTATGCTATATATATTTCATTTTGGGCGGACCAAATATCGAAATTCTGAAAGCCCATCACATATCCTTTCAGAAAAGGTATAGCTTTCTATATAGTTCTAAATAATTGCTGAGAAAATAAATGGACATTGACACTGGTCAATTTTCATTGATTTTACCACAGTCAAGAATGTAAGTAAGTAAGCAAACAAGCAAGCAACAATAGATCATACTACCCCTTTAAGAAATAAAAACCGTATCGCGTGTGATTATCGAGTTATAATGGCACGAGAGATGCGTGTAAGACACGAGGCGATAGCCGAAAGTTTTATTCGGCTACTAGAGTGTCATTATAACTCGATAATCACACAGCGACAAAGTTGTTTTTTTATTTCTTTTATAAAATAATATCATAAAATGATCAATAAAGCAAAGAAAAATGCAGATTTACCAGTTATAAGAGGCTGCTACGTAGCTTTTGTCAACATTACGTTGTAGTTTTAAGCGATGAAAATACAGTGAGTCAAACGTGCAAGTAAAACATTTCCTTGTGCTGACAACTGGATTTAACTTGTATCAAGGCAGTACCTTGACTTCTTTGTAATTACAACAGCTTAAAATTCGTCAAAAACAACAAACTCTAGTCGAAGTACATCAGCCGTGCCATGATAATCACAAACCGCTAGAAACCACGTGACCAACGTCCAGCGGTCAGGTTAACGTCAGCGGTTCACGTTTTTACTGCTGGTGAATTACGGCAAGTTTTTATATAACTTTTACTTAACCAACCCACGTGATATAACTTTTACTTAACCAACCCACATAATATTTGGCATTTTCAAATTTATACTCTTACATGTCTCATGTTGTTCTCAAATCACAACGTTTTTCAATTGAACACTGAAGCACATGTCAATTTCTAGTGAATATGTATGAACGATTGGAATCGTCCCAAAATTCAATTATCCGCGGTGAAAATACGAACGCCAATCTAAATGCTCTTTTTTGACATGTCAATTCATCAAAACTCTCTGATATTATAACTTATAAAAGTACGCTCGCTCGGCCAAGTAGCCAATCAGAGCGCGTGTTGTCGCTTATTTACAACTATACTAGGCAGGGGAGCACTTTAGTTGGCAGCGCCATCTTGAACATATTAATGCGGTGTAATATATCATTAGCGTATCGCAGGCGCTGCGGCTTACGACTGCCGAGCGAAACCCGAGTCAAATCGCATTCTGGCGTGCTCCCTTGATTGACTAGCATGTTCAACGACGGCCTTCTAAGTTAATTCTGGATCTACCCTTCCTTTGTGCAGACATTAAATACGAAGAACGTCTACTTACGACTAAACTCCTTCCTTTAGCGTGGCATGAATAACCTAGACATTGTATTTTTCTACAAAACAAACCACGGCATCAACATCATCAACAAGACCATCCTACCAAGGCTCCTCAACATCACAAAAAAAACACAAGATGATCCAACCCTGACTGCGACAAATATCAAACCAAAAATCTAATACTTCGACATACCAATAATCATACACAATTCGGACAACAAGAACATGGAACATACTATAACCAAAAACTAGTACAACAAAAAACGTCACACTCTACATAGACGACCCACGAACATGGAAAAGTATATGTTTAAAATGCAACACAGCCAGAAGCCTTATGAACCAACCAACGTGTTGCTTTTAGTATAACCAACCAACGTGTTGCTTATGGTAGTAAATTTTTGATGTATTTAATGTGTGTTGTATAATATCGCTATGTATGTTTAAAGTGACTGTTAAATCGTACTTGTTTTTGGGGCCGCAGTAATTGCCACTATAGCTGTTGCAACTACCCAGCCTATTGTATTTATGTTTGTATATTTATGTTTGTAATGTGTATGGCAAGGTTATTATAAAAAAAACTAGCGTGGAAATTTGGCATTTAAACATTAGAACATATCACCCAAGGTATGCAAACATACGTATTCCGGGAGGGAGTTCCATTGAATTATAGTACTTGGATAAAAAAATAGTTTATGATATGCATCAGATTTACAAGCAATTTGTTTAAAAGTATGAGTTTACAGCACCTGAACAAGGCCATTTGCAATCTTATAGAGCAGCAGACTTGCCAACCCAACCAAAGCATATAAACAGTTAGATCCAATTTTTTCTCCCAAAAATTAGTGAGATATCAACGTAACGATATATTCAGCGTATCCTCTCACCTAGGATAGGGACGGTAGTGAAAAATTTGAATTTGTACTAGGCCATCATAAATAAGCTAGTCTGAAAGAGCTCATCATTTGAAACATTTTGGTGTTTATGTCATCAAAATTGGCCCATGTGATCACAAGTTATGAAAGTTCAAAGTACTGAATGTTGGCCACTTTTTAAGAACAGACAAGACGCCCGCTAGGCGTTAACTCGGGCTACTTGAGGTTGTGGCTTGTTGAAAGACATTGTAGGCAAATTCAGTGATTTGAATTCAATATACACAAATCTATAGTTGTAGGTACAATGGTTGGTTAAATTTTCCATCATTGCAAGTTGGCCAACAGCTTTGATTATATGAAGGTGAGTTGACTCAGTATACAAGCTGGCTTACTGAGAAGTCTGCTCCACCAAATGAGAGTCAACAGGGTCAGCCTGGCAAGCAAGCCGGCCTGTGCTCATGTAATAATAATTCATATGGTCAGTCCGGCAAACAGGTTCAGTGTGAGCAATCATTAAATCAGTTAATCTTGTTCTCAGTGTATAAGGCATAGCAGTGAATCAAACCATTTAGCTGGCAGTAGCAAGGTGTCATAAGCTATTATAAAATAGTTTAAAGAAATGTAATTCAAAATCATTATTTCTTTGAAGTTAGCTAGCTAATTGTAATATAAATTAGATAGATTACTGCATAGTTAACTATGTTACTGTCCCGGTTAGCGAGCCAACTCGCTTTCCATGGGTGTCAGAGAATATATACTGTGTGTTCATTTGTAAGCATTCGCATATAATAATATGAACAATCGATACAAACTTACTGATAACCCAGAACATTTTGGAGCTCCATTTTAAGCTTACAGGTAAAATATCAAGTGAAACAAGGTTATTCAATGGCAACATTGCATATTATTAGTCATCACTCATCATAGAATAGATGAATTGATAACCAGCAAACTCTTTACTCCTTCATGATCTTGATAGTTGGTATGGGTGTCAGAGATTTATAATAATCGGTACAAACTTACTGATAACAACATTGTGGAGCACCATTTAAGCTTACAGGTAAAACATCAAGTGAAACAGGGTAAAATTCGAATATAATATATGAAACAATAAACTGTAGCATCGATTTTATTTTGTATAACATAACAATAAACAATACAGGCAACAAAGCATGAAGGGCTCCGCTCGAAACGTCAGTATCTCGTCACTAAATCCTTGCCAGTTTACCACCTTTTCACTTTGCTATATAAAAATATTACTGTTACCTCAGAACAGTTGACATTTTCCATACAGCATTCATATGTTGAGTCTCATATTTCTCGAAATGTAGACCAACCCATTTCGAAAGCGATCGGGATTGTGAGCGTATATAAGATCAAGATACTTGCCAGCCACATCAAAGATTTTCAGTGAAGAGCACTCAAAGAAAGGAGATCAGATACTGTTTTGGCGCATGAATATATGCAGTGTTTTCAGTTTCGCATAGGTGAAAAGCCTGGGTACGAGGTTGATCGGGATGATGCAATAATTAGCCTTAGAAACGACTCGGGGGGCATTTAACTGCGCATGTGTAGTAATCCCACATTCATAGTCGCGCTCACTAGTCTACTAATTTAGTCAAAAATGATGCAATAATTGCCATTTCGCGACATTGACAAAAGAAAAATAATAAACCGAGCCCTTTTTAAGACTCGTGCTCCCCCCACAGGGGGAGGCCCGAGTAAAAAGGGTTAAACTTCTATATAAACCTTGTATGAAATGTGGCACAAGGACTAGCTGGTTTCCCCCTTGTGAAAAAAGGTTTCTGGTCATAACATTTGCAGTATTACACCGATCACCGTGAAATTTTCAGAGCAACCTAAGAATATAAAGTGGTTTCATCTGATAACATAATCATACAGTTATCGTTTCTATGGAAACCATATGACGTCATTCAACGATGGCATATTTCATAGAAACTGAGAAAATTGCTTTATTTTGTAAAATAATCTCATAAAAAGGTTAAACATCAAGCCTAGTCAAGACATTATACCTTTGTGTTGCCATGGAAACCAGATGACGTCATAATGACGTCATTGATTACGTCATTGGTAAATCATTAATTTACCAATAAACAAACTTGAAGGTTCAAAACCACAATTTCTGAAGAAATATAACAAATAATTGCACACTATTGAGGCAAGGCAATGCCAAACCTTCCTATTTAGTTGCTATAGAAACAAAATGATACACTTAAAATTCAGTTTTGCCAACAAATGTCATGAGATCAGTTTTGCCAACAAATGTCATGCGATCCATTGAGGAGAATATTTTTATGAGTGAAAGCTTTCCAACAGACTAATATCTGTCATGCGTCTAATACTTTTTCATTGCTGGATAACCATATCTGTTTCCACGACAACAAAGTGACGTCAATTTAGCAAAACAATAATATTTTGCAAACAAAACAATAGCATATGAACGAAACAACACCGTGAACTATGAAATGTAAGTGTTTGAAACTCTTAGTGAAACCTAGATCACTTTTAATTTGTCAAATACATGATTTATCTGCTTGTTAGTGAGTTATCCATTGGATAGTGTCATATCCAGGTTTTCGTACAACTGTCGCAGATAATCGAACAGCAGATACAGCTACTAGTCCCAGTTCTCATTCTAAAGAACCCTTCGCTGTGGCCCGACACATTGTTTTACTTTCCAAGTGCACATTTATATTTTCATAAAGTAAAAATACTACTTTACAATACTAGTGCTATTACTGTATATAGATATACAACATCAGGTATATATAACATGTTAGTAAATCAACATTTCAATACTTCTTGGGAAAGTTGTCTAATGATCAATACTTTCCGTCATTGCTTGTGCAATTGATTTTAAAAGACATAATGTATTTCTTGTTAACCTTTTACGATCTTTTACAACCAGAAATGACTTCATACTTGAATATGGCCACATGAAGGGTTTTTGATTAATTACTTTCTAACTTCTGATTTCCACCATTGTTATCTGAACCGGCACATCATTATCACAGAGTTTTAATCAACTGTAATAATGTAAAAGGACAGTTTTCATTTCAGTTTTCATTTGCCTAAAGGAAAATGGGGGAAACATCACTCTTTTAGTTAATATTTTCATACTGGTGGAAATTTCAAATGTTAAAATTATTCATTATAATGCACAATACTTCTCAGTTCTCACACTTTTGTCTTAGCAACCTACTCCTATTATTTTAAGGAATAAAGTGCAGTATAAACAGCACTACAGCTATAATAGTATGATTTTTATTAACATATATATACAGGCAATACCCCTTGGCTGCCTTCACAACTGCTACTGGACCACAAACAAAAATTTTGTTTAACAAGCGATAACAGACTTTAAACTCACCTTTCCACCAGTCTTGTCCTTGTAATTCGATGTCGTTCCATATGTGACACGCGAAGAGAAAGACAACTGGGTCATTTGTCAATGGCGTCAAGATTGTCGCGTTACCTAATGTTTGAAAGTATTTCCGCGTGTGAGCTCCTCGCTAATATATTATGATTTATACATCAAAAGAAAGCTTGTATCATGAAGATTATTAGCTTACCTGTCGATATTAACATTTCGAAACAGTGATGCGATTCCACCAGAAAACAAATTTGAATTTAAGATGAATCTGCCTTCCAGTCAACTTTCCTTCGATAAACATATACCATGTGATAGCCCTGGATCTCAGCTTTCTTCTGATGCCCATTTCAGGTCATTTTAGGGGGGAGCTCACCCGCGGAAATGCTCCTGAACAGCGCGTGGTTGCCAAGCAGCGGGTGCCGTGTTTTCAATGGCGGCCGTAATACGCAAAAATGTTGCCAACTCTATGCGCTCGTAACAAAAATCTACGCACGTTTAAACTCCCAAAATGAACAAGGCGATATATTAGACATATATACAGAAATCTGAAAGTTTTTAGATCGAATGAACGAATTCGTCAGGAGAAATAAAGCATTTCAATCAGGGTACTTTGCTTATTTTGTTCACTCGTTCTAAGCCCAGTCCCCTGACCGGGCGCGGTCCCTACCTAGGATTCAGAATTATCCTGAATTGTTTCCTAGCCTAGGATTCAGGGTATTTCTGAATTCTAAGGAACATAAGCAACCGCGTCCTAAACCAAAAAAAGTGTTGCCCTAACCCTAACCCCACGCCTAAGCGTTAAATATGAAGACCTAATAATCTCCACCTGCTGGCAGCCATTGTTCTCTGCACACCCTTCTTTGGGTCTAAGGATGGCCTTTGCTTTCTCGTTTAGAGAAAGTTGGTGATCTGATCTTGAGATTTCTTTTCAGGAACGCAGTTTTGTTGTCCTTGATTGTGATATATTCCCAATATGGGTGTTCTATTTCAGGTATATTGTCAGGTGTACGCCAAGGTACTTTATGCTCGTCACTGTCTTTAATACGACTCTATGTACTGTTTAATAAATGAGCAGCAGTGTTTTACACGAGGGCGTAGCCGAGTGTTTTAAATCTGATAAAATACGTGCTGCGAGTTTATTAAACGGCTTTAAAAACGAAATCCTCTGGGGATCGAGCGTGGATATTTGCTCATTTATGTTAATATGGGATAATTTCATTATATGTTCGTATTGTCATTTATAAGGAAAATTAGCATGTTGTTTGGGGTTAAGCAGTCATAGTTCGTGAGAAGAACATAGGCGAGGTCATCACGCGTCGAAGTGAACATTTATAAAGCCCAAAAGTGCTGAAGAAGAGAAGGAACTGTTAGAAAATGCCGTGCCAAAGTCAACCCGTTAATAAAGAAATGGTCAACGAAGATGTTTTCTGCAGAGTGGAGTGGCTTTGGTTATCTCGATTCTTACCATCTGATGATAAAATATTGATCATAAATAATCTTGGCGTGGTGTAGAAATGGAGTATTGCGGCCCTCCTGAGCTACAGTTGTTGTGTATTATTAAATTAACAGTAATTATTTATTATTATTATTTGTAAATATACTTTTAAATTCTGGGTCCGCAGTAATTGGCTATGCTGTTGCGGTCACCCTGCATTGTTTTATTATTATATAATGTAATCTATGTTAGGTTTGTTTTTTTGGTGTTTTTTTGTTGTTTTTTTTGCACAATGGTGAAGCTAATAAAAAAAAAGACAACAAGATTAATTAAGAAAGCTTCTGAGGAACAAAGCAGCTCTTTTGTTGAGATTTCTAAAATACAAGACTTGGATATGAACGTGTGTATTGTGTAACATGACTCGCAGGGGTAAGTTATTTGGTTTTTCTATAATAACGTGTTCTTGTTGTATTTATTTAATTGCAGGGGTATGCGGGAAGATGTTTATCTTCCTATTTATCTCCATATAAAAGCTCACACTTATTAGTATTCTTCATATAAAGAATACCAATGAGGTTGAAATTTTATATGAAGAATACTAATGAGTTCGACTCTCTCCTGTGACTGAAATCAAATGCCACCGCTAAGATCGGGTTCTAAGATTGATGATGTATTATCGGTTTTCAAGACCTATCCATGTGACTGATATTGACGATATGATAGGTTCTGATGTTCCTCATCTGATCTATGTCGACCTCTCGGTCGCCCAGTAGTCTTAACACGTGCCCTCCATTGGTCTCTATCCATCATCAGTGTTCGTAGCTCACTTGTATTATCTGTCCCGGTGTCTTCCAACAAGTTGTCAATGAAATTGCTTTTCCTTCTTCCTCTGTTTTTGTGTCCATCCGAGTTGGCGGCTCCCATAGGACAAGGTCGCTTGCAATCTCTTCTTCGTGGCGTACACAATGTCCCGCTAGCTTCATTCTTCGTTGCCTGATCTTATCTGTTACTGGTGGAAGGTACTGGTACAGTTCGTTGTTGGTAAGTCTCTGCTTCCAAGATGCATTAAGTATCATGCGGAGCATCCTTGCGGTGTAGCATCCATCAATCTGTTTTTTGATTGCCTTCGTTATGCTCCATGTCTCTGCACCATACAGAAGTATTGACTCAACGGTTGCAATGAACAGCCTCTCCTTCAACTTCCTACTCAACTGTGATGACCATATCGTCTTCAACTTATGGCATGCTGACCATATACTAGTGCCATCCTGACTTGAAAATCCCTTTCACTGCTTAGTGTCCGTGCTCCTAAGTACTTAAAATTATCAGCTTCCTTGATCTTAGCACCACTCATAGATTTTATATGTAATGACTCGCTGAAGTTGTAGCTCTGTACTTCTGTTTTCTTCGAATTAAGGTGAAAGCCTACTTTGGCAGCTTCTATTTCCACCCTCAATAGTAGTTCTTGTGCTGCTTCAATTTCCTGGGAGACTAGCGCAATTTCATCAGCTAAATCAAGATCTGTGACCACGATTGGTGGTACTCTTCTGCTTTTCCTTCTCTCTAGTTGGAATCCAAGTTTTTCCTCTTCACCGTTGATGGCTTTCCTCATTGCATCATCCAACACAATCGCAAAGATGTAGGGAGCTAGAGTATCCCCTTGCAGGACACCCGCCTCGATTTCAATGAACTCGGTCTCCCATCTGGTGTGATGAATGAATGTTCTGATGTTCATGAATTATTAATGAGTTTTTGAAGGTGGACATACCTGTAATTATGTCTGTCTCATTTCCGAATGGAGTTGCTGCAGAAGCGATTTCCACATCCACAGCGTTGGATCAGATCCTAACTAAAAGCATGATTCTATAAAAATATGTCATATGCTGATCCACTGGCTAGACATTTTGGTCTCGAGAAAGTGTGGGAGAATGTAAGCTTTTTAATGAACAATCTTGCTGAAATTAATTTTGACATTTTTATGTTTATGGTTTGGAAGAAGAGGTATCACTTGTTTTCTGTTGTAAAATTGCATTTTATGCAGTGGTGTAAACAATTTTCAATGTAAAATTGTTTTAGGAGCATAATACAATAGACAACTCAATGCTCTTACAAAAATACATTCTTAAATTTATAACTTATATAACTACTTATATAACTACTTATATAACCAATAAAACTATGATACAAAAAATATTAATTCGAAAAAAGAAAAGTCTTAAGTGAAAAACTCTTAAAAAGTCACTGCAGCTGCTTATTTTCTCTGATAATGAATTCCAGAGTTTTGCAGCGGGAACCGAGAATATTCTGTCTCTATTAGTATGGATTTTGGCACAAACAACTGTTAGGGGTGGACCATTAGATTTGTTATGGGGGTTTGGACAAGGCCTAAAAATATCGAGCAAGCACTTCTGAATAAAAAAAACGAGAAAAACAGATATGAGTGAAAAATATCGAGCAGGCATCCAAGTTCTCACCCTCATGAAGTTGTCATGTACGTGTGTGGTAAGAACACGAGAAGAGGTTTTGAAGTTTCTTGCACGTAGTTCTCAGTTCCCTGCGCTGACTTTAACTGACCGTACAAAGTAATTTGTATGTGAACTGAACAGTGAACTTGACATGCAAGAAACCGTCATCTTGGATAGCGTTCCAGGACCCAGGTATGAGAAATTGCTTCTGTTCAAGCCAGGAAATGGTATGTATAGCCCATTTTTCATTGGTCAACACTATTGTGGAGCAGTGAAGAGGTGTGATCAGACCTGGTAACAGTATAATGGGATGTGTGAACAAAATTGTCCACCCCTGCAGGATATATATATATATATATATATATATATATATATATATATATATATATATATATATATATATATATATATATATATATATATATATATATATATATATATATATATATATATTATATATATATATATATATATATATATATTATATATAAAAAAGTAGAGTGCTGCGTAGACAGTGTTTTGAATATATAGCAAAGTGAAAAGGTGGTAAACTGCCAAGAATTTAGTGACGAGATACTGACGTTTCGAGCGGAGCCCTTCATATATATATATTATATATATATATATATATATATATATATATATATATATATATATATATATATATATATATATATATATATATATATATATATATATATATATATATATATTTAATTGATATATGAGAGGATTTAATATCCAACCGGGATCAGAACAGTCAGTGATTTTGCCATATACATATTAAATTCGCCGCTTTAATATGTATATGGGAAAATCACTGACTGTTCTGACCGTGTCTCATTAGCTCAAAGGTCAGAGCGCCGAAACGTTGATTCGGATACCAGGGTTCGATTCCCGGTTGGGGTACCGTAGTCACTTTTTCCATATATATATTTGACAATATTAAATCCTCTCATATATGCAATTAATTATTATTACAGCCCTCTGTATACAAGAAGTTGTGTATCGCTTCGCTACTTTGGGAAGTGCGCTCGAGAGGCCTTTCTCCACATTATGGTTAGATGCGATGTCTGCCTGTTGGTGTTAAGTAAAGCGGCGAATTTAATATGTATATGGAAAATCACTGACTGTTCTGACCGTGTCTCATTAGCTCAAAGGTCAGAGCGCCGAAACGTTGATTCGGAGACCAGGGTTCGATTCCCGGTTGGGGCAGTCACTATATATATATATATATATATATAATATATATATATATATATATATATATATATATATATATATATATATATACACAACTAATTATACACAAACGATTGCCGGTGACAACCGCTTGTGGGACAAACAGCGGTCATGCGCACATCCAGAGAGCGTGAAGCGGTGTAGGGCCAGAGTGCTCAAACTACCACAAGGGTAGTGGGCGTTGCATTATCGCTAAAGGACACCTACACTGTACACCAACTTCACAGAGTGCTCAACAACACCGAAATGAAGGAGCGTAATAGTACAATATCTACAGACACGTGTTTCGCTGTTCCACAGCTCATCAGTGTAGCTTGGTACGATCTAGATATGGGCATGACAACTAATTATACACAAACGATTGCCGGTGACAACCGCTTGTGGGACAAACAGCGGTCATGCGCACATCCAGAGAGCGTGAAGCGGTGTAGGGCCAGAGTGCTCAAACTACCACAAGGGTAGTGGGCGTTGCATTATCGCTAAAGTACACCAACTTCACAGAGTGCTCAACAACACCGAAATGAAGGAGCGTAATAGTACAATATCTACAGACACGTGTTTCGCTAATTATACACAAACGATTGCCGGTGACAACCGCTTGTGGGACAAACAGCGGTCATGCGCACATCTTATCATTATATATATATATATATATATATATATATATATATATATATATATATATATATATATATATATATATATATATATATATGAGAGAGAGGATTTATGGTGAAGGAAAATTTCGAGTGTTGGAATACATACATTTTAAGACCAAACCGGGACCAGTTGCGAAAAATGCAACTTCAAGGCCTTCCGGCTGGAATTGAACTCGCGACCTGCGATGCTAGTACGGAAGCCGTTGCCGAGAGCCTAGTCACGAGTTCTGTATATATGGTGGTGGTAATGCCGGGATAAGATTCCGGGTATATTATAGGTAATATTTGGCATTTCACTCGATCAAACTACATGTTGAAAGGATTTATGGTGAAGGAAAATTTCGAGTGTTGGATATATATATATATATATATATATATATATATATATATATATATATATATATATATATATATATATATATATATATATATATAATCCTTCACCATAAATCCTTTCAGTAGTATAGAGAGTGGCGGTACGAGCTCAGTCAACGTCAACCGTAATATAAACACCAAAACATCACCAAATTTGTGTCAAGCCACAACTCAGCAATGTTTTGGTGTTTATGTTTTACAATCGACGTTGACTAACTCGTACCGCCACTCTCTATACTACTATGGCAATCATTAGCCAATCTAAACACCTCTCCCATGTTTCCCACTCAATTGATAAGAAATACTAAAATAACTGTTTTCGCTAAATTTAAAGCTAGAATGTGTCGTTTCATCATTTTCACGTCTTTAAAAAGTAGAGAATGTCGTTTCAACATTTTCGCGTATTTAAAAAAGGCATAGTGTGCCACTTCAACGTTTTCACACATTTAAAAAAGTAGAAGGTGTCATTTCAACATTTTTACATTTTTGTTCAACAAACCACCAACACATTCCACTGCTGTCTCACAAATTCACGCGCGAAAAAAAAACCACTAGATTTTGATTCTAGTGGTGATGTTTATCCAAATGGATAGCGAAATGGTGCTCTTTTGATTGGCTAACAACATTGGCTAACGAATAGCCAACTACTCTACGAATTAGTCTGTTTGTTCACTACTCTCAGTGGTGTCTCTCACTACAATGTTTTTGTGGCCATACGCGTAGGAGTCAATACCATTCTCTAAAAGGTATCGTTTGTCGTCAAAGCAGGACAGCGATACTTTATTAATTTCGTAACTACCAATCTGATGTTTGACACTTCTAATGGTCTTCATTGTGTGTCGCAACTGTTTCTGCTCAAGTAACACGCTTTTGTAATCTTCGTGTCTGATTACCTTTTTAATTATATTTTTTCTAATACCTTTAGCGGTTTTCCCACCACCTCCATCCTCTTTCAAATAACTGTACATTTTACTACGCAACCCAACGAATTCAATAATTGGCGTTCCAGCGCACTCGTCTTTCATCTTACCAATAACTTTCTTGTTCTCTTTGAAAGCGAATGGGTTGTCTGCAGGGTAGTCGCTATTGTCAAACTTTTCGCGCTCCATCATAAAGTCGGAATAAACGTCATTAGTTTTGATTGTGTACAGCAGACTGTCAGTGTCGGTGAAGTGTAATCTGCAAGTGTCGCTAGAGTACTTTTTCATAATGTAGTTATAGTGAAAATCATACATCAGAGTTTTGCTCAAGTCTAGTATGCACATACCCACGTACGCAGGTCGATTTAGTGTCAACGTTTCTTTAACTTTGTGGACAGCGACTAGATTCTCGCTAAATATTTTGCAAGACACAAACGTTGGCTTCGAGACGAGCTTTTCTAATTTCCCAGCAGTTGTCACTAGTCTCACATCAACGCGCTTTCTCAAATTTTCCATTGTTTTCCCAAACACGCTGTTGTTCATCAACTTAAAGAAATCCTTCTCGAAAGCGTTCTTAGCCGCAGTTCTTTTGACTGTGTTAAAGTTGATGTACTTGCCCAACCACTTGGACTGATCAAATTGTAGGACCCTGTGGACTTTTTTGATTTTCAACCCAAGGTCCATGTACAACTGCAGGTTTCTATAATGACACACATACTTTTTTTTGTCCATCAAATTAGTCACCAGCTTCTTTACACCACCAACACTCACGTTAAACTTATTTTTGATTTTTGTGCAGTACTCCGACAACATGTCGACGGTTATCTCCATCTTCTCAGGAGCCAACGGGTAATCGTTGTGTAGGTCATGCAAATGGGCTGGATACTCCAAGTCGACTTCAAGCAGTAAGCCCTTTTTACTACCGTCGTGGTAGTCACATAAATTAACCTTTTTTATTTCTTTCTCAGTCAACCACTTGAAGCCTCCCGTGGGTAGACTTTGACTCATTGCCCACCCATACAAATTGTTGGCGTCAAGGTACATCAAATACTTCGACTCTTGCGCTTTATCGTACCCCTCCATGTATTTATTATTCGCCACACCATGTCTGTTGCAAATGTAGCTCACACCACCACGCATACCTAATTCCACAAACTGGAACATGTCAATGTCGGACAATAATTCGAGTTCCACTCCAGTCATCTTTAGCATGGCGTCCCAAGCCAATCCAGGCGATGTGAAATAATGGCAAGGATCTAGTTTATACTCGCGATGGCACGTCTTTCTAAAGTTCTCAAAAACGTCGGCAAGCAAGAGCACATCGCTTTTCAAGTACAGGTCGTGGTACCCACCCATACTCTCAACGTCGAAGTAGTCCCACACATCGATGGCGCGCTCGTGCATTTCTTCCGTAATGTGCTCATCGTTCAGAACGCTGTAGAAATCTTTTTTGGAGGGTAGCTCGCGTTCGTTGAATTTATTAAAGGAGTCCATGTAATCATAGGGATAGACCCCCTTTCTTGTCATAAGTGCCAACCCCTCGTCGCGAAACACTTCTGATGTGTATTTGAAAGCGTCCCTTGGTAGGTTCTTCACCAAGTTGTCTAGACCACTACTCATAAACTGGAAGCTGTCCAAAAATACTAAGTTTTTTCCAAGCATGAACGCCATGTACTTCTCCATGTTGTTTGGTATCACATTTATGTCTTGACCAAACTTGCCAATCTCCTGCATGATGAAATGGCTATCGTAACCACGTAAGTTATGAAAGATCACAGGAATTTTGTCAGTCAACTTAAAGTTCACATTACAGTCGCGATGTGCGGACCCTCTGTACTTACCTGACACGTGACAGTGGTCTCTCACTCTAACGTCAGCACCAGTGTACTCAACACTGCAAATGTGGCAACTCTTAGCCTCGTCAAAGTTCTTCTTATCGGCATCAGTCAGTATCATTTCTTTGTTAAAGTGACTCTCAGATGTCTCTTTACAATATTCGACAATTTCTAACATCTCCCCAATGAACTTGTTGACTGCATTTTCACCGCGATACACTTTCACTGGCTTACTGTACTCGTTGTCATAACAACAAACTAATTTGTACCCATAACCACAGTCAACATGCCTCTGGTAAGCATTTGTGTAGCTACACTCGCTTGATGGCGTCGCTGTGCGCACCTTCTGTGTGATAGCCTCGAAGTCTGCATACACCACAAATGGTACATTTAATTGTCTGCTAAAATTCTCATATTTTACTTTCGCACCTTTTTGTGGCATTTTAATAGCTTGCTTCCCATTGATGACCAAACATACTTCAATATGGCTTTCAAGCACGTCCTCTCGGGTGAAGCACTGCAAACAATACCTACAAAAGTGCTTTCTCGCCTCATGCTTTGTTTGCCGGTGCATGAATTTATTAAAATCGCGAATGTAGACGTAGTGCTTGTTACCTACGTCATTAGTTATCAACAACAAGTCCATATGGTCAGGGTACGCCTCCTTAGAAACATACACAGGGAATGGCTGCTTATTTTCGTACCCAAAAACATTGATGCTAATATCGTTTGCCTTCTCGATCTTGTTGTAGTCTTTAAATGTGACTGGGAAGTCGATTCCGTCATAATTCAGCTCACTGACATGCCTAGCGTACTTCGACGTTCTATCAGAGTTTTTTCCAGCAGGGAATTTATGTGCGAGGTGGCACCATCTAAAGCACTCGTTGTCATCACCGTTATTTACGTTTATCAAACCCTTCTTACTGTTACGCAGCTCCTTTGGCAACGCAATGTAGCTACTCCCACGCAGAGGTCTGTAAATAGCGATATTGACGTAGTGCGCATCTATTTTGTCGATAGTCCATCCAGACCCCTCAGATAACCACCCAGCTATCCGCGTCAAGATCTGTTCCGACCCACGATTGGCGACACCCTCGATGTCGTGTTCATTAATGACGACGAACGTTTCGCTGTTAAAGTAGGCAGTTTTGTACGTGGCCTTATTGAGTTCTAAAACTTTCTCAAAAGTGACCTTGACTGTCTCTACCACTTTCATTCCGTTGGTCTCACCTAGTTCACGTCTCAAAAGGTTGATGACAGCGCTTCTACTACCATTCACCTGATTGATGTCTCTATCGTTAACCACCTCGACTCCATACGACCTTGTGAACCCTCTCAGTGCTCGATCCAACAGCCGTGGGCTATGGTCTTCAACTGTGGGTTGTGCCTCCTGGTTTCTGGCAAGACGGTTGTGTGTCCGACTACCAACGTTAACTCGCCTGTTTGTCAGCGGGTTAATAGTACTGACACTCGTCGTGTCGCTAAAAACACCATCTCTAACAAGTCGATTGTAGACTCGCCCATGAACGTTGACTGCTCTACCTGTTAGTGGATTTACAACGGCTGCACCATTTCTAACAAGTGAGTTTTCTATGACGTCACCCATGGCTTCTATATACTACACTTGTTTTTTTCCTAAACCACTCGTCGTAGTAATTGTCACCACTTTCATACCATCCCAGCTTTGGGTACACCACCCCAAACAGATTGTTATCAAACAAGTCTTTCACCTTCCCGTCTTTGAGGTCTGACACCTTCTTGAGTGTCTCGACTCGTCTTCTGTGGCACAACCTAATAATGTAGTACCCATATCTGCTGACATTTCTACCCTTTATCAAATTGCATGAGTGCAGCACATTGACAACTTTCAGGAAGTCCTCTTTTATCAACTCAAGGTGCTCGTACTTCACAACGTTCCGTAGTCTCCTCCCCATCCACCAAGACCGTTTGTGAACGCTTTTTAACTGAGTGAGTCTCATGTCGCTGTAACTCTGAGTGTAGCCCCATTCAGTGTCGCCACACTTTGGACATGCGTACCCACCACAGCCAGTCAAACGTTTCACAACGTTGCAATCCGAGCAGTAGTAAAACCTGAAGGTGCCTCCACACTCAATTTGCGTCTCATTCGCGATTTCGTCAATTGTCAAGCCATAACTCATCTGCCTCATAAGTTTGTCCATCACTCTTATACTACTCCAACATTTTTTTTTTCACTGAGTTAGCACCCACACCGCTATTCCACTACCCAAACCTAGCGCGCTAACAAACAACAATTGGTATTCCTTCATTTCCGCACTCGGTTGGTAGTAATCCGCAACCTTCGGGAGGTCAGTGAACACTCGTCCGCTGTACCGTATGGTCATTACGCTTCTAAGTTCCTCCAACGCGTGGTTTGTGTCATTGATGTCAGCATTAGCGTCAGAGAGCCGTTGTCGTAAGCGCTGGATCTTATCTTTCTTAGCGACCTCATTCTCATACCACACTTCTTTCGCACTGGCTAGCTGTTCCAACGCATGGTTGTGTCTTTTCATCTCAGTCTCATAGCCTGAATGATTAAACTTCGAAAACATAAAGCCAGCGCCTGCAAAAGCCACTGCATTAAATATCCCTCCAGCCACAACACTCACCATTAACTTACGTTGATTTGAATGGATCTGTCGGTATCCACTTTTTCGATTGCATCCATTTTACTAACAGCGTTCCTGCACCAACAGCTGCAGCAAGTTTCACTGTGCCTTTAACTGTCTCTGGTGTTCCCAATGGTTCTCCCAAAGCCTTTTTAGAAATCATGCTCACTACCACAGCACCAGTCGTGACAAGTAGCGCATCGTACAATTCGTTCATAAGTTCTTTTCGATCGATCGCGGACATATATACATTGTCGTGTGTTTTGTTCAAGAATCAAACGTGTCTAACGCTGGACGACGAGTTTTATGACTTTCTGACACACTAGCTGGTGCAGTGCTCACAGGCTCTTTTTCACTGCTAATTGTGTGCCATAGCGAAGCGGCGGCAATGATAACACCAAGTGTTCCAACAACATATCCATAGCTCCACTCACCACCTTGTTCTTCGTTAACTATCATTTCACGCATTTTCTTTTCTTTCGCAGCTTTCGATATCTCAGCCAACTTTTTGCCAGCAGCGACGCGCTTTGGGTCCTTCACCTTAGCACTTTTCACATCAGCCGTAATCTTCGCTTCAACAGCCGTCTGTGAGTCCTCAACCATCTAATACACTATCACGTGTTATCTTACTCACAGTTGACCTCACAGGTGTCTCACAGATGACCTCACAGGTATCTCACAGTTCCAGACCAAACGCACTAAAAAAATTAGGATTTTTTCTGGGGGTATAACATAATGACTCAAGTCCAAGACATCGCAGAAGAGATGACTCAAGACCAAGCCCGTCAAGAAGAGGAGATCGACGCGATGCGGAGAATGTCCTTTGTCGATGCGTCTACCCCACAAGGCGCCTCTGGACCCAACGTCTTAAAAGGGTACTCACAAGTCTTCAAGTTGTGCGACCCTGATTGTAAAAACGAAGAGGCGTCAAGACAATTTGGCACCCAGATTCTCTATACAAAGTTCGCTCACGAGGCTTGGGTCGGGCTTGATGAAGTTAGAGCCAACAGGATGGTTAACGAACTAGCCAAGATGATCCCTGTGTGGTGTTACTCACCATTCAAACGTCTTACGTTAGCAAGTAGCCACTACTTGAGCAACCCTTGCGAGTCCACCGCTACGCTACTCGGTAACTACCTCGAAGTGTTCTTGGCGACCCTTCTATGGAAACCATGCTCAACCAAACTCAAAGCGTGGCTACACCTCGCCGCAAACTGTGACGTTAACGTTTGTAGGGTGGGGTGTAATGAAATACTGAGTGCGGGCGATATTATGAGTCACATACTCTCAGACGCTCACCTGGATTTTGTGCACGGCGGCGCGTCGTACAATTGTTACCCATGTGGTGTGGTTACCAACAACCCAATGCATCGCTCAAGACATGAGAGCTCAAGGTCCCATCTTAAAAACTTGGAGCTTCAGCGGATATTCAACAACGAACAACAGTTGCCGCAAGAAAGTAGAGCGTTTCTCTGGAGGTATAGTAACCATGAAGAAAGTCGGTAAACTAGAAATCGTGATTGGTCCCATGTTTGCAGGAAAAACAACTGAGACTCTTCGCAGGTTACTCACGTTAAGTAAGTCAGGGCTCAAAGTTGTGTACATGAACAACAAACGCGACACTAGGCGAACTGACCACGCGTTCTCCACACATCGTCAGACCATTGTTGTTGGATCAGACAGTTTACCTGCGAAGTTAATCACCAACCTTCCAAGTTCTTCCGAGATAGTCGATTATGACGTCATCGGAATTGACGAAGGCCATTGGTACTCTGGGTTACTTCCAGTTACCCGTGAATACGTTAAAGCTGGCATTCACGTCATTATTTGTGGTCTCATAACAACGGAGCATTTAAAAAAACTTGGTGAACTCGACACACTCTTCCCAATGGCAGACGACATCACATTTCTAAAAGCGTATTGCGCCGTTTGTCGTGACACTTACGGAACAACTGTTGAAGCGCCATTCAATTGGAGATACAACCCAGGACCATCATTCGTTGGTGGTGCTGAGCAATATCGTGCAGTGTGTAGACGTCATCATCCTTCCACGCAAAATTAAGGGTGTTCTCGGATACCCCACTTTTTTAAATTTAGACATTGGTCACATGAAGCGTCCAATGTACAGTAGAAACATTTTTTTCACACAGTGGTCAGAAGGTTTGTGAAATAAATAGAGAAAGTTTCGCAGACATCTTTTTACTAAGTTAAAAACGTCTTTAGAGAATGCTAGAGCAGTCGTCACTTCAAACGTTGTCTCAACAACGAGAACGAGTGCTAACTCGACTTATTACTCGCTGTCTAAAAAGTCTCTTTACAATAGTGTCTCTCGTGGTTACTCAACGCTGACTTATTTTTAAATTTACGAAGGCAGTGAGAGCACTGAAACCCAACGTCAAAGAAATATTTTACTACCGTGGTAATAGCGTCGTCGTACGAGTCACACAACAACGTTAGATAACCAGCGGATTTGTATCTGAGCAGCAGAGACTCCTGCTCTTTGGACGTCTTGCCTGTGCCACCTGGGTTCTTGAACTCAATCACAAGCCCGCTGTGCTGTCGGTTCGCGTTGGCAATAATCAAGTCAGGCGTTCCACGTTGGTAACCTTTTTTCCACGAATTTATTCTTTTACTCGAAGTGTCTTGGTTCTCACCACAAGCAGCTATCAAAATAGCCTCTGGATAATATTTCCTAAGAAAACCAACAACTTTCGTGTGAAGGTCGAACTCAGTGATCATTTTAAATTGATTGTGTTTGAGACCAACGTCAGCTAAACTTTTTCTAACGCTTGGTAAGACCTCTGAGTGCACCCACCTTCCGAAGTGTTTCGCGCGCTCCATTTTACTCGAGAACGTTAGTGAGTAGACCCCAAGTTCATTGATAAACGAGGCCCGCTCTATATTCATTTTGCAATCAGGTTCGACGTGGTCGTTGACTACATCTTTTGGTCGAGCGTAACCTAGAGCACTTGCGACTTCTCTTGCTTTGAACCATATTTCACCGTTGTGATTAACCGTCGTGATTTGGTGACCATCGAAATCAAATAGTTGAGGCGCTATGGAAGTCATCACTATATTATAGTCTCCCACAAAAAAAACTATTCGACGTGGGTGTTGGGTTTTTTATAGATCTGGTTTGTTGTGTACCAGTGCAGCAGATGTGTTTTATTAGCCCTCAGTTTTCTACGTCGTCTGAAAAAGTTTCTAATGTTACGAACCAGTTTTCTAAGCCAACCCATTTTAACTTAGGTCACGTCTCCTACCACTCCTACAGTGTCTAATTCTGGTAACATAATAGGTTCGCCATAAGTCTTTTTAGACCTCATACCAATCTCAGCGTGGAGCTCGAGACTCACGTCACCGCGACCAAATGATCCACCAGCTTTGAACATGTGATCAGTCGTCTTATTTATCTTATATATTTCATGGGGTCTCGAAATACATGCTCCCATTTACTTTACACCATATTCCTTCATCATTTCTCCACCCATGATTATGATGTCTCGGTTTGTCATGTAGCCACTCACGATTTTCACACCGTAGAATTCTATCAACGATGGGTGCGCATAAGGTGCGAGTGGTATTCTTGGTCGATGTATTCCAAAAATTGTTCCGTAGGGTGCGCCTATCTTTTTCATATTTGCTATGAAGTCTGAATCGGTTGACTTAACGTTGTTGACTCTGACGTGTGAATTGCTCATTTGCCAGTGTATCGATATCATATGCATTTTTGTGAGGTCAACACCACTCGGAATAGTGCATACTTTCTCCATCGCTGGGATGCTACCACCATACGCGAGCTTGTTGGTCACACCAGTCTTGTACCCTATGAACTTATCCCAACTACCATCGTCGTTTGATATAATTGTCTCCCAATTTGATCCAGCGGTTCTCATTGGTAACCTCACCACAACAAAAATGGAGAGGTCGCACCATTGCATACTCGGGCAATTAAAATGGAGACCTGACTCAAGTGGGATTGGTGTTAACACAGGTGATAGAAAACTTTGACTCACACCGCTGATGCCGACAATAGGACCATAAGCTGGGTTGTTTTGCACTAATTTGCTTGTTTCACCAATGGCTTTCACTTTGTTTGAACCATTGGTGTGAAATTCCACATTTTTCAAGGCGTGTGTGCTAACGTTGAAGTTGAGCACAACATTATACGACTGATTCTTGAGGTAGCTTGATAGCAATTGCTCTAGAGTTCTTTTATTTGCAGCGTCTGAGTCATCGACTGGGTCTGCTACGTTTTTTATCGCTGAGCCTTGCATGTCTATTATTCCAGACATCCTTCCACCGGTCGCGCTTAATTTAGGATCTTCGTCCAGATGCCTTTTCGTTCTCTTTAGTATTTTATCGTGAGGGTCGTCAGACTCATACCCATAGTTTAGACTCATTACTACTTCAAGGTGTATTTGGTTAGCAGATAGCCAGAGACCGCTGAGAACCCTAAGATTATCGCCAGCGTTGTCGTGTCTGACTCGCTTGTGGTGGTGGCCACTGTTTTTTTCACAGGAAGTGGTGTCACGTTTTCTTGGTAAACTTTTTTAACCACAGTCGTTGGTGTCACCACACTTTCTTGGTGAGCTTTTTTCTTCACAATCGTTGACGCTACTAATGAGTGAGTCACCACATTTTCTTGGTGGACTTTTTTAGCCACAGTCGTTGGTGTTGTTGCATTCAAACGAGTGTTCACTCCAAATCTCATGGACTCTGTGGCAATCTTTAATAAGTTGTTGTACCCAGCGATTTTGTTCTTGAGAATCACCACATTACTTGGCATCAACCACGTACTTGGTGACACTGCAAGATTTTGGACAACGTTGGTGTCTCTAATCGATTTATTCATGTTGAGAATCCATGTCGATACGTCGTAGTTGACAACACTGTCAGAAAACAACTTGCGGAATTCTTGTTGGGTCTCTAGGCTTCCTGCAGAACCACCAACGACAGATACACGTGTTCTCGCTTGTGCACCAAGTGTGGAGTACACAAAGGACTCTATGCTTTGGTTTAGATATTGCAGCCCAATGTTGGTAAAACCGTCTGAGAGTCGTGCGACGTATCGTTTGTAATCGTTCTGAACGTCGTTGAGTGTGAAGACTCTGGATTCACCTAAAGTGCCATCGCTCAGGACTTTACTCTGGTAGTAATGTTTTCTGGGAATCTTAGAAATCTTACCATACAATTCGGAAGCGTTGAATTCTCTACTTATTGATTTCATGGTCTCACCACCCTCCATTCTTCTGAGAAGTCTTCTGATGGTGAAGTACAAATGAAATCTCATCACACTTGTGACCACAGGGTGGACTTCTTGTGACACTGATAAATGTTGCAATGACACCCCACAACAGAAACTTGCACAATACGTCGCAAACACAATACGGTAGTAAGATTCGCTGTCATCCCACTCTGATTTTGTCTTTGACGTGGTGACTCGCAAGGTTGGTAGCTTTGACATGAAGTAGCTACTCTGGTTAACAAAAACTTTAAAGTTATTCACCGGATAATTTAACACATTTTCTGTTGGGTAGCCATCCCAAAGCCCCCAGTGGTTTTTATGACCTTTTGGCAGTGGTTGGATAGTTCCACCACCTTGCCATATTATTGGGAACTTGCTATTGTGTAGCCACTTCCACATGTTCTTATCATTTTTGAAGGTTGTGCTGGTTATGTCTGTGCTAAGGATGTCGTTGTTTCTGAAATACACGTCGACACTCATGATCTTACCATCTTGCAAAATATTTGGATAGAACTCGAATTTGCTTAAAGTAGCGTTGGGGTACTTTTTGACGAAGTCTGCCTTTGCGTCATGTGTAGCCTTCGATGTGTTCGCCATCGCGCGTTTGTAGCGCTTTCCATAGTAATCACGAAGGGCTTTCTGCATATAATATACCATATGTTATACATAATGCGAAAGTTGACGGTATTCATTGAAGGCTTAGAAAAAGTTGTGTCCTTTGACAACAGCGTGATGGTTACGCACGATAACCCATGCATTATGGTCAAGACAGTCACTGTGTTTTGGGACTACAATAACATATTAGATGGCGACGCCCCTCATCTCTCCGAGTTTAGTTACCCTTCGAGTGATCTTAAAAGTACAATAACGAGTGGAGGGTACACTAACTTCGACACACTAGTCAGACTATTAAAAAAAGACTTTAAAGAAAAGAGGGGTGCGGACCTTGAGATAGAAAAAAGAATGTTCACAGGTAGATGTGGGATTAGGGTTAGCGCCCCACTTAAGCTTGGCGAACTTGGGCCTCTATTTGGTTTCGCGAGGGGTAGGGTGATTAAGGGTGACTCACTGTGGTACATTAGTCCAAACGAGGTCGACATGCTTAGAGGTCTGAAGTACATAGAAATCTTATGTGATATTGTTGACCCTGAAAGCAATGTGGGTATTGATGGGAAGCGAAGCAGTGTGATCACAACGTTGCCAATACCCACTGAACAGTCTTTGAATGGGTCAGTGCAACGTCATGTGGACATCGAGTCCAAGGTGAGAATTAAAAAAGGTGTTTACTCAAGTATGACGTTTCGCATCAAACCAAATAACGGCGCTATTAAAATTGGTGCGGTGCTATTGGAACTGTATATTGTGTGAATTATATGGAGCTTGGTGTGGAAACAGAGCAAGGGTTGCGAGACATTTACTACAGCCCCAAGACTGGGTACAGTGGTGTAGAGAAATTGTATCAAAGTGCATTGGGAGACGGATTGAAAGTAACTAGAAAAACAGTGAAAGAATGGTTGACAGCGCAGGACACTTACACTAGGTATAAACCTATTGTGAGAAGACATAAGTTTCGCGCGACTTTTGTTGGATTTCTTGGTGAAGAGCTACAAATGGATCTAGTGGACATGAGTAAGTACTCAAAACAGAATGGAGGGTATTATTGGATATTGACAGGCATTGAAATATTGAGTAGATACGCTTTTGGCATTGCAGTTTACAGAAAAGACACTAAGAACATGACTAAGGCTGTTGGAAAATTGTTGAACGACTTTAAAGATCGGTTTGGAACCATGCCTAAGTTAGCGCAATTTGACGATGGACTTGAGTTCTACAATGTTGGGGTGAAAAATTTGCTGAAAAAACATGGTGTTGAGTATTTCAGCACTAAGAGCGACAAAAAGGCTGCTGTTGTCGAGCGTTTTAATAGAAGTCTGAAGAGCATTATGTGGAAGTACTTTTACGCTCGTGGAACGTACAAATGGATTGATGTTTTGGATCAGTTTGTAAGCAATTACAATAGCAGTGTGAACCGTAGTATTATGATGAAGCCGAAGGACGTCAATAAGTCAAACGAGGGCGAAGTGTGGACCACTTTGTTTGGTCACCAATTTGCAGACAACCCATTGCCAAAGTTTAGAGTTGGTCAATCAGTGAGAATTAGTAAGTACAAGAGTGTGTTCACAAAGGGTTATGAAGCCAACTTCACTGAGGAGCTGTTTAAAGTGGTGAAGGTTACTCGTGGTGATCCGAATGTGTACGAAATTGAGGACATAAGTGGTGAACAGATTATTGGTAAATTTTACGAACAGGAATTATCACTGGTTAATAAGAAACCTGGTGACGATGTGTACAGAGTTGAAAAGGTGTTGAAAAGAAAGAAAGTCAAAGGGAAGAAGATGACGCTGGTCAAATGGTTGGGTTATGAGAGCAAACATAATTCGTGGATACCAGAAAGCGATATTCAAAATGTGAGTTAATGTAATATGGCTGAAAGTGGCTTCGACAACCTTGAGATGGGTAGCTCTAACGAATACAAAGATGTCGCCGACGACAAACTAAAGTATAGTCTTGAAAAAGCCACTAAAGATAGCGAGCTAGCTTGGGACGACCCAAACGTTGCAGTCGGTGAGAGAGTTAGACTAACTAAAGTGAGGAGTGGGCTGGCTCGCGAGCATGGTAGAAGGGAGCGTCAACGCGTGGAGGAGGCCTTTAACAATATCGAGACGCGGATTAATGACAACGCAAAAGACTACGAAGACGTTGCAAGGAGTGCGCCATTGTTAGACACCACACACGTAGAGTACGTCGACATACTTGGGCTAACACCAATCGAGAACCGCGAGTTAAATGCGCTACTGAACCCAAGCGAGAGTGTGACGTCTGAGTCAAGAATAGGTGACACTGGTACATTGCAAACACGAGTAGACTATTTTCGAGAAGCGATAGACAAAGCGGGCGAGAGAATGGCAGAGCTTGGTAAAAAAGATCTCGCGACTGTGGGGGGTGGAGAGCATATTAATCTAGCTGAAAGAGTGATTGGACTCATACAGGCTAGAGACATGATTATTGAACAGCGACAAATAGAGGAGGTTAGAGAGCGACAAGAGATTGATATTGACAGATTGCAGAAGTTCAAGAAGTGGGCTAGAGAAAATATAGTTGGGATGAGTGCTTTAGCGATTTCAGTAGCTGCAATTGTGACGACTGTTATTATCGCTGGGAGGTCTAACGTTATGAAAGGCGCTATGGTCACGAGGTCGTTTGCACAGGCTGCTAAAAACGCGATAATGAAGATGGGTCCATGGGCTGTTGGGTTGGCTAATTTAGTTTACGACGCGCTGGTGACAGGTGCAAAGGGTCTCGCTTGGCTAGCTCAAAATCTGTGGGTGTTTGCGGTGACATTCGCGTGGCTTGCGTATAATTATTTAAACTAGAAAGAAAATGTGATTCGTAGGAGTCAGAGAGCGATATTCAAAATGTGAGCTAATGTAATATGGCTAAAGGTGGGGAAGTTTTTGACGAGACTGAGATGGAAACCCTCAATAAGTACGAAGACATGAGTAATGAGCAATTAGAAAATACGCTCGCCGATATTGAAGATGCTACTCAAGGCGTGTACGGTAAGTACACTGAAGACAACATGCCGGAAGACGTTCGTGTTAATTACGACGACTATCAAGACCAAGCGAAAAAGATAAGGAGTGAGCTAGACGCGAGACGAGATTGGCAAAAAGAGACGTCATTTATTGATACCGATGATGGTAAGACGGTGACGATAAGGGGAACCAACACAGAAGCCCCTGCAGTAAAGTTTGTTGAGCAGGAGTCATATGGTGATGTCAATGACGAGAGTTTTAGTATAGCTTTTGAAGAGGAGGAGGAAATTAAGAGAAGGCTGGGCGAGCTAAAAGCATCCAACAAAAAGCTAACAGAAAACAACGTAAAAAGAATCGAGCTAATAAATAGGAAAATACGTAAATTAAACAAAAAGGGACTCGGCCACGACGACGCGTCAAGGGAAATAGTCAACAGGTCGTGGGTTACGGACTCAGAGGTTATTCTTTTCAAACCGATAAACAAAGATGGTAAATATGGAAAACCCAAACGAATTCTAAAACCTGGGAAAAAAAAAGACTTGATCTACAGTACAGACGCGAGTAGTAAAAACGCGATTGAACAGTTCAAAAAGTTAGTTAGTCAAATCCCTGAGAGCGCAGAGACAACAGCTGTCACAACAGAAGTGACCCCAGACGACTCCTCAGTAATTGATACAAAAGTGGGTCATGTTGACATACGTGGACTATCACATGAAGAAAACCGCGAACATAATGGTGTGCTTAACCCAAGCGATAGCGTGTTGCGTGAATCGAGAATAGGTGACACTGGTGCGTTGCAAATTCAAGCAGACTATTATCAGGAAGCGATAAATGAAACGAGTAGGAGAATGACAGAGCTTGATACAAAAAATAAGCAAAGTGGTCTTACGAGTGACGAAAAGCTAGAGTATGACGGTTTGCTTGAGAGAGAGGTGGGACTCACGCAAGCCAGAGAAGAAGTCGTAGAAAAGCGGCGAATAGAAGAGGTTAGAGCGCAACAAGAAGTCGACATTGACAGATTGCAGAAATTTAAGGAATGGGCTAAAGAAAATATGGTTGGGTTGAGCGCTGTGGCAATTTCAATGGCTGGGATTATAACAACTATTATTATCGCTGGGAGGTCTGCTGTTATGAAAGGCGCTATGGCCACGAGGTCATTCGCACAGGCTGTTAAGAATGCGATAATGAAGATGGGTCCATGGGCTGTTGGGTTGGCTAACTTAGTTTACAACGTGTTGACGTTGGGTGCAAAGGGTCTCGCTTGGTTGGCTCAAAATCTGTGGGTACTTGCGGTGGTACTTGCGTGGTTCGCTTATGACTATTACAAGCTAAAACGGTAGTGATAAAACATATGTAAAGTATATGAACGTCACATCGGCAGAGTTGAGTCCTGGTTTTAGACGAGCGACCATGGGCGTCATAAAAGGGGTGAGAACGCAGCATGTGATCACGTTGAACCCTAATAAAGTCAGTCCTGGTGAGGAACTTTACATTGATATACCGAAGCTTAAGGTTAGTAGCTGTTTGGTGCCTGGATCGTTGGGTCTAGTGTTCGACTTTAAGAATGCGAATGACAAAAGTTGGTTCTTGAACAATGTGAGCAAGTTGCTTTGTGAGAAGCTTGTTGTGAAACTAGCTGGGGAAACTGTGTATGACAACAATGGGGAAAATTACACTGGTGTTTATCGCGACCTTTGGGAAAGTGTTACTGCGCGAGACCAAATGATTGATTATGGTGTTGGCTCTGAAAACTTGAGAAAGTTAATTTCTAAGGATGACAGTGGTGCGACAAGTGGAAACGTTGCTAAAGTTAGTGACGCGTTGATGTTCGGTGTGATTGGGACGAAACAGCGGATAAAGCTTGGCAAGATCATGAATGACCATGGGTTGTACGCTCCTTTTAGCATGAACAACAACTTGCAGTATGTGATCACACTTCCGAAGGCCACAGACATCATGGTGGCGCAATCCAATGAGGCTGTAGGTGGATACACTCTGGAAAACCTCGAGCTTGAGTATGAGACGATCGATAACCAGGAGCTTGCTGACGAAATAGCGTCGGGCTATGCAAGTGGCCGTAGTTTGTCGTATGAGCACGTCACGTTGATGAAAACCACCGAATGGGATAAAGGTACGACCATTGTGAATGAGAATGTTAATCTTCCAAGAAAAAGCATGAAGGCAATTGTGTTGCTATTCACGAATAAGGTGCGAACAGACAGCGAGGAGTTTCTTTACCCAAATATTGATAGTGTTAGAGTCACAATTGAAGGTGTGCCAAATAGTGTGTACTCACAAGGCATCCCAAAGTCGAAGTTCTATGCAGAAGCGAAACGACTGTTTGGGTTGGGTGAAGAACACGCTCAGTTCATGACCATACAGAAGTTCTATAAAGATGGCTTTGCGTTAGTCATCGACTTGAGGAGTGTTCAAGATAACCACAATGTCGCCACTGGCAAGAACATTGTAAACACACAATCTGGCGTGCTTCTTGAGATCACTAAGAAAGCGACGACTGCAAATGTCATGTGCAGGGTGTTTGTGATAAGTGATGGGTTGGTCAACTTCATGAACAATGGGTTGCAATCAATCCAGTATTAAATCAAACGTGAGTTAATGGAGACTCCGTTTAATATGCTAATTGTTGGTATGACAGCTTGTGGTAAGACGCATTATTTGCTGGAAACATTGGAATCTGAGTATTGTAACAAATTTGACTACATTGTGTTGATTTGTCCTACTTTCGAGTGGAATAAAGCGTATCAAGATTGGAAATATGTGCGCGACCCTGACGTGCTAGCGATAGACTGCACACAGGACAGTGTCGACGCTGTTCTCAAGTGTGTAACAAATGTTTTTAAAGGCACTAACACTCTGATTGTGTTGGATGACTGTGCGAGCTCTCAAGATGTCAAGAATAGGACTAGTCAATTGGTCAACTTAGCTTTTAGTGCGCGACATTTTATGTTGAGCGTTATTGTCATCACACAACAACTGACGTCGATCGCAAAACCGTACAGAGAAAATATTAGTAAGCTCGTTTGCTTCTACTGCCCGAGTAGGAGTGATATGAAGGTCGTTATCGACGACTACCTTGGAAACATTAGCAGAGAAAAATCGTCGGCGATTGTGACCACATTAAAAAATAATAAGTACGCTAGACTCGAAATCTCACTGCGCTATCCGTACAGTCACGAAGTTGTTATTCCGCAATAAAATATGGGTATAAGTAATAGCGTGATGGTAAAACGCAAAAGTGGGGAAAATCCTACGATTGAGGAATTAGTTGAGGAGACTGATGACACCTCAACTGTGGAAGACAACATTGACGTTAGGAGATCCGAACTAATTAGACTGTCCGGTGACGGTGTGGTGAGTCAGTCCGAAGCGTACATTAAAAAAGCGTCCGCAAAAGTTATTGATAAGATATGGCGCCAATACGAGTTGAAGAGAATGGAGATCGCAAACGCTTTTCTCACCGACTTGCTAATCAGCAAATTCGCTAGCTTACTAGATGGGTTGAACGCTATAGAGAATCCTGACGAACTAAATGACGAACTACAAAAAGACTCGTTATTAAAAAAAGACGTCGAAAGCATTGTCGCGATTGTGACGCCGTACGTGCCTTTCTTGGGCTTGTTGTCGGGAGGAATCACAACGTCGAAGTATGTGTACGATCACCATTTTAGAAGTGCGACAAACGTTGAAAACAGTGAACAAACAGACTAATTCGCAAAACGACTGGCTATTCGTTAGCCAATGTTGTTAGCCAATCAAAAGAGCACCATTTCGCTATCCATTTGGATAAACATCACCACTAGAATCAAAATCTGGTGGTTTTTTTTTCGCGCGTGAATTTGTGAGACAGCAGTGGAATGTGTTGGTGGTTTGTTGAACAAAAATGTAAAAATGTTGAAATGACACCTTCTACTTTTTTAAATGTGTGAAAACGTTGAAGTGGCACACTATGCCTTTTTTAAATACGCGAAAATGTTGAAACGACATTCTCTACTTTTTAAAGACGTGAAAATGATGAAACGACACATTCTAGCTTTAAATTTAGCGAAAACAGTTATTTTAGTATTTCTTATCAATTGAGTGGGAAACATGGGAGAGGTGTTTAGATTGGCTAATGATTGCCATAGTAGTATAGAGAGTGGCGGTACGAGTTAGTCAACGTCGATTGTAAAACATAAACACCAAAACATTGCTGAGTTGTGGCTTGACACAAATTTGGTGATGTTTTGGTGTTTATATTACGGTTGACGTTGACTGAGCTCGTACCGCCACTCTCTATACTACTCCTTTCAACATGTAGTTTGATCGAGTGAAATGCCAAATATTACCTATATATATCCCGTCAAGCTGCTTCTACATCCATTCAAAATGTTTGTAATCTTAAAACATAATTTTAAACCTATTATTTTGTATTCATACTTCTTACTAGTGCCATTTTCAAATGGTATTCCTAAGCACTATTAAATGAAAGGTACGAAATTGCCAAACTTTGACAGAACGAAATTGCCAAACTTTGTAAGGTAAATTTTAATTGGCAGACCAATTGGTATTATTGCTGCGGAGCGATTTATTAATATTTTCACGTTTAATAGTGCATCATCTGCCTCCTCCGCAGGCTCTTAATCGGGAGTGGGCAGGCGGAGCGGCGCAGGCTAGCAATAGAGTGCCAGCAATGGTTGATGGGAAGGTGATAAAAACTATGGCGTTATATCTCCGCCAAAATTCAAGTTTTGTATTCTACATTCAAGTTTACAATTCAACATTCTTGTTTATTATTTGACATCCAAGTTTCGTAATTTAACTTTCTTGTTGACGATTCAACATTCAAGTTTCACGATTCAACATTCAAGTTTCACAATGCGATATTCAAGATTCACAATTCGACATTGATGTTCACGATGCATACAAGTTTCACAATTCAACATTCAAGTTTCACAATTACACATTGATGTAAACGATGCTACATTCAACTTTCACGATGCAACATTGATGTTCACGATGCACTCAAGTTTTACGATGCAACATTCAAGTTTCAAATTTTATTCAAGTTTCAGATTTTATTCAAGTAATTAACATACCGGTTTTTTCCGGTTTTGACATTTCCAAATCCGCTGTTCAAGAGTGCGCGGGCTCGTTGGAGCACATGCGAATGTCGTCGACTCGTTGGGACAGTATAAAAGTTTTGTTGGTTTTAAATGAGTAAAGTTTTGTTGGATATATATGAGTCGAGAAAATTTAGAAACTACGAAGACCGCTCTTCGTCGAGTAGCAGATCAGCTTTTAACATTAGCCAACGAAGGTGAGCGTTTTGTATAATTTGCATATTTATTTTGCATATTTATTAAATATTGCGACTTAATAATAATAATGAGCCGAACTTAATTCAGTCTTTTGAAACCGCATTTAAAAGCAGATATACAAACCAGATTGTATTGTGTGTGCTTGTTGATAGTTATCAAACTAAATGGGGTTTTGAAATAGAACGAAGCAATGTATAATTATGATGAACTTTCCGTAATTCCTAACTGTCAACAGATACAAATACCGAAAGAGGATGGGTAAAAATTTACCGTTCTGATTGTTTAATATCCCTGGTGATTCACCAAGGATATTAAACAATCAGAACGGTAAATTGTAGAATACCCATCCTCTTTCGCTATTTGTATCTGTACCCATCCTCTTTCGCTATTTGTATCTGTTGACAGTTAGGAATTTATACGGAAAGTTCATCATAATTATACATTGCTTCGTTCTATTTCAAAACCCCATTTAGTTTCATAACTATCAACAAGCACACACAATACAATCTGGTTTGTGATCTGCTTTTAAATGCGGTTTCAAAAGACTGAATTAAGTTCGGCTCATTATTATTAAGCCGCAATATTTTAATAAATATGCAAAATAAATATGCAAATTATACAAAACGCTCACCTTCGTTGACTAATGTTAAAAGCTGATCTGCTACTCAACGAAGAGTGGCCTTCGTAGTTTCTAAATTTTCTCGACTCATATATATCCAACAAAACTTTACTCATTTAAAACCAACAAAACTTTACTGTCCCATGTGGTTCCAACGAGCCCGCGCACTCTTGAACAGCGGATTTCGAAATGTCAAAACCGGAAAAAACCGGTATGTTAATTACTTGAATAAAATCTGAAACTTGAATAAAATCTGAAACTTGAATGTTGCATCGTAAAACTTGAATGCATCGTGAACATCAATGTTGCATCGTGAAAGTTGAATGTAGCATCGTTGACTATGGAAGGCCATCGCCACCAAAAATACATGGAATGTAAAGCGGCGAAGCATACTTTGAACTGGTCTAGTGTAGTTAGAGATGGTACAGCAATCACTGTCGAAATGGTATAGCACAAACTTACTTGGTATAGCATAATATCGATTGGTTTAGCTTGACTATGTGGATTGATCTAGCGTAAACTGAATTGGTCTAGCTAAAACTAGATTGGTTCAGCAAAATTCAGTTGATTGGTCTAGCTAAAACAGGATTGGTCCAGCTAAAACAGGATTGGTGTGTGCGTAATAGGGGATCGGTCTAGCTAAAACAGGATTGGTATAGGTAATAGGGGATCGGCCTAGCTAAAAGTGAATTGGTTTAGCTAAAAGTGAATTGGTCTAGCTAAAAGTGAATTGGTTTAGCTAAAAGTGAATCGGTCTAGCTAAAAGTGAATTGGTCTAGCTAAAAGTGAATTGGTCTAGCTAAAAGTGAATTGGTCTAGCTAAAAATGAATCGGTCTAGCTAAAAGTGAATCGGTCTAGCTAAAAGTGAATTGGTCTAGCTAAAGGTGAATTGGTCGAGCTAAAGGTGAATTGGTCTAGCTAAAAGTGAATTGGTCTAGCTAAAAGTGAATTGGTCGAGCTAAAGGTGAATTGGTCTAGCTAAAAGTGAATCGGTCGAGCTAAAGGTGAATTGGTCTAGCTAAAAGTGAATTGGTCTAGCTAAAAGTGAATTGGTTTAGCTAAAAGTGAATTGGTCTAGCTAAAAGTGAATTGGTCGAGCTAAAATTAATTTGGTCCAGCTAAAAGTGAATTGGTCTAGCTAAAAGTGAATTGGTCGAGCTAAAAGTAAATTGGTGTGGCAAAACAGGATTGGCTAGCCAAAACAGGATTGGATAGGCAAATGTGACAAATGTGATTGTTTTATTAAGTTGGTCCAGCTAAAAGTGGATTGGTATAATATTTTATAGTGAGTATTGATGCACAAGAAAATATGTTTATAATATATAATTATTATAAAGTATTGACATGTTCTTGTGTACTGTTCACGACCACATAATACTTTGACCTATAGTGAAAGGCTATTTGTTTTAAAAGTATGAAAAAAATTGTGAAATAAACGTTAAATAAACGTGTGAATGGAACAACGTCCTGACCAACGCCAACGGGCTGAATTTTCAGACGCGATTGAAAAAGTGATACACGATATTTCAGTTCATCGAACAGCAGCTGTTGTACAACAGAATCATCATATTTTATCTGCATGTGCTTTGAGACTGGAAGTACTTGCTGAGACAGCTTTGGCTATTGTTGACATCCCACTAGAAGTTGTAGATCTTTTGAACCAAGCAAGAGCATATTTAAAAGAAGCAGATTGTTTATCACCTGGACACATCTCTTACCAAGCACCATCAGTTACAAATGGAGAGAGAGGAAGACCAAAATTTTTAATTTCAGAGGAGCAGCTACAATTTTTTAAAGGTACAGTGTATATATATATATATATATATTTTGTCTGGGTATGGTTAAGAGATTGACCCAAATTGACAAATAGTTTGAAACCTGTGAATCTATATTTATTCCCCAATCCTACAAGATAAGTATAGTTGTTTTCAGTGCATAAGAGAGAAGCTTGTTTTCAAATAATTCAGTGATTGTTTAGATTTTTTTGGCAACAGAACGTTTTCCACTACTGTGAGTAACAACTAAACTAGAATGCTAGATACAGTATGTTCTTTGAGAGACAGTAAGATATTTTTGGCTAGTTTCACCAATGTTTAAAACTAAATCATTCTGATCAGGAAACAAGCTTCACTTATCTGCACTGAAAATATCTTCTTATGTTGTAATAAAGAAATGCTAGGAAATGAATAAGTGCCCACTATTCCTCAAGATGGCAAATATCTAGATAATACCTAAGTAGGACCTCCATAATTACTGTAATAAACAATTATTGCAATACTTATTTCTATTATTTAAAAAAATATTTAACTTTATTGCAGTTAACTTCTATTTATAGACAGGAGTACATCTCGAAGATGAATCCGGAGAAATATATCCTGAGGGGTTATAATATTGTGTCGAATATAAATTATATATGATAGCTGAAACAACCTTGAATACTTTTCTAATAACCGAACAATTTCCTTGTTATGTGATTCTTGAGGTGAAACATTCATATTCCTCCATTGTTATAATAGCCTCAATTTTTGGTTTTGCACATGGTATACTCATGAATTTAAATACCTAGCTATATTATTTTATAAAATAAGTCATGTCTTACGCACGCTGTGATTGGTCAGTTACCGTGTTTATATCAGGCTATATAACATGGATGGATTACGCCATCGTGATACGCCATCAATTAGCCATCATACGCCATCAATTAGCCATCATACGCCATCAATTAGCCATCGTACGCCATCAATTAGCCATCATACGCCATCAATTAGACATCACGGTGTCATCATACGCAGTAAGGAGAATTTACGTGTTGATAAAAAAGATATTTGTACATTTTATTTGCTTTCTACGGGTTATTTTATAAAATAAATAGAAAACATTTTTATCCGTGTTCCCATACGTTATATAAACACTCGTGGAAGTTTGGGAGAACTCAAAATCGCGTGGAAACACTCGCCCTACGGGCTCGTGTTCCCACTATGATTTCTCGTTCTCCCAAACTTCCACTCGTGTTTATATAACTGTATGTAAACACGGAAAATGTTTTCTATTTCTTAAATATAGCTTATACTGTACATGCAGTATATTATATTATGAGAATGCATACCATTTTCAATTCTGGTGGGAGGTTAGGGTTATGAAGTTGAAGGCAAGGGTTAGAAAGACACTTAGTTTTGGGGGGTTAGGAAAATAAACACTTAGGGTGGGTTAGGATTGGTGTGTTCTAGAATCGTACAATCTATAAATACATGTATTGATAATTCCTGGAACTTTTACAATTTATAATTGTTGTAAATTCTAGATAGGAGAAAATATGCTGATATGATTACCTATACAAGTTCTAAAATATTGGTGTATTATGGTGGCTGAAATATTTAAATGTTTCATTCACCCTCTGACAAAGGAAATATTATAGCAAATATATGATTATATATTTTTGGAAAATCAATAGTACGTTTGATACTTTTTTTTATTCACTATTTTATTTTATTTTTTAGATCACAACTTTACGCAAAACGATATTGCCTTGATGATTGGTGTAAGCAAAAGAACGGTGGAAAACCGAATGGCTGAATATCATATGACCAATAGAAGCCGATACAGCAACATTGACGATGATATATTGGATGTTTACATTGAGCGCATAATTGCATATTTACCTCGATCAGGTACTTTTCAGATTTTGGTGTATTTAGCATTTATATAATCCTTGAGGTAGTATATAGTATCAAGATAGGATAAAAAATATTTTGTATAGTGTGATGCAGTTACTATTCAGTGTTGATACGGTAGAACCAAGGTTGGACAAATACGGTATCTCGACCGGGAATACAATATTCCAAGAAATTACTGGGAATGCAAGAATTACATAAAAAGTCGGACAAGCATTAATACTATATATATAGTGACATTGTTTGTGTGCTTTTTATTAGTTTGTGAGCTTTTTATTTATTTTGCCCGATAATTAGACAGCACTGACCAGTTTTAAAATCAGACGAGTGCAACATGGTAAAAATGTTAGCCTTTGATAGGCTTTAATTATTATTATTATTATTATTATTATTATTATTATTATTATTATTATTAGGCTTTACTTTTAGGTTTTGTTGTCAGACATTCATGAGTATATTGTTTATTTTCATCATTAACAGGGATAAAAACGATAGAAGGTGAGTTGGTGGCAGAAGGTATTCGGGTTCAAAGGCATCGACTACGAAGCTCAATAAAGAGAGTGGACCCTGTTGGTCGTAGACTGCGTGCATTCACGAATATTCGCAGACGGGTTTACAACGTACACTCCCCTTTGGCACTTTGGCATATTGACGGCAACCACAAGCTCATTAGGTACCTTATTAGTATACACCTGGTTTTGTTTGTAAATACAGGCACATGTAATTGTTGCTAGACATATTTAACGTGTTGATCATCCAACGTTAATACGAAACCCAATTATTTGAAGTAAGGATTGTTAATACGGAGGATCAACTGGGTTAGCATGCTTGTAGAGTATGTGACATGTTTTAACTATATTAGTTGAAGCCTGTCACATATTCTCTGCATAATTGGTAAGTTACGATAATTGCCCTGAAGACAGCTAGGAGTTTCACCATAGTTTTTAAGAGACCTTGTAACTTGTTTATTCTCCGAAATATAATTGCGACTATTATCACACATGTTAATTGTGGTATTTTTTAGAACATAAAGGCTCGTTCTACAGTATGTACAGATCATGACCGCATCTTGTTAAAGGGTAGTCCACTACAGTCGCAGTGAACTTAGAAACTCTTGCAACTAATACTGCATCACATAAATATATTTTAATTGCATGCGAACATTTGCAGCAAGTTGCTAACCGGTTGTTGCGATATATAGAAGAGGTTTAATTGATAATTGGGTTAGCGGAATTATATTATATTTATTTCTATTTATTTCTATTTTATATTATATGGTTATTTGAAACTTCATATTCAAGGTGGAGATTCGTTGTTCATGGGTGCATTGATGGATACAGTCGTGCAATAATGTATCTCGCATGTAGCCAAGATAACACTTCGGCGACAGTGTTAAATTTGTTTACAGAGGCTGTCGCCAAATGGGGTCTTCCATCACGAGTTAGAGCTGATATGGGTGTAGAAAACAGAGACGTTGCACGATACATGCTATCCCATCCTGCCAGAGGGCCTGGGAGAGGAAGTTTTATCACTGGAAAAAGTGTGCATAACTCGCGTATAGAACGGCTTTGGCGAGATGTGTTCCAAGTTTCCATTTCTGTTTTCTACGATCTTTTCCACGCTTTGGAGAGTGATGGAATTTTGAACCCAGATAACGATGACCAATTATTCTGCCTTCATTTTGTATACACTCCCATAATCAACGACATCCTGGGGAAGTTTGCGAGATCATGGCTAAACCATAAGATAAGGACAGCCGGTAACAAAACACCACTGCAACTTTTTCTCATGGGTATGCAGCAAATAGGAGGAGAACATGGAGTTGTGGCTTCAGAATACTTCAATAGTTTTAGCGAGGTACGTGAAGTCATAAAAATAACACAACCTACACATATGGAATCACTAAACTACTAGAGCATTATAAATAAGCTTTGAAAAAAATCTGAGCAATTATAAAAATGTCATTTTCAGGAGGAATTGAGAGAGTATGGTGTGGATCCCTTTGGTAACCTTCCAGACGATGTACATGTTAACGAAGAAAATGCAATTTTAGTCCCAGAAATAATCTGCCCACTTAATGCAACACAATTCCAGAGTTTTGAAAATCATATGTCTAATGTTCGTGGAGCAGGTCCTTGGGATATAGCGCCTTATTTACGTGCGGTGGAGACCCTTGATGAAATTTTACATGCTGTTTTCTAAATCAGAGTAGCCATTAGGGAAAAATTTAACATCTGTAACAGGTTGTACAATATTACTTTACATGCATCTAATGGTAGTATGTCATTTGTGTTCAACTTCTGCGAATTCCTCGCGATATTAAAGGATCTTTGCAGCGTACCACGTCACTACCCGATGGACGTTCGTCACTACCCGATGACGTTCATTCATAGACGTGCTAGTATATGCCAATCCAAGTTAACAAAAGATTTAGAGCTAAAATACCTCTTCCATAAGAGTATCACCATCCAATGCTTCGAATGTTGCACAACATCAACAAAATTATTCTCCTCCATTTACAATAATCGAACTTCTGCGCCCACATTTTTGGAGTGGCGGATTGGTAGTCACGCTGCAGAGAGCCTTTAAAACACTAAACAATTTGAACTTAAAACTATTAAATTTTAACATTTTTTGTTACTGTGACTATAGTTTGGGGCGAAAATTAAAAAGCCCGTTTCTTAAACAATTTTTAAGTTTCAACATAATGTGACTTTGTTAAGAAACCATTCAAAATCTAATCGTTTTTAAGCTCGACCAAAATAATTGTTAACAAACGCGTAGTCAAAAAAGCTGAAAAGCTCCTCCTTGTCTGCAGGTACTTGCTCTCCAATTGCAATTGTGAGCTTGTTTATGCATGTATTGCTGGTTGGAAGGCACGACAGCATTTGCTTATCAAACACGATGGATGGCTTGATCTTGTAGCCTAACACCGGTTCATTTTCGCTACCGGTGACAAACCTAAGGATGTCTTCTAGGGATATTGATCCACGTCTTTTGGCTTACAATATAAAAAAGAAAATGTTGTATTATTGTTTGAACTATATTTGCGGGGAGATTGACGATGTATTTATAAGCGAAAAATACAGCCTCGTAGGGTATTATTGCCGCCCCTCGGCATCCTGCGCGTTTAATTCGCAGAGGGTCGGCGGGGAGCGGAGATAACACACTGGTCAGTAATGTAGCAAGGATTTCACCGCGGAGGAGGCTGACAGTGACGACACATGCCAATATTTTTGGTTTCTGAATTTCCTGTATTTTGTGGGCACTTTCGAGCAAAATATAGTCTTAAATTAGATTTTTACAACAACATCTTTAAGAAATATTTAGTTTCAGAATGGTTGACAATAACATTTGATGTGAGACATGAATTCTATTTTAGTCTGTGCACCATCTAGGCTAATAATACTTGTATAATATTATCACCCTGAGGGCGCGGCTTATGCGCCGTACTACAGATTTACTTTTAGCTATACCAAATCACTTTATAGCAGGTGCGTAGGAAGCATTTAATAAGTGGGTATATGCCATGAGCGAGGCAGGGGCGCACATCCAAAAATTTTTTTGGGGGGTGCTCTTTGTTCTGGGACCGACTTTCTTGATGTTCCTGTTTGATAAGCTTACAGTACCACCCCTGACGATCTAACAACCCTAATAACAATGGGAAATTTAATATATATATATATGCGGGTTTCAAAGTGGGAGGCTAATGCACGTGCCCTTTAGGGGGGACCGGGGGCATGCTCCCCCGGAAATTTTTGATTTATCTAAACCCCTAAATTCCTATTTCCTGCATTTTGAGGGTGGTTTTAATAAAAAAATATTAAGGTTTTTTAATGGACCATAATATTATATATTACAGTATTTTTATTGTCGAAAAGAAGATATTAGCTTGAGTTTTTTACTTAAAATGCCTGGAAGCTGGAGCAAAACTAGCCTACTCAAATTATCAAACACTAATAATGCGTCGGGTTTGTGGAAGCTCTGCCCAATGATCAACAAGTTTTTCAAGATCAATTGAGTCAGTCATATCTTTTTCGCATCCAAGTGTCACGAAGTCCTTAACGCAATCAGAAATTGTGTAACCAGTTTTTATCTTTCTTGGGCACGGAAATGATCATATTAGTACGTAATACTTATACTGGTCGATCGGAACCGAATATGGCAGTCTGACAGACAATTTGGGACCGACTTTTCGGACCGATTCCCAAATGTTGGGGGGGGGGGTGTGACACGAAGTTGCGAGCTCCCCGAACATTTTTTGATTCCGAAACGAAATTTCCTGCATTTCGAGAAAAGCAGTAACAAATAACAATCAGATTCAATAACCCAGGCCAAACGTACAGCCAAACTAACACATCTGTGAGGAACGGTTTATCTTAAAACCGTTGAACAAATGGCGCTTGTGCAAATGCCCAAAGTAAAAAAACGTACCTGTATAGTCAGACCAAATCACTTTTACCTACATCAATCCCGTTGTAGTTAGACCAAATCACTTCTAGCCAGACCAATCCTGTTTTAGCTAGACCAATCCTGTTTTAGCTAGACCAATCCTGTTTTAGCTAGACCAATTCACCTTTAGCTAGACCAATCCTGTTTTAGCTAGACCAATTCACCTTTCTTTAGCTAGACCAATTCACTTTTAGCTAGACCAATTCACCTTTAGCTAGACCAATTCACCTTTAGCTCGACCAATTCACCTTTAGCTAGACCAATTCACTTTTAGCTAGACCAATTCACCTTTAGCTCGACCAATTCACCTTTAGCTAGACCAATTCACTTTTAGCTAGACCGATTCACTTTTAGCTAGACCGATTCATTTTTAGCTAGACCAATTCACTTTTAGCTAGACCAATTCACTTTTAGCTAGACCGATTCACTTTTAGCTAAACCAATTCACTTTTAGCTAGACCAATTCACTTTTAGCTAAACCAATTCACTTTTAGCTAGGCCGATCCCCTATTACCTATACCAATCCTGTTTTAGCTAGACCGATCCCCTATTACGCACACACCAATCCTGTTTTAGCTGGACCAATCCTGTTTTAGCTAGACCAATCAACTGAATTTTGCTGAACCAATCTAGTTTTAGCTAGACCAATTCAGTTTACGCTAGATCAATCCACATAGTCAAGCTAAACCAATCGATATTATGCTATACCAAGTAAGTTTGTGCTATACCATTTCGACAGTGATTGCTGTACCATCTCTAACTACACTAGACCAGTTCAAAGTATGCTTCGCCGTTTTACATTCGATGTATTTTTGGTGGCGATGGCCTTCCATAGTTGACATCAATGTGTAATTGTGAAACTTGAATGTTGAATTGTGAAATTTGTATGCATCGTGAACATCAATGTCGAATCGTGAAACTTGAATGTTGCATCGTGAAACTTGAATGTTGAATCGTCAACAAGAAAGTTAAATTACGAAACTTGGATGTCAAATAATAAACAAGAATGTTGAATTGTAAACTTGAATGTAGAATACAAAACTTGAATTTTGGCGGAGATATAACGCCATAAAAAACAAGGGTCGATGGGAAGGCGATAAATGAGAATTTTAGAGCCTGCGAAATCGTGTGTCGAAACAATGCAAATTTGATCGAAACATTGCAAATTGGCTTTGGAAATGGCGAAGACGCGAAGTCGCTTGACAAACTTGCAGCTAGAGACGGGAAATACGCCGATGCCATATTGGTCTATATAAATAGCTCTTTGTAGGTGAAAACCGCGTGTGATTATCGTATTCGAGTATTAAATAACAGCGCACGAGTGTTTATATTAAACGGCGATATACCGCCGAGTGTTTTAACAGCTTCTCGAGTGCCGTTATAACGGCATATATTGTATTTGATAATCGATATATACACTGTAAAGGTGGAAATCATTCAAACTCAGGTAAGTCGGTAGTAATAGCACATAGCAACATAATATAATATAATACATCAGTCATCACCCTCGTTTACAGCTTTTATGACAACGTTACGCCTCCATAGTTATGCAATTTAAACTATATTTTGTCAGTGTTTGACCTGGAATAATTTACTATATCCTACATATTTCCTCTACAAAGCATATTAATATTCATATAAAGCAAAAGTGTACTGGTATTTTGGCAATTGTAGCGCGTATATGTTCACGCGAATAATTTAAAAATTGTCATCGAACTATAGTATTTTACCTATCAATCTTTAATTTAAACGTCATCGACAAGTATTTTATATTGTCAGACCAATATTGCGTTGGTGCAATTCCTGTCTCTAGCTGCAAATCCCATTCGCTGATCTCTATATAGAGATTACTCAAATTAGTGGCCATTACAGAGAACACCATTTTGGATGCAGGATTTCCCAGTCGCTTCTCGCTCTCTCCCCTTCCCGTCGTTCCTCGCGCGCCTTCCTCTCAAATTTCTGGGCTCTCGTAATTTGTACGCGAGCGACTGGGGACGAGGCAGGTGCATCATTCACTTTCTATGTTTATTACATTATTTAATAGAAAAAAGTACAGTATTGAAGTATACATACTGTATTAAAACCGTTTATACCTAATTTGATTTCAAAAGCTTTGAAGAAAAAATATAGTACAAGGACACAGAGATTAAAAACAATATCCTGCAGGCTGAAAGATTAAAAAAATATCGAGCAGCTGCAATTCACGCAACCCCCATCAAAAATCTAATGGTCCACCCTTTAGACCACTTTTCCACTTGAGGCTGACTACACGTACTAGCTTTCCAATCAGGCTCTCTTCTTTTACGCAGGTGACATACCTGTACGGTCCAACCGCCACTGTGCATTTTTTCCGCACGCAAGGTTCCACTATAATATAATCGCTGGTATGTGTATGTCTATTTAACAATTAGACAACGAGTCCGAGTTGTCTATGAGCGAATAGTCAACGAAGGCGAAGCCTGAGTTGACTATTCGCTCATAGACAACGAGCACGAGTTGTCTAATTGTTTTAGTAGAAACAAATTAGTGGACTATTACAAATCATGCATTCTCCAAACAATTATCCAAAAACTCATGTGAATAAACCACCCCCACATACTCATTATTGAAATGTTCCTGGGATCGGGGTAAATACTCAGGTAGCCATCTTTTCCCTTCACCATAAAATAATCCTTAGAACATTATCCCGGCATTACCACAACTATATATACAGAACTCGTGACTGGGCTCTCGGCAACGACCTCCGTAGCTCAGTGGTCAGAGCACTGTACTATCATCGCAGGGTCGCGCGGGTTCAATTCCAGACGGGAAGGCCTTGAAGTTGCATTTTTCGCAACTGGTCCAGGTTTGGTCTTAAAATGTATATATTCCAACACTGGAAATTTTCCTTCACCATAAATCCTTCGAATCTATAGCCGAGAAACTTGTACTCAGATCACAGGTAGCCCATGCACAAGTGATATGGCAGGTAAAGTGTATCCAACATGAAGTAGTCATATATTCATTCTCAGGGCCTTACGGTTTTTGCGTGGTCGAAAAAATGCTAGTTAAAATAAGTCGCAAAATATGACTTTTATATCTTATATTTTATGCCTTACACGTTAATAAAATCGATTGAAACTTACATGTATGTGGTGTGTTCCTGTATCTTTTCACTATCTATCATGGGCCGCGGAGCACTTTTTGCGTCTACGTTGCTTAGCAACGTAAACGCTATACTATCAGCAGTGTTGACGTTCATACATCGTGTACTGTACGGTATTAAAACTAGTCTATACTATAGTCTACATATTTGTTTTCATATTTGTTTCTGTTTTAGGAGTGTTTACTCTCGTGAATATTTGTGAGTGCATAACTTGTGACAGTTTTGTTTTCACAGGAGCCAGGAGTGTGTTCGCGCTGATCTGAACAGTTCATTAATCTTTTTTTAATTTAATTTTATTATTTTATTTTATTTTATTAAGCTTTGCCTTACATGATTACAATTATATGTCAATACATTCATACAAATACAAGTTATAAGGCGGGAAAACCGCAACAGCTGAAGGCCAATTACTGCGGATCCATTATTACTATATTTTGAATGAGGTACAAAAAACTGAACAGGAAAAAGAAATGATTAGAATGAAAAGAAGACAGAAACAAGTATACAAACAGACAGACACAGACAGACACAGACAGACACAGACAGACAGACAGACAAACACATGCAAAATTTTGTACTAAGGTAAATTTCATGCTGGGCCTCTTCGTTGTTGTGCTCCGGCTGCAAAATTCTAAATGGAATCAGGACATAAGACCTCCTAGTCCTACTGTGTTTGACCAAAGTCATCAGTCCGCTTGTTATTCTCTTGGAATGGAAGCCTATTCATCATATTACAATCACGACCAAACTCTTACACGTTCAAACTCTTGCTAAACAGTTTACTTTTGCTTTCTGGAGATATCATGGTAAATCCTGGCCCCCAAAGCAGCTCACGTTGTGGAATTTGCTCCAAATTGGTGAGATACAATCAGAAAGGGATCCAGTGTGATGTATGCGATGCTTGGTGTCACAAAGGAGGTGTCACTGATAGAACAACATGACGTCACGTCATGTTGTTCTATCAGTGACACCTCCTATTTCTCCTTGGCAAATTCCTCCTGCTCGTGGATATGTCCTCATTGTAATTCGACAACCTTTTCCAGTGCATCCAATTTTAGTTCCTCGTCCATACTGATTGAAACTACAAACTCTTTTTCGAAACTCTCATCTGAAACTACCGACGATCGCATTTCTTGCCTATATGGAGACACACTTGACTCATCCTCTCACATCGACCCCTCTGAAGCCTACATTGCCCATTCGTAGTCCTGCAAGACTAAGATGCATTGAAGTCAACTGTAACAGTATAAGGAGTGCTGAAAGAGCAGCTGCATGTGCTTGCTAGCCATGTTATGGAACATAATCCTGATATCATATTTGGTTGCGAGTCAAAATTACACCCTGAAGACCCTACGTTGTCTTGCTTCCCATCTGATTACACAGTATTCAGGAAGGAGCGTAGTCACTGCGGAGGTGGAGGAGTATTCCTTGCTGTAAAGAGGGATATTCCAGCACACGAGCTCACTGACCTGTAAACGAACCCTGAGGACGAGTCACTATGGGCAACTATACACTGTGCGAAGCAGAAGATCATTCACTTATGTGTTTTCTATAAACCACCTGCAGCTTCTCCATCTCGCCTGGACTATTTGAATGAATCTGTGCTTAGAGTATTTGATAAGAACAGGAAATCACACCCAAATATAGTCATTGCTGGAGATTTCAATTGCGGAGATATAGACTGGAGCGTAGATCCTCCTGTTGCTACAAATCACTCAACTGCACCCTTAATGTACAAGCTCTTGGACTTAGTTTCCAACAATAGTTTCACCCAACACGTTCTTGGTCCTACCCGTCCTGTATCCCTCAAGACTTTGGATTTGGTATTATCATCTACACCAGTCCTTGTGTCTAATGTATCGATACATCCAGGCATGAGTGACCATGATATTGTCAAGTTTAATATCAACACCAAACCTAGAAGAATTACAAGCCCTCCCCATAAGGTGTACCTTTACAACAAAATGAACTTAGATGCCCTTTGTCACGATGTTGGCGAGTCTGCAAAGACTTTCTTCGTCCACAGTAATGACAGACCACTGGAGGACAACTGGTCGCTTTTCAAAAATATCCTGGAAACTGCAGTCAGTGACCACATACCTTTCAGATACACCAAATCACGTGTCTCTCTACCATGGATGTCTAGGGTGATCAAGCGACAAATGTGTAAACGTGATCAACTACTCTCCAAGGCAAGGCAAAGTGGCGATAGGCACTCTTCAGCATGGGCCTCTTACCGACACCAAAGAAACAAGGTAGTAAAGATGTTGAAATCCTCGCATAACAACTATTTGAACACTGTGATTGGCGGCAGCCTGTAATCCAATCCGAAAAAGTTCTGGAGTCACGTAAAACACTCCAGGACTGAAAGTCTTGGCATACCAACTCTACGCCAAGGTGATTCAATCTACACAACGGATAAAGACAAGGCGGAGGCTTTAAATAACCAGTTTCAAAGTGTGTTCACTCAAGACGATGGTCCCATATACAGGATATTACATTCACTGAGCCTGGTGTTCGTAAATTACTTGCTAGTCTCAACACATCTAAGGCATGTGGCCCAGATAAGGGGAACTCGCTGGCATGCTGTGTTTCATTTTCAACCAGAGCTACCACCTGGGTGTCCTTCCAAAGGAATGGACTAGCGCCATGGTCATCCCTGTATATAAAAAGTCCAATAAAGACCAGCCTGAAAACTATCGTCCCATATCCCTTACTTGCCTGGTATGCAAGCTTATGGAACACATTGTGCTTAGTCATGTCAATAAGCATCTCTCGGCCAATAATATACTGTCAGATCTACAACATGGCTTCCGTGCTGGCCTCTCTTGTGAAACCCAATTGGTATTGACTGTCCACGACTGGGAAAGTTCCATTAATCTTCATGGTCAAACTGATGCTCTTCTTCTGGACTTCTGCAAGGCTTTCGATAAAGTCTCTTACCCCAAGCTTCAACATAAACTCAAACACTATGGCATCACTGGTAAAACTCTCACCTGGATTTCTGGTTTCTTACATAACCGCTCACAGTTTGTTACAGTAAATGGCTCCCACTCAATGAGCGTCCCTGTTACATCTGGCGTCCCACAAGGATCCGTCTTGGGGCCAACACTGTTCTTGCTGTATATAAATGACATTACTTGCACTATAAATTCTAAGATCCGCTTGTTTGCAGACGATACGGTTGTCTATAGAACCATAGAATGCCCCGATGATCACACTGCCCTGCAGAAAGACCTTGATAACTTATGTAAGTGGTCAACCCAATGGCAGATGGAATTTAATGTGTCAAAATGTCATCTACTCTCAATCACCAAGAAGCGCAAGCCCTCTACATATTCATACACTGCTAATTCAGTACCCCTGACACAAGTCCCTGAATACGATTATCTAGGAATTCGATGCAGCGAATCTCTTCGCTGGGGGCCGCACTGTAGTAAGGTCACTGCCAAAGCCAACAGGACCCTCGGTGTGATACGAAGATCTCTGAAGCCTTGTGAGCCCTGCGTTAAAGAGAGAGCCTACCTATCTTTGATTAGGCCCTCCTTGGAGTTCGCCTCCACAGCTTGGAGCCCCTACACTGACATTGATGCGTCGCGACTGGAGCAAGTTCAAAGGAACGCGGCAAGATTCGTTTGTAATAACTACGACTATAATGTTAGTTCATCTGAACTAGTTCGCTCTTTAGGCTGGGACTCATTAGAAGTAAGACGATTATTTCATCAATCAGTTTTATTTTATAAGTTTTACAATGGTCTCGTTCCATGCATCCTTCCTGATTGTGTCTCTCTTTCGAGTAAGACCAGATCTACTAGACGTCACAGTCATAATCTACAACAATTACACACAAATGTACTAGCCTATAGCTATTCTTTTTTCCCAAGATGTATTCGGATCTGGAACTCTCTTCCTGACCAAGTAGTAAATGTAACATCCTTAGACAACTTTAAGGCAGCTGCCCTGCCAGCAGTGCGAAGGCTGGAAGCACCAGCATACCTTCGTAGACTGTAAACTGACCGCCGTCCCTTCCGTCATTAGCGAAAGCTACATAGGGAGGTATTTATATTAAGTATTAAGTATTAAGTATTAAGTATGAGGATGGCGAAATAATAATTTAGTTTAGTTTATTAGATTTCTCACTCTTTTAGGTGAACAGAATATCCCAACAGGCTAGAAGCCCAATTAATAGGGGTTCCGAGGGCCTACAATTTAAGGTTGTTATCCGAGCAGACCCGAAAGTCTTACCATTTGCTGGTATTTCGCTTTACCCTGCTTGTGATGTCACACGCATATCGAAAATACATCCAAGATGGCGGATGAAACTAAACGAAGTCATTGTGCTCGTCAAAAAGCTAAAGGAAGCCATGCTCGTGGTCGAATCGCCCATTGAGGCAAAACAACTCGCCCAACGAGGCAAAACAACTCACCCTGCAACGATAGTTTAATTGTCACCCTAAATGGGCGAGTTGTTGACGTTTTTGCTATTAACTGATGAGTGATGTACCAGAAATAATTTCAAATGATAATACGTTTATTTTTTACAATATAGTGACTCCTTCACAGGTGCTGTATTAATTGTATTTGTGATAAAGCAAGCCACTGTGCCACTGCTATACAATAAAAGCAAGCTGTTGTGCCACTGCTATTCACAATAAAAGCAAGCCGTTGTGCCACTGCTTTTCTCAATAAAAGCAAGCCACTGATATATTTCACAATTAAAGCAAGCCGTCCTGCCACTGCTACTCACAATAAAAGCAAGCCTATTAAACTACGAAGTGGCTATACTTACGGCAGGATATAACAACGATATATAGGCGTTCGTTCCCAAACCCGCAATTTCCGGTCGAGTTTGATAAAAATTAGTTTGCCTTTTCTGCATAGTTTTTTTGGGTTAGGGTTAGTATTTTGGTTAGGGTTAGGGTTAGGGTTAGGATTTTGGTGATGTTGGGGTTAGCATTTCGTTGAATTCTAAAATACTGCCGTAAATTATAGCTTGATGAAGTCCGTTTACCGGCCCGTAAATATAGCCACAGCTCATTAAACTGTATGACACTATTTAACTATATGAAAAAACTGCATATATGCAGTTAATATATAATAGACATAAAACAGTTCTTAGTAAAATAGGAGTAACAATTGAGCAATACAGATCTTGTATTGATATGCACAATAATTTTGTAAAAGTCAAAGGCCAATATTGGTTTTATTCTACCGGAGAACTGAGAATGGCAAATGATGTTGAGGAAAATCCTGGACCTACTGTTTATGATATAATTTACCCAAGTCAAACAATCTGTTCCAGTTTTAGTCAAGGCATGTAAGAAAATTTGGACAAATGCTGGTAAGCAATGTGTAGCTATGTTATTGACTGTAATAGTACATAATAATTCAAGTTAAAGATATTATCATATATGGGTAATAGATACTATTTTATTAGATACTATATTATCTGCTGGAAATAATCTTTATACTTTCTTAAGTAAATCAATTAAAAAACTTTTTTTGCTGTTAACTTAATTGCCAGAAATGATTCAGTTGTTGATAAAGTTTATTATTTACAATATATAGTGACTCCTTTTCCATATATGTGCAGTATAAAGCATGGTTTTCATTAAGCTTTCTTTACAATGATTTATTGCTAATCAGTGTTGAATATTACCATTGATAAGTAAACTTTATTACATGTCAATATTAATTACTGTCACTACTTATGATTGTACAACAATAAAAATTGGATGCCATTAGATCAAGCGAGCACACCAGAATGCGATTTGGAAGCGGCATCTTAGCGTATTGCAGGCGCTGCGGCTTGCGACGGCCGAGCGGAAAAGGTGTCGCTCGGCGATCGACGCGACGCCTGCGATACGCTAATGATATACACCGCATTAATATATTCAAGATGGCGCTGTCTCTAAAACCTAGACGCATGTACGCATTGCGTGCCTATTTTTATAGTGGGGGGGGGGGCAATTTCAAGTGGCGAAGATTGGGGGATGCAGAAAAAGATGTTGAATTTCATACTGTTTCAATTTTATTTTACAACTCAATTTAAGAAAATTAATATTACTCCGCGGCCCCTGTCTATAGACACGTTTCCTCATGCCGAATTAATAACGTGTCTATAGATAGCGAAAAGATACAGGAACACGCCGCATAAGTTTCAATCGATTTTATTAAAGCTTAAGGCATAAAATATAAGATTTAAAATTCATATTTTGCGACTTATTTTAACTAGCATTTCTTCGACCGCGCAAAACCTGTAAGGCCCTGAGAATGAATATAATGACTTCATGTTGGATCCACTGAATTACCTGCCATATCACTTGTCTGGGCTACTGTAGCCTGCGTGGCAGGCGTTACGTTTGGGCTCAGATTTACAAACTCAAAACAGCATTTGGGACAGGAGCAAGGGGCCCATCGGGAAATTTCCCGGTGTCCCGGTGGGCCAGCCGCGTCTGCGATGGATCGCACACATCGCTAGAGCTGAAAATAGATTGGCCATCATGCAATGCTGCGTCCCTGTACAGCTAGTAATTTCCCAAGTCAGCAAACGATATGAGATTCAAAACATTACCAGACAGGTATCAACAGAAAATATCCGATTCGCGCTAGACGATGGCAACGTCACGTTTTGTTACCGTCTGCTAGAAGTAACACGCGGGCGCTCTTGAGTAAATTCCCAAGGCGAATTTTTGCAATAAAACGTTGTGCTTTTAAGTTTATAATAAATTCGTTATGCCACTTGTAGAAGTATTCATCAAGGTGACGAAAGTTTTAGTGCGATTCTTGTGGAAAACAGTGCTCCTATTAATCCGAGAATTATCCAAACCGAGGTCAATGTTAATTTATCTGCCGAAGCCGAAGGCTGAGGCAGATAACATTGAGAGAGCCTCACAGAGGTCTGGATAATTCTGGATATCATGTGTAAGCCGAATCAAATAATTGTTTTATTACACAATATGTATGGCTGGATGGATGGATGGATGAACTTTATTTAAAACACGGTGTCTCATCATATAAAAATGCTCTTCCTGAGAGCCGTGTACATAAATTATATACAAAAAGTAAAATATAAAAATAATTAAATTAGGAGTTAAAAGGTATTTACATTCAAAAATATCTATATCATATATATAACATATTTATTAATAATGTAAATTATTTTTAAAAATATCAATATTTTCTGATGTTCTAGTTTCATCAGCTATATAGTTCCAGGCTGCTCCACTGTGTTCCAGACTGCTCCACTGTGTAGACAAGACTACATTTAAGGAAATTAGGGTTACTCCTAATATTATAACCATTTGCTGTATCTCTCTTAGTAAACCACTCAGATAAGCTAGTATAAGAGGCGACTAAATTATTTGCTATTTTGAACATTACAACTGCCTTATTAGTTTTCCAGCGATCTTTGATTTTTTGATTTTATTAAATTTGCCAACGAAAAATGTACATTACAAATACAAAAAACTACAAAACTAGCCTAGAAAGAAAAATGGCAGGGACACCACAACAGCAATCGCCAATTACCGTGGGCCCTGTGTTTAAATAATATTTTTAAAAAAAATGTTAAAAAAAATGTTCTTACATGCAGCAAGAAATTGGTTTATTCAGCGAACGTCCTCGATTACACTTGATGCAAACCGTTTTGAAAGAGCGTGGATCGTCCCATTGATAATTTGACAATGATGCTTTGTAATAATTGAGCATAATTGTTTTAAAAGACATCAGATTGTTAGTACTCAAACAAAGTTCATCTGCCAAATTAAAGCGTTCCACACTCTACATGTTCGTACAAAATAAGAACGCTGATATGTATAGTTGTCTTGCATTTTGGCACTTCAAACTTTATCACGTTGCTCGCAGATGATCTGGTCGACCTGGTGTTTCTGGCCGTAGGTATAACGGTATGATCTATAATGACTAGTCCATGAATAATCTTGAAGAAAAATATCATATCCTGCAGTTCATGCCAGTAGGTAATAGGGATAAGATTCAATTTTTCAATCGAAGATTGTAATTTACATTAGAACTATATGGTATGCTAAGAATATATCTCGTTGCACGCCTTTGTATGCGCTCTAATTTTCCAATCAATTGGACGAACTGCGGAGCCCACACCTGGGTGGCATAACCTAAATGAGGTCGAATCAACCCTAGATAGAGCGTACGCCTGATCGAGACACCTTTGATATAAATGGTGTTTCGCTTAATATATCCTAAAAGTTTATTGGCTTTGCCAGCTTGTTCTGAGACTTGTTTATTCCAAGTTAATCTGTTTGTAGTCCATACACCAAGATCTCGTTCATCTTCAATCTTTTCGAGATCAGTATTAGCAAGTCTATATGTGGTTGAAACCGCCTTGATTTTTCTGGTAACACTCATTGCTTTGCACTTCATTGCATTAAAAAACAAGGCCTGAGGCAACGGACCAGGTTTGCAAGTTATCAAGATCAGATTGTAGTGAACTAGCATCCTCCGGATTTCTAATTTGTCTGCCCATCTTTATGTAGTCAGCATACATTGTAGCACGACAATTAGAAATTGCTTTTGGCAAATCGCTAACGTACAACAAGAAGAAAACAGGACCCAATATGGATCCTTGGGGCACCCCGGAAGTAACAGGAAGCTCATCCGAAGTAGCACCCATTATGAGCGAAACCACTTAAGCAAATTTCCGCTGAAACCCGCCTTGTATAATTTGTGTATCAATCGATTGTGGCTGACCTTGTCGAAGGCCTTTGACATGTCCAAATACACAAGATCTGTCTGTTCTCCATGCTCGAGTGATGAACCAATATGATCTAGAGCCTCGAGTAAATTAGTAACACACGACTTTCCAGTTAAATATCCATGTTGACATGCTGGAATTGACTTGTACAACTGATCTTTGATGTTGTTTAATATGCAACGTTCTAAGACTTTTGAAATTATTGACAATAGAGATATTGGACGATAGTTTTCTACATGTTCTCGTTCGTTCTTTTTGTAAATAGGAACCACGTTGGCTAATTTCCAATCTCTCGGCATTTCTCCAGTCCTTAAAGTGCCTATAACGTCTGTGGGGATTTAACATATTTGTAATCTATGAATTCTCCTGAGATAAATTGTAATATATCTTGTCAGCTGAAAATTTCATCTTCATAGACTTTTTTGCTGTTAAAGTTGACGGAAATGACGTCAAATCGGGAATCTGTCTACATGAAAACCTCTTTACAGATGCCCGATTTGACGTCATTTCCGTCAACTTTAACAGCAAAAATGTCTATGAAGATGACATTTTCAGCTGACAAGATATACTACAATTTATCTCAGGAGAAGCAATAGATTACAACTATGTTAAATTCCCACAGACGTTATAGGCACTTTAAAGATTTATTAAATAATTTGCACAAAGATGGTGCAATTATAGATGCAGTTTCCTTGAGCAATTTGGCAGGAATTCCGTCCGGTCCTGTAGCTTTACTAATATCGAGAGTTTTAAGAGTTTCTTCAACTTCTGTGACTGAAAGAATCAACGTATCTAGACTTGAGTCCTCTGTGATGGTGTATACGGAACTAAAGTACCTGTTAAACAAGTTCGCAATTCCCTCTGGAGTGTCAGCATTTTCTCTTGGACTTGACTGCTCTGCTCAGTCTGCTGTTTGATGACTGTGTATTTCATTTTCCATAGAAACTAGACCAGGTATATCTCTGGATTTTGATTAAATTGACCATAAGCGCTTTGGATTTGTTCTAAAATCAGCATTTGCCAACTCAAAGTAACTTTTGCGGGCTTCTTTAAGTGACTTTTTAACTTCGGTCCGCATACATCTGAATTTATATTTCAGACTTTCTGTAAGATGAGATCTTAACTTTTGGCGAAGGGTATTTTTTCTTTCAATCATATTCAAATTAGTGCCGTTTATCCATGGTAATGGGGTTGCGACCCTTTAGTTTCTTAGATGATATATAATCGTTCACAGCAGCCAAGCCGGAAAACATCCTTCCATTGCTGCCAATCTTCGTCGATATCACTATCGCCGTCTAAAATTGACGAAAGGTTGATCGCGCGTGTAAGGAATTTCGCAGGCTTTCAAGGTCACATTAGCATTGTTGTCACACTGCTTGTTTTTAAGGGCGCCTTCACGAAGGAATTAATTTCGAAAACAATGGCAGAGTGATCTGTAAAAGTACCTGTTCTCTCAGACGACAATACTTCAGTTACTTTGGTGAGATCATTGTTACTAGTGATCACGAGGTCAAGAATATTATTGCCTCGGGTGGGCGTCTTATTAATTTGTGATAAAAAGTGGTCATTTAACGCCTCAACAAACAGCAATTCACTAGCACCAGCTGCACTAGCCGTCGCGTCCCAAGGGATTCCCGGTAAATTGAAATCGCCACATAGCACGATGTTATTAAAATTATCACAGGCTAGATTTAAGAAGGTATTGAATAAATCTACCCAACTTGTTCCCAATTCCGGACGATAACATGAGCAAAATAGGGTTTTCTGACCTGTAACCGTTTCAACTGCAGCCGATACAATCTCTAGTTCTGCCAAATCAGATGGTAGGCGAAATTCAGTTTTAAAGGTACTCGCTTTGATAGCAATCAAAACACCGCCTCGTCGAAGCGGTCGATCCTTTCTAAATATAATATAACCGTCGTGAAGAATTTCCGAACTATATCTAAGCTGTCGCTGAGCGATGTTTCGTTAACGCACACGATATCCGAGTCCTCCGAGTATACAAAGTCCTGAAAACGATGTAGATTGCATACGAGTTCCGTCTGCCCCATCAGTGCCTGTGATTTTGTGTAGACTCTTCAAACTTCTTGCATTTAAGACCATGCACTTGTAAGTGGGAGAAACCACGTTTGTTGATCGACCAGGGCCAGGCTGTGTCGCGATATCGCCGCACAAGAGTAATAGGCCGAAGACATACCCGCCAAAGCTTGTAAAGTCACGAGAATATCGGAATCGAATTGACATTTCCTTCCTTGTTTGGGAAATTTGGCTTGCAAAACCTCCACAATAGATAGGACCTCTTAGATGTAATTACATCACAACAAGTGTCAGATGAAACTACGACGAATTTTGTGACTAAAATCACAAAAATAACAGAGCTCAAAATTAGACGTCTTTCCGCCATGATGACCAATGTTTTTTTCTAACTTTTGCCAACCCAAAAGTTCTAACCGTACAACTGATCTAGTTTCATCGCCAGAGCGCGTAATAATTCTTGCTGCCTGATTTTGTAATTTTTGTAATTTGTCTTTATGACTTTTATTACAGTTGTCCCACACCGTGGAACAATAATCAAAATGGGGCTGAACAATAGCATTAAAAAGTTTACAAAGTAAATCAATTGGTAATGTATCACGAGTTCTTCGTAAAATACCCAGACCACTTTTAACTTTTTTGCAAATACCATCAATGTGGTCATGCCAATTTAAATTCTCGTCAATAACAAGTCCTTGTGACTTTTTGTGCATTTAACTCTTTTCAATTTAACATTACCAATGAAAAGACTTGGATCTTCAGTCAGCTTGCCAATTCTTTGGGCTGACCCAACAGGGGCGCAACTGGGGGGGTTGGGGGGTTGCAACCCCTGCCCTTTTTACCCCCTGCCCTTTTTGTGAGACCTCTAATACTAGCTAATACTTACTTAGACATTAGATAAACAGATAATTAATCGTCTGTTGTAGTACGCAATACAATTCTCCGCAAATCTGGCGATACTCAGAGGCTTCTAGTTCGGCTTCAAGCTCGGCTTCTAATCTTCCACCGGGCGCGGTCTTACGCGTATTTACTAGTATTTACTAGTCTTAAGGCCATGTTATTTACCCAAAAATTAACATGAATGATTTACAAAATATATAAAGCACGTTCTATGAGTTATGACACGAGTGCATTTTTTACAAGACAGAGTGCATTTGAGTATGTAGACTATATACATTAAAAACATACTCGGGCCTTAAGACTAGTAAATACTAGTTTTACTAATTAGTCAGAACAAAATGTTGTTCTGCCACTTCTTCAGCTCTCCGGAAAACCGCTGAAAGCTGGAGCACGGGCGTAAGAAGACTCATACCCAGAGCCTTGCCGCGCCCGGTGGAAGATTAGAAGCCGAGCTTGAAGCCGAACTAGAAGCCTCTGAGTCTCGCCAGATTTGCAGATAATTGTATTGCGTACTACGTACAACAGACGATTAATTATCTGTTTATCTAATGTCTAAGTAAGTATTAGCTAGTATTAGAGGTCTCCCAAAAGGGCAGGGGTTAAAAATGGCAGGGGTTGCAACCAACCCATCAGCCCACCCACCCCCCCCCTAGTTGCTCCCCTGAATAAAAGTTGCTGTTGTTGCTGTATTATGTTGTTGTTGTTGTTGTTGTGGTTGTTGTTGTGGTTGTTGAGTGTTCTTGAAGAAGCATAACGAATATATCTAGTATCCCAAATTGTTTAGAATACTGAGCGCAAGGGCGGCGGTTATAGGCCCCCCCCCCAATATTTGAAATGGGTGGGCTAAGCCCCCAATGTTTTTAGGATTTTAGAATTATTCAAAGGTCTGGTTCGTTTTCCCCTTGAATTCTGGTGCCATGTCGGTTTTTATAAACTTTCTCTCCTCCCAGACGGCACATTTTGGGCACAATCAATGAACCTGACAATTATGTGAGGAACAGTCTCAAAATGCAGGAAATACCATTTCAGAGACTCTAGTTTTCAAAACTGAGCGACTTTGCCCTTTTTTGCGTTCAACCCCTGCCCTCGAAATGTTCTAGTTGCGCCCCTGCCCAATTATCATGTATTCGCTTTTAACTGTATTTAAACTAAAACTAGACCCCGTTCACACGATGACCTGTATCATTTCATGCCGTTATGGTGTTGCGTTCACACGATGCCGGTATGATTTCGAGTTTTTGATTATTACGGACCGTTTTGATGGCAGTCACTATTCAATGAGTCACTATTATATTCGATACTGCCATAAACGATTAAACGCGATCATGCCTCCGAAGAAAAAAACAAAACGTAACGAAGAATCGGTTCCAAGCTTTCAGTTTGGCTGGACCGATGAGGAAATATCATTACTTCTTAATCTAGTTCGAGACTACAAGTCGAAACAGATATACATGATGGCTTTGACTGGGAGTTGATCAACTCAAAGTATGTCAACATTACAGGAGAAGTTGATCGAGAAAGTTTCCCTAAGTATGAACCAGAAATTAAGGGACTTCACAAAAGCGCCACCGCGCTTCTTTTCGTAAAACCGTGATGAAATCATTATGGTTAGGTGTTCACACGATGCCGGTAAGGACTAATTTCGTTACGCCCGCCGGGTTACATTTGAATCGCCAAGTGTTATACTGGTATCATCAGCATACATACTGCGGGGAATTGTGTACGATAGACATCCCGGTAAGTCATTAATGAAAATAAGGAAAAGAAGAGGTATTTTATAATTCGTGTAGTAGATAATATATGCCGCATTAACAAAGCAGCGCTGTGTTCTATTTGAAAGATATGAATGAAACCAGCTCAACTCATTTTCATATATTCCATCTTATTTATTAGAATGTCATGATCGACAGTATCAAAAGCTTTTTTCAGTCGAATGGTCGAAAACCTGACTGCGGAAATTCCGATAAGAGATTATTTATGCTAAGATAATCATAGACTTGATAAAAAACAATTTTTTCAAATATTTTAGAAATCACAGACAAAACAGAAATTGGTCTGTAATTATTCACATTCGATCTGCCGCCAGACTTATATATATTATTGGTGACACTTTAGAATACAATTAGGTATGCAAGGAGGTATGCCCGAAAGATAAATTTCAAATGAATCAAATATGTTCATTTCAAATGCAGGTGGTCTATACCACGTGCTAACTAGGAAAGGTTTAATAAATTTTCCAGTAATTTCAATGGTTAGTATCTCAAGTTCAACTTCACATTTGAAGGTCTTAATTATAAAATTCCCGTATCCTTAATATATAGCAAGACCCCTCCACCAAACCTATTTCTGGCTTTGCGTATATTGTATCCCGGTATCGATATTTCGGTGTCAGGAATTGTGACGTCCAGTCATGTTTCAAAAGGTTGGCCAGACTGACGACAATCAATTCGTCTATATGTCTGATCAAACTCGTGATGTTATTTCCGAAATTAAATCAATGTGTTTATCAGATGCGCTCTGGCTATTTACCTCTAAATTATCCAAAACAATCTCTATATTAGAAATATTTTCCTTACCTGTCAGTGAAACAGAGCCAGCAAATTCGCTGCTTGATGAACTAGAGAACAGAAGCCTTTAGGAAGTTTAGGAAGTAAGCCACGCAAAGACAATTACGTCACCTACAGACAATTTTTGATATTTTGTAGCTGGCAACAGGGGCGGTAGGAAGCTTTGTAAAGTTGGGGGGGCCGGCCAAAGCAAAATTTTCGTTGTACCTATCAGTGGCGAAGCTAGTCACAAATGTGTGGTCATGATAACTAATAATCGGAGCGCCGTAGGCGAGGCTTTCTAGGACGGGGTCGAGGGTTTCCCGCCCGCCCCCCCCCCCGAAAAATTTTGAAATCTAGATTCCCGCAAATGGCATTTACTGCATTCTGAGCGGTGATTTTTCAGCTCAGAAGTATAAAATTTCATATTTTGGACTGTTTCGCTCTATATCAGAGCTCATCAGCATGCCTAGGAACCGAATAGTTTTTCCGGGCCCTATTTTTGTGCCACGCCGCCGCAATTTTCCGTTTCGTAAACGGTCGACGCCACCAGTTACGGTCGATGCCATCATTTCACTGGCATTAACGCGTCACACGTACCACGCGTTCGAAAATTTCACGCAACGCCACGCGCAACGACGAATACACGGAAAGGTTCGAAGGACACTAAACACTAACCTTAAAACTGACCCTGCTTTAGAACGGAATAGCTTTAAGCATACATTCTTGTTGTTTGTGGCATTAAAATATATTTCTGATTCTCGATCGTGTGTTGAATTCATACGTCTTCGATCTCCCGGTAATATAAATCGTGCGAAAATATTTATAACATGAGTTCAACTGTTCAAGACATGACCATTCTTTCTTTCTTTATTAAATACAATCGATAGGTTTCCGAGTTTTAATTTTCCGTGTATTAACCGCCATTGTTGCTGTATGAAAATCAGTGATGAAAATAGTCTGGTCGTTGGGCATTTTGACGGGGAAAGAAATGGTATAAAGCTGGCGTCAAACGAAGCACAATTCTGAGTAGAACAACATATCCAAAATCCGCTAAAATCCTGTTTGGGCAATTTGGTTTATGAGTGTTTGAATATTCTGCACATTTTTGCATGTTTTTTTTATGGAAAAGGTAAAAAAGTTAGGATTTTATGTGACTTTTGGCTGTTTATTCACCTTCATTGCAGAAAATACAAAGTCTAAGTTGCTGAAAATTGTTACTTTACTGTGAACTAAAATAGTTAATACCACATTACCTCAGGTGTAAGCCTGACTCGCCCCCCCCCCCCCCCCCGCCACTAATGGGAGATTCCACTGAAAAATAGGGTTGGGCTTATGCCCGAAAAATGGCCAGAACATGTTTGAAAAAATTATTCTGGAACTGTCGGTTGGCCTTGCACAATTCCCATGGTAGAAAGTTTGCATTTACATCTTACAAACTTCAGTAAGCTCTCTGGTGCTGCATACAAGTCTATCAGGACTGGTGTTAGTGTGGTATCAGCAATTTTCCAACCGCATTGCATAGGATGCAAGTAATTATTTGTGAGCATGAACCAAAGTATAACTTGCAAGTAAACCCGCGAACTGTGAAAATATGCTGCTCTTTCTGTAGGTGGAAGCTTCTGTGGATCAATTGATGTTTTGTTTGTCGACAACATCTGCATGTATTTAGCGTATCGTAGAATATTCAAAGAATCATCTGCTCTGCCTCCATATAAGACAACATATAACCGGATACCAGCTTTGCCAATCTGTTCCACTGTTGCCTCAGGATCGGTCATCAAGAAGGATATCTGCTGCAATTCTTCTGCGGATTCTTTTATCTTCTTCAAAAGACTGGTTTTGCCATGCCCATATCAGTGCAGAGGTGGTGTCGCAACCACTCCACGCATGGATGAACAGAGATGGGATGTTACTACTTTGCCAGCTTTGTTAACAAGGTCTGGAACTTTCCACACCTTCAAACCTTTCTTTGACCTCTTTGCCTCTGAATGGAAGTATATATCAGCCATATTCTGGTTCCAGTGGTACATCAAGAGGACAAGTACATCCGTGTCATCTTCTACTACACTTCTCTTCCTTGTCTTGCAAATTTAAGGGCACGTTCCACTATCAATGTATCATCATCTCCAGTACTGTTATGTACGATCTTCCAAGCATCGACTCAGCAACGTGATGAACTGACTTTTGGCTATAGCATTGCTAATACTTCCTTTGGCTATACCCCTGGGTATACCATTGCTTCCAAGAACAAGGATTCCATACAGTCCACAGAAGCAATCGCTTCTGGGCAGAAATATGGATGGACCTTACAATTTAACAGCTCATGATGAGATCTATCAAAAGAAGAGGAGGACTGACTAGAGGACGGGGTGTGACGGAGACTGTTCGCCTTCTGTGGATCTACAGCATCCACAAGTGTGCCGGGGTCCATGATGCTATGACATCCATGACAAATGTAAAGCACAAAACCAGTGAAAAACACATGGAACTAGAGACTTCTAGGAGCAACCGGGATTTCGCTGACCTGTACACCATTCAAGAATGGCTCGACCAACATGAGCCATTTGATTTGAATGAGCCAAGACTACGATCCTTATCTTCTGGTTTAACGGGTGATGGCGTAAACTGCGACAAGGCAGAGGAGGTTGGGGCACACATCCAGAAGAAGCTCGACAATATGAACGTCGTAGAAGCATCTATTAAGACAAGTGAGCAAGTTCGGTCTTTAGATCATCTGTATCCAGGACTCCAGGTTGATAAACAGAAAGTTCATATCCACCCAAATCATCTGTTTTACCGCCTGATATCTATTGCACAGAGAGAGGAAGCCGGACATGGCTCCATACTTTGGCTATGAGCTTACAGCAATACCAACTTCACTATTCAAGGACAATTTTATGCGTAAACCTGTAAAGGCACAACTAGCACAAGATCTCGTGAAAGATACGCAACCGTCTGCAGGAAAGGCGCAAGCTATGTATGTCCTTGATGACGGGGCACTTATTCATAGAGTGAAATGGCAGAAGAAGGTGACATACAATGACGTAACGATGCAATATGTTAACTATGTGCGTGTAAGGTATGGCGACTGTTGCATCGTGTTTGATTGCTACGAACAGGGTCCGTCAATTAAAGATCACGAGCACCAGCGAAGAGTTGGAAAAACATGTGCAGATATTCAGCTTAGTGAATCTATATAGACACACAGTGACCAGCAGATGCTGAGTCGATACTTGGAAGATGATGGTCATATCGTACATAACAGTACTGGAGATGCTGGGACATTGATAGTGGAATGTACCCTTCAATTTGCAAGACAAGGAAGAGAAGTGTAGTAGCAGATGACACGTCCTCTTGATGTACCACTGGAACCAGAATATGGCTGATATATACTTCCATTCAGAGGCAAAGAGGTCAAAGAAAGGTTTGAAGGTGTGGAAAGTTCCAGACCTTGTTAACAAAGCTGGCAAAGTAGTAACATCCCATCTCTGTTCATCCATGCGTGGAGTGGTTGCGACACCACCTCTGCACTGATATGGGCATGGCAAAACCAGTCTTTTGAAGAAGATAAAAGAATCAGAAGAATTGCAGCAGGTATCCTTCTTGATGACCGATCCTGAGGCAACAGTGGAACAGATTGGCAAAGCTGGTATCCGGTTATATGTTGTCTTATATGGAGGCAGAGCAGATGATTCTTTGAATATTCTACGATACGCTAAATACATGCAGATGTTGTCGACAAACAAAACATCAATTGATCCACAGAAGCTTCCACCTACAGAAAGAGCAGCATATTTTCACAGTTTGCGGGTTCACTTGCAAGTTATACTTTGGTTCATGCTCACAAACAATTACTTGAATCCGACGCAATTAATGCGGGTGGAAAATTGCTGATACCATACTAACACCAGTCCTGATAGACTTGGATACAGCACCAGAGAGCTTACTGAAGTTTGTAAGATGTAAATGCAAACTTTCTACCATGGGAATTGTGCAAGGCCAACCGACAGTTCCAGAATAATTTTTTCAAATATGTTCTGGCCATTTCTCGGGCATAAGCCCAACCCTATTTTTGAGTGGAATCTTCCATTGTCGGGGGGGGGGGGGCGAGTCGGGCTTATACCCGAGGTAATGTGGTAATAACTATTTTAGTTCACAGTAAAGTAACAATTTTCAGCAACTTAGACTTTGTATTTTCTTTAATGAAGGTGAATGAACAGCCAAAAGTCACATAAAATCCTAACTTTTTACCTTTTCCATAAAAAAACATGCAAAAATGTGCAGAATATTCAAACACTCATAAACCAAATTCCCCAAACAGGATTTTTGCGGATTTTGGATATGTTGTTCTACTCAGAATCGTGCTTCGTTTGACATCAAAACCAGCTTTATACCATTTTTTTCCGGGTAGCACCTATATTTCATCTTCAACGACCAGACCAAAATGCGGTTTGCGTGGCGTGAAATTTTAATACGCGTGTGCTATCATATCGTGTTTCAGGAGGACAGGATATGACGCGTTAACGCCAGTGAAATGGTGGCATCGACCGTAACTGGTGGCAAACTGAAAATTGCCACGCCGCCCCTGGGAACCACTGACAACATATTAATGCAAATATGCAATGGTCAGCGAGTCCGACATGGACGTTTTTTTTAACCGGGGCTACCTTTTAGCCTCAATCATTCCGCGATTTCCGCCCTTCTGCTTAGTTAAAAAGAAAGCCTACTAGAGTAGGACTGCATGCGTAAACTAGAGAAATATTAGCACAAAATACTTCTATGACAGTTTAACAGAACAATAATAGGAAGATGTTGTTTTCCAACTTGTCGGTAATATCATACATTCATACTATTCGATTAATATACGATTTCAAATACTTCTACTTTCGAATTCAATTTTTTTTGAGGGGGGCGAAAGCTATTCCGCCGCCCCCCCCCCCTTTATAATATTGGGGGGGGGCGCTTCCTACGCCCCTGGGTAATCACAATCGAGATTGTATGAGTATTATAATTGTCGTTTGTCAGTTCGAACAATTTTGCTCACTTGCTGGCAACAATAATAATGGATCCACTCGCGAGTCTAGGTTTAGGGTTCCACAAATCTGCAAATTAAAATTGCGCAATAATATTTCCCGTCAGGCTTTTGCGAACCGTGAGGCATGTTGCGGGTCAATAGCCAATAGTTCTTTCTTTTTGATAACTTTACTTTTCGTCGAGTTGTTCTTTGACTCTGTTGGTAGATTTTGAAAGTGTGTTGATCGCGAATACGCTCACCATATGCTTACAACTTCACACGCTAATCGGTAAACCTTCTCGGATAACGATCTTAAATCGTGCTCGATCTCGCGGAACCCCTGTAATTGGATTTCTAGCCTGTTGGGGTATTCCGTTCACCTAAGAGTGATAAATCTAATAAACTAAACTAAAACTATACTAAAAGATGACAAGCGATTTCGAAACAGCCAGGTTGGTCCGTGATCTCAAATTCAGGTAATAAACATGTTGTGTTTATATTACCTGAAGCGTATGTTATGTATCTATAAATAGTTTTTAAAAACGGTAACTACTAACAAATTATTATTTTTTACGGCATTAAGCAAGGTACCTGTGGATCGAAGGACATACAAAGTTAAACACCATATATCTTTAGTTTCCCCTTGCCTATTTGTGTAGTTTACGCTGCACGCGATTGCGGCATACTTTTCCGATTAACTCTGAAACATCCAGCTTTTACCGTTGGCTCTCATGAAGCGAGGAACACGGAATAGAGAGTGAAAATCTACGCAAAACGTCTAATGAAGCTCCGGTCACAATGAAAAACAACGCTATTAGTCACAAAATAATTTCCCGCGTTTTTTTTACCTCAACCATTTCCGGTTGTTTTTACTCATTAGGCGGGGAGGAGGGGTTAGGTTAGGATCACAGGTTAGGTTAGAATCTAAGTTATTTTGGGGTCTTTCCGAGAAGCAGTTCTATGATGAATAGCATCCCAGCGACCGCGGGGTATTGGGGTGTGAGTATTGCAAGTTCCCACGGGTTTCAAAAGTGTATTTTGACTATTACAGTTTTTTTGGCAGTTGGCAAAGTGATTATTATTGCAAGATTTGAGGGCGGATATTTTATTCGGAAATTTTGGATTGGCATCTACCGCAGATACTGTAACATGTCATAATTGGGGGGTGGGGGGTGGTGTGGTGGGTAGGGTGTCAATCCAAAATTTTCTACGGCCCCTGTTCACGGTCTTTCGAAGGTCGACCAAAGCCGACTGGGCGCCATCTTCGGAAAAGGTCCAACAGAGTTTTTCATTACGAGTTACGGGTTTGCGAGCGGGAACTGAACCTCTGGAACAGTTGGCCGTATGAGTTTGGAAACCAAGGACAGGTGATTACAATATAGTAAGTAATATAGTAAAACAATATAGTAGATATACAACTTACAATATAGCCGGGGGGTTAGGTTTAGAAAACCAATTAGGCGGAGGTTAGGTTAGCTTATAGCCTCCTAATTCGCAGACGTTCTTTGTGGGCCGTGTTATAAGGAGGCTAGTTAGCTTAGGGTGATCGTTAGCGTTGTACTGTTGGCGTTGTACTGTTGGCGTTGTACTGTTGGCTTCCGAAGCAGTGACGTCTGGGCGCCATCTTCGGAAAAGTTATCACAGTCCTGCCTCGTCCACAGCCACCTGGCCTACAAATTACGAGATCGGGCGCGCGGAAATTTGAGAGGAAGGCGCGCCATTCACTTGAGCTCTATTGCTCGCCTGCATACGCCCGATTTCCCTTCCTTCCTCCAATTTCGTCCAGAGGCTGCGTTCCTTTTGGCCTGCGCCAAGAAACAGGCACATTACTCCAGATGTTGAACGATGTTGATCGAAGTTTGATTTCCATCAAACTTTTCATGCAACATCGTTCAACAATGTTGAATGATGTTGCATTCGTTTGGCCAGGCCTTTGGACCCTAACCCCCCACTAATGAATCTCTTGTTCAGTGGTAAGATGAAGTACTGACAAGGCGCAGGCCAAACGGAACGCAGGCTTAGGTTGTGAATGCACGTGGAAAAAGTTGTTCACTTGTTTTGTATTATTATGTAAAACATGGTTTAAAGTTCACACATTAACTCGTGACATTCTTCAAGTTATCCGACGGCGTACTAAATCACTATCGAAGCTCTTCTGTGGCCACAAAAATTAGCTGGTAAGTAAATTTCTATGTATTAAATTTGCAACTCTAAAAGGTTGGAAGTGTATAAATATAATGTCTAACGTTTCGAGCGAAGGCCCTAAATTTCTCTAAAATACAAAAGTATATTGACTGTCAAACTTTAAACAAATCACATGATGTGTCAATGATGCACGTAGTACTTGACACTGCCCCGACAGGGCCTTAGCCACGAAGATAGCATCCCCCCAGGAAATTTTTTGAAAATTAAGGCTCTAAAATGGCTTTTCCGGCATTCTGAGACTATTCTGACCCCCAAATATACATCGAAAATCGGCATGTACTAAAACCCGGAACGCCGAAACGGAACCACCGAAACGAAACTACCGAAACGAACGAAACCACCGAAACGAAACGAGCGAAACCATCAAAACGACCGAAACCAAAATCGGAACCACCGAAACCAAAATCGGAACCGCCGAAACCAGTAAAGAAATACGTTCCAGAGCCTGCGTTCCTTTTGGCCTGGGCTCTGGGAGGCATTGAACTATATTGAGACTAAATATAGTTCACTTAGACTATAAATGAAATACAGTTCACTTAGACTAATGAAATGTAGTTCACTTAAACTAATATAGTTTAAAGACTAAATATAAAAAAAAATAAATAAATAAATATAGTGTATAATAGAGTTAACCGTGAGGGAACTGGGACTAGAAAATAAATACGCTCACTATTCAGTCCCTAACGCGTACGGTTTAGGTAACCCTAATGTAGGGTTAGGATTACATAGTCTCAGTGGTTCCGTTCTAGTGCCCACCTTGCCGCCATATATAACTCCTCGCTCTCCAGGAGAGCGAGCAATCTCGTACCCTGAGCCTGTTCTAGGTACGAGAATACGAGATTGCTCGCTCTCCTGTTCTATCTCAACACGGTCTCTTCCTTAAATTTGCGATTTGTAACTTAAGTATAATGGTTAATTTAAGGAAGAGACTATGCTGTCTATCTTCCCCAGCGGGATTTTCCCATCCATGGTACCCAGACCTCGCACCCGTGTAATTTGTCGATCACAAATTGCAAAAGGTCGTTTCGTCGTAAATGTTGAACGTTATCTCGGTCAATATTTAATCCACCCTCAGAACTGCCACTACCACTTGTATCAAGCATGTATTAAGAAGAAACATAAAGATTTTAAACCTTGGATATGATGCTGCATATTCCAGAGGCTCTAAGGCCAGAACTAACACATGTTCACCGTGCGTGGCTCGATATGAAATTCTAATAACATTATTGAATATTATGAACAGATATGTATAAACTTAACATAATTGTTCTGAAGAATTTATGAACAAATTAGCCACAATTGTCATGTGACGTTGTGTTCTTGTTAATGTTCCTGTTAACGATTTGTATTTATAATATGAAATACATTCATCTACAAGCTAAAAGTCAGGTATATGTGTTTCAAACAGCTCTGTAGCGTATTAAACTATTGATAAAGTAATATTTGAAGATTACAGTACTTGTTTCGGCGGTTCCGATTTTGGTTTCGTTCGTTTCGGTGGTTTCGTTCGTTTCGGCGGTTTCGTTTCGGTGGTTTCGTTCGTTTCGGTGGTTTCGTTCGTTTCGGTGGTTTCGTTTCGGTGGTTTCGTTTCGCCGTTCCGGGTTTTAGTACATGCCTCGAAAATCATGTAAACTCGTGGAGGTTGGAACGAGTGGGGGACATGGAAGGGGTTCCAAATTTGGGAACAAACTTGAATGAGTAGAGGACACATACTTGGTGTCATCATCATCATCAAGGCGGCTTTAGAGCTGAGTAGTGTTGGCTTTTACAATCTTAGACCATCGTTCCCTGTCCATCATCACCGTGTGTAGATCTTCCGACTCCAGACCCGTGTCCTTAGTCAACTTTTGGTTCCCATAAAATTAGGCTTGAGACAAGATCATCGCTTCGTCGATAGCAATGTCCAGTGAATCGTAATTACTTCTACGAAGTAATCTGGTATAGCAGCCGTCAAGTTGTTTCTCTAAAACTCTAGCCAAGGTCCACGATTCACAACCATATAACAGAACGGTCTCTATACAGTTGCTTGATATAGTCTAATTTTCAAATATCCTGGACGTCTTGTTGCATGCCTTCCATGTTTTCTGTTGTGTTAATCCATGATCCGAGATACTTAAAGTCATTAACTCTTTCCAGAGAAGATCCGTCTTTAGTTATGAACATTTTTATGAGCCTTCAGTCCGGTTTTACTTGCCTCCCCTTCCACTTTGTTTAAAAGCTCTTGTGCTTGGTCTATTTCTTCCAATAATAATGCGATGTCATCTGCAAAATCAAAATCCGTTATTACAATTGGTTTAACTCGTCTGCTTTAGTGCTTTTCCTTTTCTTTCGCAGTAATTGCCTTTAGTAGTGCGTAATCCAGTACTATGATGAACAGATATGGGGCCAGCTTATCACCTTGCAAAACTCCAGCGAATATTTCAAACATTTCAGTATTTCCATCTGGTGATAAAACTTTGGCCTGTGTGTCCTTGTATAGATTACCAATAGCAGTTACAAGTTCGTCAGGAATAGCAGCTGGCATGACCGCAACCGCACTTCACATTTCACATGATAGGAAATAATTATGATCATTTCCGAAGTTTGCCTTTTCAGTTCACTGTCGCCAACGCGTTGTTCGGTCAAATAAGAAAGCTGTCTATGTACGTTAAGGAATCGAATTATTTCACTGCACTCTTCGGGAATAAAACTACAGATATTCTTCAAGGGGAAGGAATAGATATGCACATAGCTTATTTCTTTCTCGTTACCGTTATTGTATTCGGTACATTTTGGTCTATCAGAGCTAACAGTAACACCTACTTTGTTTCAGCAGATTGCATTCTGAGTATAATATGATCTAATCCATATAATAATATTCTATATTATATGATTGCAGTGAACAATCCGTTTTCAAAAGTTAGCATTTTCGTATTTGGAGAACGTTTATAAAATTCCGTCACCGTGTAAACGAGACATGAAAAAGCTTCATCTGTGTGAATAACTTCACCCGAAACAGCACTAGAATGCAATTATTATTCAATATATTCATACGTTCCTCATGTTGTCGCCTGCAATTCTATTCAAACCTGTCAGGCGGTATTTTGATTTACGATGCTATAGTTTCTTCAACAAAGGCATTCAAATCCGTTCAAATCTAATTTTGTTAATGATGATTTTTTTGACTTCCTATTAACTTAAAAGATTTTCACTAGCAGATACAGTATTCAATGACGGTACAGTCATTATACACTAGCAGATACAGTATTCAATACAGTACTCAATCCGCTCAAGAAATAGTGTCGATTTCTTTTGTTTTGAACAGTCGAATCAATCCGGTGTCCCTGGAAATATTTCCTTGGAAATTTGGCCCCTCTTCGGAAATTTAACCCCCCCCCCCCCCATGTTTATTGTCTTGAAAACTTATAATCTTCTACTTTTTGCAGTTCTGTTTAGTTACACGAACATTGTAGAATGTGTCTTGTTTTAGTTAATACAGCAGCACAATGAAAGAATCGCAAAAGCATATTATGACAGACTCGCAAGAGCATTCTGATATAAACAAAAACAATCGAATGCATATTTGAAATTTAAATGAAAGGTTAATGTTCTTGTTCAATGAATCGATCAAACGTTTACGGTAAATAAGGTGCAAATAAAGGTCTAAACTGAACCTGGTGGCAACCTCGTATTCCACTGCTCCTGTGTCTCCCAAGGCAGCATTTCACTTCTGACAAGAACTCCTACTCTGATGAAGGGCTCTGCTCGAAACGTCAGTATCTCGTCACTAAATTATTGGCAGTTTACCACCTTTTCACTTTGCTAGTTATTAAACAGACTGTTTGAAGCAACTGAAGGCAGATTACTCAAGTATATCTCATACCAGGGCTTGAAATAACGCTCCCAAAGTTCCCGATCATTTTGATCGGTAGTCATGACTTTCCCTGCTTTTCCTGATTAAACACCCTGTTTTCCCGCCGATCATAAACAATTTCTTGCCGATCATTGATCGGTGATCGGCTGTCATTTCAACTTTCAAGCCAGCTGTCATACTCAGACTCATATATCTTCTCAACGTTAGGACGTTGCATGGTTACACCAAGTACACACACACACACACAAACCTAATTCCAGCACACCTGAACCAGCAAAGGAGGTGTGTGGCGGAAAGTAGTGGTAACAAAAGGACAAAATTTTAAGTTGTACAGGCATATTGAAATCTAGAAAAATTTTTCCATTTCGATTAGTTATTTCGTGGTACATGTATGTAAACTTGCCATCCATGATCCTCCTTCCATATTTGCGCATTGAAATGTCCAATTATAATGGTCATGTTATTGTACTGGACCAAGAGAATGTACCATCATCTGTTGTATTTGTTGGGCCAAATTTCCTATTGGCCCAGGAGGGAATATTTTCGGGGGGGGGGCCCAAATTTCCTGTTACACCGGCATTGTAAGCCAATCAAATTTTCGATTCGCTTCATGTAAACACAGAAATGGTTGAAACTTCATGCCAATCCACTTTTCGACACATGAATTATTAGGAATCGAAAATGCTAAAAGTTTGGTGTAGTGCCGAAATCATGAATAATAGGTCTAACAATTTCGAGAGAAGGCCTTCATCTACATCGCCTGCTCTTTCTAGTTTCTGCCATGCTATGCAGCTGACGCACTGCAGCAGTAAATCTGATAAATAATGATCGGGGAAAAGTGGTTTCGGAATTAAAACAGACATAGTCTCCTCCGCAGGCATCTCTCTCATGTGGGAGGGAAAAATTGCGGGTGTAAAAAATTGCGGGATCATGCGGGCAGGAAAAATGGCGTAAAACAGACACACGCTCTGCCTCAATCATTATATTTTCGTAATACTATTACATTCATTAGATTCGGCGAGGATTCACTGCAAACGGTGCCATGAGTGCAGTATAAGTCAGCCTAATATGAGACGTCACATTAGGTTCAAGATTTTATGCATTTAATGTTAACAAAGAAACTATATTATTGGCCAGACACTAAACCAATTTCGCGAGCGTCAAAGTTTGATTTGCTTGCAAACTCGGAGCTTCTAATGATCTCTCGTCAATATACATTACACAAATATGCAAGCTTCAAAATCAGCTCATCAGATACAATAGAAAGCTCAATCCAGTCCCATTTTTGAAATCAGTGGTTACGTCACATAAGGTAGTTGGCCATGCATGAATCGTTTTACCCAGTAATTTGAAAAATGTCTTCTGGTCCTCTTTATAGTAAAACTAGAAATACGAATTCGCAATAATCCCCTCGCCCGCCTTTTCTATACCAACCCCCCCCCCCCCCCCCCCCCCCCCCCCCCCCCCCCCCCCCCCATATGGGAATTTCGGCAATTTCCACATCCATTGTGCCCAGACCTCGCACGCCGTGGCCGTGTATTTGTGTTTTGCAAACAAAGCCCGTTTCGTCTAAGAAATGTTTGAACGTTATCTCGGCCAATATTTAACCGATTTAAACTCTGAAAACAGATTTGGAATTAGCGATTCAACATACATAACATACGTGTTTACTATATTACGAGAACGTGAGTACCCTTCGTAAAAACGGTTTATGTACTTAGAAATTAGTCGGCTTTAGTCGCTATAAGCCGGTCAATATTATTTTGAACGTTATCTCGATCAATATTTAACCGTTTTCAATTCTGAAAACAGATTTGGAATTAGTGAGTCAAAATACATAACATATGTGTCTACTATATTATGAGAACGTGAATACCGTTCGTAAAAATGGTTTATGTACTTAGAAATTAGTCGGCTTTGTCGGCTATGATAAGCCGGTCACTTTATCGTATATTATTTTGAATATCTCGATCAATATTTAACCGTTTTCAATTCTGAAAACAGATTTGGAATTAGCGAGTCAAAATACATAACATATGTGTCTACTATATTACGAGAACGTGAATACCCTTCGTAAAAATGGTTTATGTACTTAGAAATTAGTCGGCTTCACTTCGTCGTATATTATTTTGAACATCTCGATCAATATATAACCGTTTTCAATTCTGAAAACAGATTTGGAATTAGCGAGTCAAAATACATATTCTGTCTCTTTTGGAAAAAACCCTTTGAATCATGTGACGGTTCACTTTAAATATTAATTCAAATCTGAGTATCTAGTTACCAGGACCAAATTTTCCGATGTCGCGCGGACGGCGGTTGATCATATATATATATATACCTATAAACTCGATCCTAGATCTAGGATCGGCCTTACATCTCGCGTGATAAGGGACTAAACGCCGGTCGATATTAGCACCCTCAGGCCTTCGGCCGGCGCTTCGCGCCGGGCGAGGGGATTATTTATTTTGTCGATGGTAAGAGCACATAATCCAACAAAAAACCTCATAGGATCCTCAGTTGGTCCTTTAGTCATGGCGGACTTCCGACTTCATTTTCTGAACAATAGTTGCTCGATCCAGTCTTCTTTCGAGATCAGTGGACGTAACTGAAAGTGCACATAACCCCGAAAATTATCTTTGTTTTGTTTGAAAGGACGTTACAAATGATGAAGAATGACGTTAACCTTTTTTTCAATATCGATTTTCGTTCTTGAGTTATTTGGTCTTTTTGTAATATGCAAACAAGATAGTCATGAAGGTGTCAATTCCAACCAACGGTATTGCAGCAAGTCTTAAAGTCGGACCGCATATATTCGAAAATAAACCAACAAAACCTCTTGAAACTTTGCATGTGGATACAGACCATGTTGCCATAGTAACAGATTAGTTTCCAAACTTCTAAGTTCCTGTATCAAAAATCTTCGTTTTACGCCGTACACCAACTTCAAACTTCAGTTTCTAATTGGTTAAGTCAGTGGAAATGTGCTCAACCAGTACCAATCCGAAAATATTTGGCACTGAATTTTCTTTGGAAGAGAATACAAGTAATTTTGTTTTGGAAATTAAGACGTCTGGACACCAAGCGGATACTATGGCGACCATAAAACTTGAATGATGTTCTTCAGGCCTCGTTTCCACGTAGCCGGCTATATGATTGTAGCCGATAGACGTTCGCTATGTTTCCACGTGATGGTTACAAAATGAATACATATATAGTCGCGTTTCCCCATGTATCCCCACTAATCTCTAATTTTATCGACAAACCAACCGAACTGTTGAATGTTGGGATAACCTCAAAATGGTGGAAAAACAGAAATTTCTAAAACAGAATTTTCTTGGACGAACGAAGAAACTGAACTGCTACTGAACTGCTGCTCTCTATAGCAAACGACTATAAGATTGAGAATGCTTGTTCCGGAGGAATTGATTGGGAATCGGTTCGAACGAAATACGAAGGCATTTTAACAAAGTTCATATTCAATATTTGTAACACTTTTCTTCGTTGGTAATGATAGAGCGTAACATTTAGCCCATACAGCAGAACATTTAAGTGAAGAATTGCCAAAAACGGAACAATTAACGCACCGAACAAACACGAAAGATTTTCAAGTGCACTAGGAGGCGCCATCTTGGAAACTAAACTTTACCTGGTTAGCCCGTTTCCATGTACAGTTATCCACATTCGAAGCCGGATACGGGTTTTTTTGTAACCGCTGAAGAATGTGCCTGGTTATGTGGGAACAAAACGTCTAACCGGCTACATTTGATACCGGTTAGAAACGTAACCAGCTAGGTGGAAACGGGCCCTCAAATTTCAAGTGATTTTATTGGTTAATTTCGAAGATATATCCGGCTTTAAGACTTGCCCCAATACTGTTGGTATGACGTCATCACTACTTTATTTGGATATTACAAAAAGACCAAATCAAATCGTTTGTAACGCCCTTTCAAACAAAACAAAGATAATTTTCGGGGTTTCGTCAGAATACGATTTAGCAGTATAATATTGAATATATTAATGCGGTGTATATCATTAACGTATCGCAGGCGCTCTGCCGAGCGAAAGCGATCGACGCAGCGCCTGCGATGCGCTAATGGTATACACCGCATTAATATATTCAAGATGGCGCTGCCAAATCGCATTCTGGCGTGCTCCCTTGGATAAAGTACACATCAAGGGACGGACCCATAAGAGTTATTTACTCGTGTATTCCTGTTGTGTAGTTATCATCGTAGTGCGCAACATGCCAGATAGATGTGTTGTGTTTGGGTTTTCAAATGAATCAGACTTAGAAAACGGAATTTCACTTCATCACATTCCGTATGTGGTCCTCCCAGGCCGCTTTCGGCTTTTTCGTTTTTCGGTTAATTTTTTCTTGCAAATAGCAGTATTGAAAGACAGATATCTCGGAAACGAATGGACCACATCAAAAACTGTAAAATAACTGGCGTCCTCGATCTATCCACTTTAAGATGATAAAAGATTATACCAAGCCTTTTAAATTTAGATTCTTTACATTAGGTATTTTACTATTACTTATCTATTAACTCTATTATAGTCGTAATTATAAGTGTCCCTAATTAGTTGTAAAAACTAAATGTATTGACACTGAAATAAAGTCATTTATGACGTCATAAAGTTAAGGTGGCTGAAATCAATTTTCGTCTATATTTCGGTGTGTCACTTGGACAATGACGAAACTTGACTGGCATATTAGTCACCACAATTATAATATAACACTTCCTGAAATATAGACGAAAATTGATTTCATATACACACATGACGTCTCAGGTCAAATTTCAAATGTAAATATTTTTACCATCACCATGAAGTGAGTTAACTGTACACGAGAGTTAGATACCGAGAACGGAGGCTCTTAGCCAGATTCCCCTTTGTTCTCTAAGGGAAGAAAGTTTTTGTAGGTAGAAATTTACGAGCAGTGAGCAGGATAAGGCTGAGCAATTTAATTGAATAGATAATTAAAAATTCACGGGATGTATATGGATACAGCCCTGGGTTGTATCTTTTAATTAATTATCTATTGAATTCAATTCAGCAACCCTGCATTTCCTTGGAGACTATTCAAATCCCTTCAAGCTTTAGGGATGTATAGCATATACATCCCTATAAAGAACAAATAAAACCGACTAAAATTTGAACTAATAGCCATTAGGAAACGAAATGCGAGGAAATACGCCTCCATCCTTGGTTTATCGAAAAAATAATTCACATACTGATCACAAATGTTGTCTTGCAGGGTTATGAGGTAATGAAACAACGTGTATGGTCACTTTTAATCAAGATGAAGTCCTTTTTGTTGGGAATGGTAACTCTTGCAATAATTGTGACGGGATTGACAATAATTTGCAGCGTACTGGTCATTTTGGGTTATGAGACGCTGATCCTACTGTTGGTGATGCTGGTGATAATGATGACGGGATTGATAAATTGGTTGGTGGAAATTCGTGATCGATTAAAATTACGCGATATGAAAGCCAGATTTTTGGATATAAACCGTAAATTTGACGATGAGACCGATAGGAGCAGGAGATTGGTTGATGAAATGAATGAGAAAGATTTGAAAATCGCAGAATTGCGAGACCGATCGAATCGTTTTGTCCTCTCAGTGGCTGAAGCCACAGTAAAATGTCGTGACATAGAAGCCAAACGTCAAGGCCATGCGACGACCAGCTCTAATGGCATATTGCTGTGGAGGATTGATGATTTTACCATCAAACGCCAAGGTGCTGTCAGCGGTGTTCAGACAGCCATCTACAGCCCGCATTTTTACACTAGTCAGTTTGGCTACAAGATGTGTGCAAGGGTGTACATGAATGGAGATGGGTTTGGCAAGGACACTCATATCTCGTTATTTTTTGTGGTCATGAAAGGAGAATACGATGCGTTGTTACCATGGCCATTTCAAAAGAAGATCACCATGATGTTATTGGATCAAAATAATGGAGATCACATGATTGATGCGTTTCGTTCAGATGCTGAAAGTTCTTCGTTTCAAAGACCAAAAAACAACATGAATATCGCGTCGGGAAGTCCTTTGTTTATGCCGTTGGATGGTTTGAGTAACCGCGCGTACGTCAAAGATGACACGATGTTTATCAAAATGATCGTCGATTGATAATGGTGAGTTCCTTTTTAAAGGATACCGTATTTCCTCTAATAAACGCCTCCCTCTAATAAACGCCGCACACATCAGAGCGGCGTTTATTAGCAAAAATACAGAAAGTGCAAGAAAAAGGTCCTAAAATTGACAGATTTATTTATTTTTATGTGGCAACAATGGAACCAAAACAAGGAATCTTTTTATTTTCTTCCTTCTTGAGTTCATATTTTAACTCAAAATGCAACAGTTTTTATTTTATTTTCTCCATCTCTTCGTGAAGAGTTATTGCTGTCGATGTCTTTTTCGTGCGAGCAATGAATAATGCGGGAACAACCAGTCCTACTTCTCAGTGTTTTCGTTTGCCAGTAACTTTCAATACGAGGCTATTTCTCTCATCTGCTCCAAGGAAGTAGTGTGTTAAGATCGTAAAAACGAAAAAATAACTCAACCAATATCCTTCTCATCCGGACCTCGCGCTCGGTCAATAACATATTGTTTAATAAACGCCTCCCTCTAATAAACGCTGCATCAAATTGTTTCAAAATTTAATAAACGCCGGGGGCATTTATTAGAGGAAATACGGTATATGAAGTGAAAAATAAGTTTGGAAGAAACTCTCGTGTTTGAAAGAACTTTAAAATTATAAAGATTGGCCTTTACACCTTTCTCATAAATCACTTCGCTCTTGAGATATGGAAGTTGTTTTTTTTGTACAATGTACATGATACCGTTGCATACGTCACCTGTACTGCATAATGACTTCAGTAAAATCAGGAATATAATTGAGGTTATTAAAAATCAATTAAAGTCAATTGAAAAACGTCTTTATGTAAACCGAGCTCAAATGATCACGTGCGGCCGACAATTACGCGGCCGACACTGGTTACGAATGAGAAGCGCGATGGGGCACATGGGGAGGGGAAAGAAAGCGAGAGAGACTCAAAAAGTCTCCTCTTTCCCCTTCCCGCCTTCCTTTGCGCGCTTTCCTATCTTCCTTTCCACTATCTCCCTCACCTTCTTGCCCGTATCCGCCTTACAGACGTCTGGAAACGAGGCAGATGCATGTACGCGTATGTATCCCATGACACTAAACTTGTAAAGTTTGGAGTAATAAATGAATAATCTCAAAAATAAATAACATTCCCCATCAGTAATAATAATAATTATAATAAAAGACGTATTAGGAGCATAATACCATTTCAATCAATTTTACTCATTCCTGATTGGCTAATGACATCAGTATTAAACTTAAATTTTTTTACTAGGGGTATCTTAAAAAATACCCCTATTAAAACAAATCCTAAAAAACCCTAGTAAAAAATCACATCCGGGATGTTTGGATTTTAGTATTTACAAACATCAGTGTTCCCACTTCGTAGTACAATTTAGGGGTATTTAGGAACGCGTAAAATTGATCGAAAAGATATTAAAAGGGAATAACACTTATTCTCAAAGAATTAATGAAAAATCGCACTTGTGTTTTGCGAAATATTCATAATACCACGAGCGCGAAAACCGTGTTATTTCCTATACAGTGTACTTTTACAATAGTCTCAAAGCTCTTACGACAATATATTTTTAATTTTACTTATAAAACTAATTACAGTTTCATTATAAGATATTACCACTATGAACAAAAAACTATTAATTTTAAAAATGAAAAGTCTTAAGTGCTGACTTAAAACTACTTAACATATCAAAGCTTCTAATTTCCTGTGGTAATAAATTCCACAGTTTTGGTGCGGCAACCGAGAATGCTCTGTGAGTCTCCATGAGTCACCGTTTTGGATTTTGGCTCAAGTAGCACAAGTCATTATAAGTGTGATGTACATAGGCATACACCTGACCAGTTATGTTTGGGGGGCAAAATATTTTTGCCCGAAACATTAAGAGTCTACCTACTGTCTATCATCGGATGCAGTGTGGCAGGCGCAACTTCATGAGATTTGAAAACCCGTGCCAAAATAAACATGACAGTCAGCGGTTTCTCAACAATGTTTGTTAAAGGGGGCCTACAGTCGCATCTGCGCATGTGCCAAGTGGGGACTCCACCGGAAATAGGTTTTGTTTACATCTCAGTACTGGACTCATGTTACTTAATGGACGAAAGCTTCACGCTTGAAGATTTGGAAATCAGTCAAGTAGAACAGTTCGCTGCATTACCTAACATAGATAACATAACTACGTGAAAATGTCGTGATCACTGTCTTCGAGGAAAGGGCAGAAATTTCTGTCCATGTAGAAGTCTGAATAACTTTTGTTCAAGCGCGTGCCTTTTGTTCATGGCGAAGACTTCGGTCATTATGTATGAACAACAGACGAGACAGCGACAGTGATATGGCGGTAAATTTATTATGTTTTATTGTATCCAACTATATGTAATTTATTTCTAAAATCGGGACTGGAATCTTTGTAGCGTGTGACGCTAATTTTCTTACTATTATATATATTTTATACGTCTTTGGGCATGAAGCCCAAAGACGTATAAAATAACCGCGCAAAGGTGAAATTATTTTCTGCATTTGTTGGTCGATTTTGTCTTTCAATTTCCTTTAAAACATTCTGTATATTTAATAGTATATGATTCTGAATGCATCGTTAGTTATTTCTTCAGCAGCTTATAAATCGAGTAGCATAATTTTCCGCAATTTCCTTGTTATTCGTTATACTATTTTCGCCCTTTACCGTAAATTTATAGTCTAGAAGCATCTGTAGTACTCTTTTCTTTCGACCTGATGGTTCGACTTGAGGGCCAGTACTTGAGGTATTAGGATTCCAAAGTCGAAGGTTGTGTCACAAAGGAAACTGAACGACAAAAAGTACAGAATCTAATTGTGAAGCCCAAAGACGTATAAAATATATATAATAGTAAGAAAATTAATAGCGTCACACGCTACAATGATTCCAGTCCCGATTTTAGTCCGTTGCTCAGAACTATATTACATATAGTTGGATACAATAAAAAATAATAAACTTTATACCGCTATATCAGTCGCTGTCTTAAACTCGTCTGTTGTTCATACATAATGACCGAAGTCTTCGCCATGCCATGATGCCACGCGCTTGAATAAAAGTTATTCAGACTTTACATGGACAAAAATTTCTACCCTTTCCTCGAAGACAGTGATCACGACATTTGCACGTAGTTATGTTATCTATGTTAGGTAATGCAACGAACTGTTCTACTTGACTGATTTCCAGATCTTCAAGCGTGAAGCTTTCCTTCGTCTAAGTAACATGAGTCCAGTCCTGAGATGTAAACAAAACCTATTTCCGGTGGAGTCCCCACTTGGCACATGCGCAGATGCGACTGTAGACCCCCTTTAACCGAAAAATCAACCAAGATGGTGGACGTGACGTCATTTGCAAACGATCTATACGTAAAACTCAACTAATGATTATAATTTTTTTAACAATCGTTTGATAGATAATTTTTAGTAATTTATTTCTTCTCTCATATAAATAGATATGTATTTCTCTTTTTATTTTTTAGTGTTGATGAACTATTGCGTAGCACAAGGAGATAATTACTTTCAGTTGTAAAATAACTCTTGTTGAGAACTCTCGAAACTATAAAGCCACTAACCATTTACAACTTTTTCATATCTTACTTCACTCTTGAGATATTAAGATTTGTTTAATATGTAAATGATCATACTTATAACATCACAATGCATAATAACTTATTGAAAACGCTTATATATCCTTGAGATTATGTAATGAAATCACTTTGAATGCATGTGCATGTGCGTGGATGTATCCAATGACATCAAATATGCAAATCATCAAACGATTCCATGTGATAATGGAAAGATATGCAGAATTTCAGTCAATAAGCATTATGCATTGTGATGTCATAAGTATGATCATTTACATATTAAACAAACCTTAATATCTCAAGAGTGAAGTGAAATATGAAAAAGTTGTAAATGGTTATAGTCTTTATTGTTTCAAGAGTTCTTTCAAACAAAAGAGTTATTTTACAACTGAATTTTTCATTACATAGGCACTTTAAACTGTAGTTTTCACAAATCACAATTGGTTTTATAAGTATAGGTAATCGTATGATAGCGAGTGCAATTAAGGATTTACACTACGAGAGTAATATTCGAAAATCGTGCCAAAATTGCACGAGCTGTACGCGAGTGCGATTTGGCCCCATTTTCAAATATCATGAGTAGTGTAAATACTTAATTGCACGAGCAAAATCATATGATTACTCATTTATTATGATGTACGACAAAATTGCGTTGTTGTCTTCTGAAGGTTTGCCAGCCATACAACCACAAACAATAACTAGTTTGCTTCACAGAAGCCAAACACCACCAACTTTATTTACTAAATACTCAGTACTTTACGAGTCCTACACATCTTAATAATCATGCCTTTAAAAACGTGATTTTACGTTACAAACAATGAGAAAGTTCCACAACGAATATTCTCTGCATTGATATTAAAATATTTCACCACAATGTCGATGGACAATAACCCTTCTATCGGCCTTAAATCGATAATTCGTGAACCAAATTGCAAAATTTCGACGTTTTCATACGTCCCGACCATCTATTTTATAATCGAAATATCCGTTAGCCCTATCGGCTCATTGGATATCCCATTTCTAGGGCTAACAGATATTTAGATTTTAAAATCGATGATCTGAACATATGAAAACGTCGAAATTTTGCAATTTGGTTTTATACGAATTATGATATTCGATAACAATATTGTCCTTCGACATTTTGGCGATTTTGTCGGAGATTGGATGATTTATTGGTTTCTAAATTTGTCATATAGTCTCCATATAGAAAGCCACCATATTGAGACTACATATGGAAAGTCACCTGTATTGCTGGTAAAAACCACCCAGAGTGATAACTGTACACAACAAGAAACAACACCATACCAGGTATTTTAGATGTTATTATATTTTTAAACTTTTTAGACCAAATAGTAAACAGACAAAGTTGCATAAATTGATACCACAAGTAGTTTGCCTGTGCTTCTTGTGTTCAGTCACGTTATATGGAAACCAGGCTTAAGAAACCAAGGTTTAAGTCGTGTCCTCAAAGTCCGTTGTCTTCTCGAAACACTAATTGTAAAGTCCAGTCGGGGGACACTACAGCGTCTTGGCCCGAACCAGGTTTCCTCCAGAACTGAGGTTTTTCCTGGCCTCCCTGATGCTGTAGTTGCATTGCAGCTTAAAGTACCTATCTGGGGTTTGGGGATTTTACATATTTTTGATCTTTAGAATCTCTTGAGAAGAATTGTAAAATATCTTGTCGTGCGAAAATTTCATTTTCATGCCTTTTACCCCAGCATGAAAGTTTGGGAATTGAGCGAATTTTGTCTAAACAGGTGTGTTTAATGTTCAGAGCCAAACTTTGTATTTCACTGTTGAATCAGTGTGCAATGACTTCGCGTGTCCCTGTTTTGACGTCATTTTCTAATCAACTTTAGCAGGGGGAAATGCACGATGATGAAATTTTCGAACGACAAGATATATAATAATACTTTATATTACTTATTTATAATATTACTTCATTATATATTTCATATGAAAAATGAATATGTAAAATCCCCAAACCCCGGATGCATATGAAACGAAAATTGAGATGACTTTTTATTGATTTATTTGAAAGTAACTCCTAAAACTATTTTACAGTTCTCGCATATCTTATCTCTTCTTGAATTATTCAAGTTGTGTAATATGAACTATGACGTCACAAGTTTTACCCCATCATTATATTTATGACCAATCTGAAAATGTAGTATAATCTTCAAAACTATTTGAATAAAATTGCTTGAAACTTTGCACAAGTATACAGTTCACTAAGTTGAATATAGACCTCTTTCATAATGGCACCCAAATTAAATCTTCTTTTATATTCGTTTAAATTAGCCTTTCTGACCTCGTTCGTGTGTCTGTAATTCCAAAGAATCTTTGCTCTGTAACGAGGCCAGAAAGGCTAATTTGTCTGCGTATAAAATAATATTTAGACTGGCCGCCATTATGAAAAAGGTCTATAACACGTCAACTTTATCGTTACCATAGTAACAGATTAGTTTCCAGACTCCTTCCTTTAATAAACTTCTTTATTTTCTACCTTTTATAAAACTATTTTTGACTGTGGACTAGTGAAGTATATTTTCAGTAGTATTGCCAACAAATAGGGCAACTTGAAATCAAAACCTTTGTAGGTCATGGAAGAAAATATATTTTTTTGATTTAGGAAGAAAGGAGTCTGGAAACTAATCTGCAACTATGGCAACGATAAAGTTGACGTGGGATATTCAATTGAGTGAACTGTATATATGCAGAGTTTCAAGTAATTTTATTCAATAGTTTATGCTTCATTTTCAGATTGGTCATAATGGCGGGTACAACTTCCGACGTCATAGGTCATATTACACAACCAAGAACGAGATAAGATATGTAAGAACTGTAAAAAGGCATTCTTTGTCGTTTTAGGAGTTTTTGAAATAAATCAATAAAAAAGTTAAAAGTCATCTCAATTTTCATGTCATATTCCCTTTAACTGCATGATGTATGTAAATATAACATTCGTGGTATTAGTTAGAGGATTGGAAGTAACATTGGTATTAACATCGACTTGTACTATTAACATTGGTAATATTGGGATTAACATTGGTATTAGTTGGAGGATTAGATGCCACTTTGTGCAATTGTTATATTACTGATATAGTTTCTACATAGTGAATAGTTGAATGACAACATATTTTATGATTAGCTCTTTGCGGTTAAAGTGCCCATGACCCCAAATACGATATCACTGATATAGATGCTACATGAAGTGAATAGTTGAATGCCAAAATATTTTATGATTTGAGATTTGCGTTGATGTGCTATAAAGGTTTGTTTGTTAGAAATGGTAATGAGTGTGACGTCATTTACGGCATTTGGCTTTCTTTTCTGCTTTCCGTGTGATAGACTGGTTGAGGATTTGAGTGAAAAAGTTGATAAAATCTTTACTATAGTGGTCAAGTACATCATCAACGTTTGAGTTAGATTAATTTGCTTTAACAGTAGAATATTGTATCCGAAATGATGCCGTAAATGACGTCACACTCATTAGCATTTCGGACAAATAAACCTTTATAGAACATCAACACAAAGCTCAAATCATAAAATATTTTGGCATTCAACTATATTCACTTCATGTAGAATCTATATCAGTAATATCGTATTTGTGGTCATGGGCACTAATGTTCTTTATAAAATAAGTCGTGTCTTACGCACGCTGTGATTGGTCAGTTACTGTGTTTATATCAGGCTATATAACATGGATGGATTACGCCATCGTGATACGCCATCATACGCCATCAATTAGCCATCATACGCAGTAAGGAGAATTTACGTGTTGATAAAAAATATATTTGTACATTTTATTTGCTTTCTACGGGTTATTTTATAAAAGAAATAGAAAACATTTTTATCCGTGTTCCCATACGTTATATAAACACTCGTGGAAGTTTGGGAGAACTCGAAATCGCGTGGAAACACTCGCCCTATGGGCTCGTGTTCCCACTATGATTTCTCGTTATCCCAAACTTCCACTCGTGTTTATATAACTGTATGTAAACGCGGAAAATATTTTCTATTTCTTAAATAATATGTTAATGAGTGTGACGTCCAATAATTTCGGATACAATCTTCTGCTGCTAGAGAAATTTGACCAAATTTAAACGTTGATGATATACTTGAACGTCATACTAGAGATTTTATCAACTTTTTCACTCAAATTCTCAAGCAGTATGTCTATCACACGGAAAACAGAAAAGAAAGCCAAATTCCCGATTTGAGTCGACGATACTCATTCCGCATGGGGTTATAGGCACTTTAGTATCTGACTCGTACCGGGCAAATACATTATGCATGATGGGAAGGTGCGAACTCATAAATCTATTGGCCCCTTGTAGTTTCCCCTCAGCCTGTAGAGACGACTGTGTATATACGAGTCAGCTTTAATATATCTGAAGTGATAATCCTGTATAAATATTTGTCTGATAAAATAAATAAATACTCTTACTCTAAAAATACCTTGTTCTAAATAAATACATTTGTATAAACTAAATAAATACCCTTGCTCTCAATACATTTATATAAAATATATTTCATCTGATGTTTACCCCAAAAGGTTTAATATAATATAAACTTTATAAACTTTAATATAATATAAACACATTAATATAAACTTACATTCTTTAATAAGACGTAAACAAAAACACATACAACAAAAATAAATGAATAAATAAATATGTTGTCTAAACAATAGCTAGGGAGAAGCGTTCAGTACTCAGTATAAATTGTTGGACTATGCGAAAAAATGTACAATTATCTTCGTAACTTAAAGTGCCCCTAACCTCAAAATGTTTTATTATCTTATTTGGAAGAACTTTTAAAATGATAAAGTAACTTCTTTTGAAGATTTTCACTTCTTCGCTTTCTTTTTGAGATATATCAGTTTGTTTGATATGCACATATCTGGAATTTCGTCACACATGCATAATGAGTTATCAGAGAATGTTATATATCTTTGCGTTCGTGAAATAAAAACACTAAAGTGTGAATTACACGTGTGTGCGTTTCTCCCACGACACCAAACTTCTTGATTTTAAAGGCCATTTCGTTCGAGAATGAAAGAGATATACACATTTCTCCAATAAGTCATTATGCATGTGTGACGAAATTCCAGATATTTGCATATTAAACAAACTGATATATCTCAGAAAGAAAGCAAAGAAACGAAAATCTTCAAAAGAAGTTACTTTATCATTTTAAAAGTTCTTCCAAACAAGACAATAAAACATTTTGAGGTTATGGGCACTTTAAACGTTAGGACACACGAGGCGACAAATCGCGGAGGCGTGTCGCGCTGTTGAGAACACACGACATGTCAGAGAAGGAAAAGGATCTTTGATTGGTTTATTTTAATTTTGTCGCAGTGATTTATTAAAATTTTGTCCCCGCGACAAGATTTCGCATGGTGCGTATGCAGATTGTCCCTGCAGGCCAATGTTTTATTACATATAGATGGGAGTGTTTTACTAAGAAATATGCAGTAACATATTTTCCATATATATCGATCAACGTAATTAAACATTTTCCCACCTTTTGCATTGAATCTATATAATAAAAAGAAAATTACACAGTGGCAAAAACAATATTTTACTCATTCGCTACGCTCATTCGTAAAATATTGTTTTCACCATCGACGATAAAATTCATATCTTCGCACCACCGCGTGTAATATCCTCTATATATGCATCTAAATTAGCCTTTATGGCCTCGTTTGTGTGTTGGTAATTCAAAAGAATCTTTGGTTCCTAACGAGGTTGTAAAGCTAATTTATATGCGTATAAAAGAATATTTAAAATGGCAGCCATTATGAAAGAGGTCTATATCCGTGCAACAGAGGTAAGAAAAACAACACGCTGAGCAGCAAAACGAGGACAATAAAAAATACTGTTTTACAGTTTCCTTTTCGAGGCCACAGACACATAAACGTGAGTTACAACAATTAATTTGTAAAGGTAGTCTTTGAGAGCACAAAAACTTAGTCTTAATCGAGTGTGTAAAACTGAAGCTCTGGTAGGCTAGATTTTCTGTTTCATTCGATAAAATTAAGGAGTTTAAGAAAACTGTGGCGTAGATGTCAATAAAATCAAAGTAAACCGCGACTCAAGGTTTGGATTAGGATTAGACCAGTTCATGAAAATGGGAAGTTCCTTTGGAGTCATCTCTTTTAGCCTTGCTCAAACCAATGTTGGTTGCCTAATATTATATTCACCGCACCACAACCCAACACACTAACCACCACACAGAGAAGGGAACTCTGACAAATCCATACAAAAAATCGTATCTTAAAGGACATTGGCAACAAAAATTAAGTTTGTCTAATATGAAAGAACTCGTTTCCACATACAACTTTTCAGTATTTTACTTCGTTTTTAAAATATTTCAGTTTGATATGTAAAGGAGATGGAAAGGAAATGGAGAATTTTCAATCTTCTGTTCTACAAATTTACTTGAAAATATGCGTATAATAACTCCTCATGATAATCAACGTTGTAAACTTAGCAATCGTCAGAGACCATCTCGCCACAACTCATTGACACGCCACAACTCATTGTTTCCAAACACGTGTTAAATCTCATATTCAACTGAGTGTATAAAAAACCTTCAAATGGCAGGGCTTTGAAGAGAGGGAAATTGCGGGGTAAAATAGCTCATTAATATGCAATAAACAGTTATCACACTCTGATAAATACTTATCACACTCTCATAAGTAAAAACGTCTTATTCGTTGTGGGCGTGTCATGAGACAAGACGGTTAATTAATGGTACTCGTGCGATATGGGATTTTACATCGCTCGTGAAGCTTAATGGCCACTCGGGCCTGCGGCCCTCGTGGCTATTAAGCTTCCCTCGCGATGTTAAATCGCACTCGTACCCATTAATTAACCATTACATATCAAACAAACTGAAATATATAAAAAACGAAGTAAAATACGGAAAAGTTGTTACTCTATCTTTTTACGAGTTCTTTCATATTAGACAAACTTGTCGCCAATGTCCTTTAAGGCATTCTTACTCAGTTCCAGGTTAAAACCGTCCGGGTTGGCAACGACCGTTTATGAAACGGAAAATAGAGTAGCGGATACAGAACTATGATCAATAGAGTAGCGGATACAGAACTATGATCCGAAAAACGCTTATGGAATTTTTTTTGGATAAATATAGAGACGTTTATAACACATGTTTTCCTCTAAAAAGGGTAAAAAAGAAAAATTGTAGTTTTAAGAAACCATGGCTTTCAAAGGTCTTCTCAAGTCGATAAGACGAAAGCATAAATTATAAGCAATACTTAATTACCCCAAGCCAAACTAATGAATTTTCTTACAAAAATTATAAAAACAAACTTAACCACTCTTTAAGAATTGCTAAACGTCTTTACTATGAGAAGCAACTAGAATACGCCAAATCAAATACTAAAAACACATGGAAAATTTTGAATGAAGTTATTAACAGGAAAAAGCGTTCCAAGAAATTACCCTCAGCCTTTATTTTTGATAATCAAGAAATATCTAACCCATTTGAAATTGCGAATCGATTTTGTGATTATTTCACAAATATTGGCCCAAATTTAGCTAAGAAAATACCTCCCTCGTCTGTTTCTCATCGATTTTTCCTTTCTGGTAACTTCATTAACTCCATGTTCCAAAAACCCGCTACCCAATTTGAAATACTAGAAATTGTGAATTATTTGCGATCAGGAACCGCTGCAGGTTGTGATAAAATTTTTGCCGTTAAGGGTTCCATTGATTTGATTTCTGAACCTCTTACTCATATTATTAACTTGTCTATGTCTTCGGGCATTGTTCCTGATCAAATGAAAATAGCACGAGTTATACCGTTATTTAAATCTGGGGAACATAGATCTGTTTCTAATTACAGACCCGTATCGGTTTTACCTATCTTTTCTAAATTGTTAGAAAGAGTTGTATACAATCGCTTAATTATTTATATAAACAAATCCAATATTATTTTTGATAACCAATACGGTTTTAGGAAAAAACATTGATAAAATTACATCGGCCATTGATCGGAAAGAATTTACAGTTGGTATTTTTCTTGATCTTTCTAAAGCTTTCGATACTGTCAACCATGACATTCTGTTTGATAAACTTGAACATTATGGTATTCGAGGTCTGACTCTTAATTGGATAAAAAATTATTTCTGTGGTAGGTTGCAATATGTTCAATATAATGATACCTATTCCACATCAAAAACTATTAAATGTGGAGTGCCTCAAGGTTCAATCCTTGGTCCACTATTGTTTTTATTATATGTTAATGATCTTGCCAATGTTTCTAAAATTTTTGATTTTATTTTATTTGCTGATGATACCAATCTATTTTATTCTCACAAAGACCCGTCCTGTTTAATTAATATAATCAATAACGAAATGAGTAAGTTGTCTGAGTGGTTTAAGGCCAATATGCTCTCAATAAATATAAAGAAATCTAATTATATGGTTTTCAAACCTAAACAGAAAAGACTTAATATTGATTTGTTATTAATGTTAAATGGTCATAAAATTGATCTGGTCAAGGAGGTTGTTTTTCTTGGCGTAATTTTAGATGAGCACATATCTTGGAAGCCTCATATTTCTCATGTTGCTAGAAAAATATCAAAATCAATAGGTATCATATACAAATCAAGTTTTTGCCTTTCTAAATCATGCTTATATACATTGTACTATGCTCTTATTTACCATACCTCCAATGCTGTATTATTGTCTGGGGCTCTACATACCCATCAAATCTTAATCGTATTGTCTTGCTTCAAAAGCGTGTAGTTAGAATTGATCCAATTTTTAAAGAACTGAAGATTCTTAAATTTGGAAAAATTTATTTATTTCACTTAGGAAAATTTATGTACTCGTATCAAAACAATTTGCTTCCTAGAAGTTTTGATGATTTGTTCCTACGCACAAACCAAGTTCACAACTTTGACACACGGAATTCTAATTCTAATAATTAATACACTTAGCCAAGATATTTGTGATGCCTCAACTGTTGCTTGCTTCCAATCTAAATTGAAAAATTACCTTCTTTTTTCTACGTACACGTGATCAGTTTAGTATAATTTCGTAACTAATGAACGGATTTTGATATAATATTATTATAAAAATGTATTTTCCTTTCGTACCGCTCATGCTGCTAATTAATATATAAAATTAAGTAAAAAGGAAGCCCAAATCATAAGCCTTTTGGTTTCTTTTTGGGCTACCTTGCCAGTTATTTATGTCTTTGTCTATAATTTTTAATTTTTATTGCTGGTAAATACAATTGACTTGACTTGACTCTTCACTAAAAGCCTAAAGAAATGCATGCTTCTATCTTCTCCATAGATTTTAATCTAAAAGCAAGGGTATTTCTCCCAAATAGATATCAACAAATGAATTTGAAAAAATGAGCGAGTTTATCGGCATAACCATTATTATTACTCGTAGTTCAGTAGCTGCTACAGGACTTGTGTAGTTGTAGTACTGTTAAGTAATAGATAAACACCGAGAACGAGGGATTTATGGAGGTGTCTGCGTATCTGCTTGCGTAACCAAACTGATACTTCATCTTGCAGGGATATAGCGAACCTATGTGCCACTATTAACAAGAGATTAAGGTTAGAAAACTCATCAGGCGTGGGGTTAGGGTCTAATGTTTTGGGGTTAGCAGTTATTTTAAGTGACAAAATTCCACTTAATCTCTTGTTTAGTGGTATGGGTTGGCTATAAAATCGTTTACTCGCACGTATGTGTATGTCGTAGCTAACTCGCAGATAGACTTCCAATTTTGTCGTCGCTTGGATCACCTCGTCTGACTGGGCGATAAGGCAGGCTTTCGAAAAGTATGCGACGACGTGGGTGACCCTACAATTGGTTGTCGGCTTGAGAGAGGACATCTCCCAACTGCAGAGTGGCTGCATCGCACTCGATGACAAAAAGATGTACGGCTTGAGGTCGAATGCCTTCTGTATGAAGTTGACTTTCTGGGTTACCGCTTGTGTCCATGGCGAACTGCTACTTACTAAGCTTGAGAGTTTAAAATCCAGCAGCAGCAGTACGCAACTGATCGATATGCTCGTCAAAGGTCCGTTGAGGGTCTTTGTATTGCGATTGTAAATGTTAAACTCTTATTGCTTTACGGCAAAAGTTAAAAGGAGCGAAAAGACGGCGTTTTCATAGCGTTTTTATATTGTTCTCAGTCTTCAGGGGAGCAGAAAACAATATGGTCCCATATTACCTGAAACAATATTAAAACGCTAGGAAAACGCATACGTGTGTATGGGGTCTTATAGGGGGTCTTATGTATATGGCTCTTTTAAATTTCTCACATTTCCTCAATTTTTTCGTAATTTTTTCATTCTTTTCAGCGGTTGCATTTATTATCACAATGTAGTTTAGTTGTAGTCCGAGATGGAGGCTTTTGAAATGGGTTTGACTACATACGGGCGCATCGATATTACAACTACAACAAGACGCCCGCTAGGCGTTAACTCGGGCTACTTTTAGGGAGATGGCACGCATATTGCCTGCGGAGATGGGTATGCATTGTATTGGTGGCATGTTAGACAGTTGGAATTAGAAAACCCGCTCACTTGTCTTATATTACAAATGATAATTTTTAATGCATTGATTTCTGTAATCAGGCACGCCTGCTAGACCCCCCCCCCCCCAATGCAGAACGCTTGACACGCAGACGAAATTTAATGTAAACAAGACGCCCGCTAGGCGTAAACTCGCTACTTAGAAAACTACTCTGCAGGATCTTTTGTGTTGCAGGTTGTCAAATTTTGTTTAGCTGGAGCACAGTTAATTTTTTGGCAATATTTTTAATATATATCACTATCTCAATCACTATCTGTATCACATCCATGAACTCTTAGCTTTTACTACTCAACATCACCAACTGCAAACCCATAACATAGTGTTTGCCAACAGCTTTGATTACATGAAGGTGAGTTGGCTCAGCGACAAAATTGGGAAGCGCGCGGGGAGTGGATCGAGGAAATGCCTCTGCGGAGGAGAGAGTTAAAGTACTATTAGCGATTCCGACAAGCATTCCCATCTTTATAAAATAACATGTACACAACAAGCGCTCTGATTGGTCAATACTCGTGTTTGGATAAGACTAATCCAAACACGGGAATTTTGAGGTCGATCTTGTACACACAAAAAGCAAATCATGCCGTCCCATCATCGTTTTTTAAACATTTATTAACATTCTATACATATGTACAATAACTATAAATAAAATATAGCAATCTTCCCTGTTAATTTTCCCAAGATTTTGCAAAAATAGGCCGCAATTATAAGTATTTAAAGTGGACAAAGCAACGATAAAGCGAACGATAAATTCCGGTATAATTTATAAGGGCGACGTTTACCTCATTGAAAGTTTCAATAAAACCCCAAAACAGAACACTTTTATAGTTATAGTCCACAAAGAGAACATGGAAAAGGTGTAAAATGTTTATTTTACCTCTCGTCGGGCAGGATATTCACAACAAAAAATCACCGAACAACACTTCGACAGTGAGATAAAACCACAAAAAAAATTCTGTGTTGTAGAATATGAAGGCTAGGCAAACTCACAACATCACTTTACATCTGCAGCAATCCAATATAAAGTTAAATGGCATATTTTCGCGATTAAATCCATCTGGAAATATCTTTTTTCATCTTTCTAAGCATGTTTCCTGATGTTTTCACCTTCAAACTTATTTTTGGCTGTCTGCTGTCGTCAGCATCATAAATCATGATAGAAAACCATCCATGATTGGCCGATTAGCTTAGAAGAACATGAAAGACCTCCCCTGATTGGTAGTTGACGGTTTTTGGGAGAATTGCAATGTTGATCCAATTATATTAATAACTTTTAGTGATATTTCTCTGTGATTATTTTATAAAATAAATACCTAATGGTTTTCCGTGTTTGGATACTCTGATCCAAACACTTGGGATGTTGCCCGACTTTCGAAAAGCTAAAAACACTCGCCTAGCGGCTCGTGTTTTTTTTACGCTTTTCTCAAGTCTCGCAACATCCCGCGTGTTTGGATCAGTAATAACACGCGGGCTCGCACGCGGGAACCAGCACGTGGGACACACTGATCGTGGCATAAACGACGAACTTCTCACTTCTGTCGTTTCAACACACAATCCAAGGAAATCCGAGTTCCAATGAGTAAGTTTAGTTTATGGATATTTGTTTGCTTTTTGCATGTCATTAATCAATGTAAATCTTTACAATATAACAATATTACCATTTCCTGCACTCAACGCCTGGTTCCCGCGTGCGAGCTCGCGTGTTATTTTCATTTGCTATAAGTGTATATAAACTGTAGTAAGTAGAGATCTAGAAATTCGTTTTACAAACCATGGGAACGCTTGATACAGGCAACAAACAGGCAACAACGCTTATCAAAAATATCACAGTTACCTCAGAACAGTTAACATATTTCCATACAGCATTCATATGTTGAGTCTCGAAACAGATAATTTGATCGAGTACACATTTTCAGCGTACGGTTCTCGAGATCGCAGACCAACCCGTTTCGAAAGCGATCGGCGTGTGCGATTGTAATTGTAAGGATCGTATAAGATCAAGATACTTGCCAGCCTGCGTTGGAAGCCTCTGCGGAGGAGAGAGGTGAAGAACACTCGAGGAAACGTGACACTGAGTCGACCAGATGCAGTTTCAATGGCGCATGAATGAATAGGAGAATTTTTACGATTTTCTGGCGGCGTGTTGCAGTGGGCTGGGTCTCAATTTCGCAAATCGCAAAGCCTATCGGTATTGCAGATTCTCGAATAAAAAAGGAAAAAAATAGAGCCCATTTTAAGACTCTGGCTACCATAGGTTAGCCCGAGTAATTAACACTAAACACGGCAATGCTATTTTTTCTTAGCCTCCTCCGCAGGCAACTCAATCTCGTTCCCAGAGCCTTCGCCGCGCCACGCAAACGGAGGCTCTGGGATAATCCGTCACCGGATTATTTTGATTGGTGTTTTGATTGGTTAACGAAAGATTGCCTTTAATTAGATTAACTCTTATTGTACTTTGTTCTTATGGCAGAGTTTACACCAAAAAAGTTATCTTCGGACAAACTTTTAGTCGTGTCGTGTTTCCAGAAAAGCTCAAAAAAACGTGTCCACGTTTAAAGGGATTGACATTCTACGCGAAATGCAAGAAAGAGCGCCTGGTCTAACGTTAAAGAAGACTCTCAAGTTATCCATCCATGGTGCAAAAAATTGCCTCAGTTATTCTTGGCTCAGGAAATGCGACCAAAAAGTATCTTGATTTCTCCAACTAAATCATCGGACGTAGTGTTTATATTGCACTCAGAACAGAAACGAGAACACAAGCATCAAAACAAAGATTTTCCCACGCCTCACGAACGCCAAACTTGTATATACCGAGCGTCAAGTGTGTCATGGTCGTTTATAAAAAGTGTTACCGTTAATTTTTGTGCTGTCAAGTCTTTTTTGTTTGAAGTTTCAACAATCAGCCAACACCTATTAATAAATACACAATGCAGTGTTTATCGACATTTTTGATTTCATTACCGCGAGTTACATAAATTCTAAAATCATATTCTTTTCTGTCCCAAATCCCAATTGGTTGCAAATTTTTTCATGATTTTTACATTGAATCTTATTCAATACTGTTGACAAACTACTGCACAGAAAAGTGGAATCATGTTATGCATCATGTAGCTCAGATGACGAACTTGTGGAGAAGTTTGCTGACTTTTTCATAGATAAAATTATGATTATACGCAATGTGTTATCCACAATGGCTTCTTCAGTTGAAAATCCTTTTCCTGATTTGGTGTCTCCCTCTTGCGAGTTACTATTCTTCCAGCCTGTCTCAACCAAGATCGTCGAAGACCAGCTTATTGGTTCGACTGCAGTATGTTGTTTGGATCCCATTCCAGCTAGTGTGCTAAAGGGCTGTCTACCTGTGCTGCTACCTATCATTACGAAGATAGTCAATCTATCCTTAGAAACTTCCTTAGTTCCTGATGTATATAAAGTTGCATTATTGAACCCTCTTTTGAAGAAGTCAAACGTCGATTTTGAAGAATTTAGTAATTTTAGGCCTGTTTCTAACCTTTTATTTATTTCAAAAGTAACTGAGAAGGCTGTTGCTTTCCAGTTAAAAAGATATATCTTAGATAATAACCTCGGCGAGGTTTTCCAGTCGGCCTATAAGTCACTACATAGCACTGAAACTGCTTTGCTTAAGGTACATAATGATATTCTTAGGGCGATTGATAACCAATGTGGGGTCATCTTGTTATTGTTAGATTTATCTGCTGCGTTCGATACTGTCGATCATGTGATATTATTACAAAGGTTATCTAGTCGCTTCGGAATAAGGGGCCATGCACTATCTTGGTTTGAATCTTATCTCTCCAACAGGAAACAGTTTGTCAAGATACGTGATGCCAAGTCGAGTAGTCGCGATTTGCCTTGTGGCGTACCACAGGGCTCAGTTTTGGGTCCTCTGCTGTACCTTATATATACTTCGCCACTGGGTGATATCGTTAGACACCATAATATGTGCTTTCATTTTTATGCTGATGATACTCAGATATATTTGTCATTTAAATCTACATCTGATGTGCAGAAACAGTCCTCACTCACTAGTATTGAGGAATGTGTTAAAGATATTAATAAGTGGATGCTTTGTAACAATCTAATGCTCAATAATGACAAGACTGAGGTTCTGGTTATTGGGGCTCACCATCGACCACGCCCTGATCTTGATTTTTTATTAATAGGTGATGATCACGTGATACCGTCTGGCGTTTGCTAGAAACCTTGGTGTTGTCTTTGACAACGGCATGAAACTTGAAAAACAAGTTTCTGCCATATGCAAATCTTCTTTTTTTCATATAAGAAATATTGCTAAAATTAGATCTTACCTAAGTGAAGCAAATGTTAAGACTCTTATACATGCGTTTGTCACGTGCAAATTAGATATGTGTAATTCGCTGCTGTATGGCTTACCTAAATTTCTAATTCATCGGTTGCAACTTGTACAAAACTGTGCAGCGCGTCTCGTCGTGGGTAAACGTAAATTTGACCATATCACACCTGTGCTTAGGCAACTTCATTGGTTACCAATAGAGGATCGTATACTTTTTAAAATACTACTTATAACCTATAAGGCAGTAAATGGCCTGGCTCCTTCTTATATTAGTGATATGCTTAGTTTTTATATTCCAGTACGTAATCTCAGGTCAGCTTCAAAAGGTCTCTTAAATACACCTAAGTCTAACCTTGTAAGTTATGGCGACAGAGCTTTTTCTGTTGCGGCTCCTAGGTTGTGGAACAGTTTGCCACTCGCTATAAGGACAAGTTCTTCCATTAATACTTTTAAGTCTAGCCTTAAGACTTATCTGTTTAGTCGTGCTTTTAATTAATTATTCATTTATTTTGTTTAAATTATTGTATTTATTAGTGAAAAATTGTAAAGCGCCTTAGAACTTTAGGATCATGGCGCTATATAAATGTAATAAATTATTTTTAAATTATTATGATACAGACAACAATGTTTTTCACCTCTGAAGAGATCCTCGAGAGTTATTAACGTGTCTAGGGAAGGTTCTAGGGAAGGTACAAAAAGATGTACGGCTTGAGGTCGAATGCCTTCTGTATGAAGTTGACTTTCTGGGTTACCGCTTGTGTCCATGGCGAACTGCTACTTACTAAGCTTGAGAGTTTAAAATCCAGCAGCAGCAGTACGCAACTGATCGATATGCTCGTCAAAGGTCCGTTGAGGGTCTTTGTATTGCGATTGTAAATGTTAAACTCTTATTGCTTTACGGCAAAAGTTAAAAGGAGCGAAAAGACGGCGTTTTCATAGCGTTTTTATATTGTTCTCAGTCTTCAGGGGAGCAGAAAACAATATGGTCCCATATTACCTGAAACAATATTAAAACGCTAGGAAAACGCATACGTGTGTATGGGGTCTTATAGGGGGTCTTATGTATATGGCTCTTTTAAATTTCTCACATTTCCTCAATTTTTTCGTAATTTTTTCATTCTTTTCAGCGGTTGCATTTATTATCACAATGTAGTTTAGTTGTAGTCCGAGATGGAGGCTTTGAAATGGGTTTGACTACATACGGGCGCATCGATATTACAACTACAACAAGACGCCCGCTAGGCGTTAACTCGGGCTACTTTTAGGGAGATGGCACGCATATTGCCTGCGGAGATGGGTATGCATTGTATTGGTGGCATGTTAGACAGTTGGAATTAGAAAACCCGCTCACTTGTCTTATATTACAAATGATAATTTTTAATGCATTGATTTCTGTAATCAGGCACGCCTGCTAGACCCCCCCCCCCCCCCCCCCCAATGCAGAACGCTTGACACGCAGACGAAATTTAATGTAAACAAGACGCCCGCTAGGCGTAAACTCGCTACTTAGAAAACTACTCTGCAGGATCTTTTGTGTTGCAGGTTGTCAAATTTTGTTTAGCTGGAGCACAGTTAATTTTTTGGCAATATTTTTAATATATATCACTATCTCAATCACTATCTGTATCACATCCATGAACTCTTAGCTTTTACTACTCAACATCACCAACTGCAAACCCATAACATAGTGTTTGCCAACAGCTTTGATTACATGAAGGTGAGTTGGCTCAGCGACAAAATTGGGAAGCGCGCGGGGAGTGGATCGAGGAAATGCCTCTGCGGAGGAGAGAGTTAAAGTACTATTAGCGATTCCGACAAGCATTCCCATCTTTATAAAATAACATGTACACAACAAGCGCTCTGATTGGTCAATACTCGTGTTTGGATAAGACTAATCCAAACACGGGAATTTTGAGGTCGATCTTGTACACACAAAAAGCAAATCATGCCGTCCCATCATCGTTTTTAAACATTTATTAACATTCTATACATATGTACAATAACTATAAATAAAATATAGCAATCTTCCCTGTTAATTTTCCCAAGATTTTGCAAAAATAGGCCGCAATTATAAGTATTTAAAGTGGACAAAGCAACGATAAAGCGAACGATAAATTCCGGTATAATTTATAAGGGCGACGTTTACCTCATTGAAAGTTTCAATAAAACCCCAAAACAGAACACTTTTATAGTTATAGTCCACAAAGAGAACATGGAAAAGGTGTAAAATGTTTATTTTACCTCTCGTCGGGCAGGATATTCACAACAAAAAATCACCGAACAACACTTCGACAGTGAGATAAAACCACAAAAAAAATTCTGTGTTGTAGAATATGAAGGCTAGGCAAACTCACAACATCACTTTACATCTGCAGCAATCCAATATAAAGTTAAATGGCATATTTTCGCGATTAAATCCATCTGGAAATATCTTTTTTCATCTTTCTAAGCATGTTTCCTGATGTTTTCACCTTCAAACTTATTTTTGGCTGTCTGCTGTCGTCAGCATCATAAATCATGATAGAAAACCATCCATGATTGGCCGATTAGCTTAGAAGAACATGAAAGACCTCCCCTGATTGGTAGTTGACGGTTTTTGGGAGAATTGCAATGTTGATCCAATTATATTAATAACTTTTAGTGATATTTCTCTGTGATTATTTTATAAAATAAATACCTAATGGTTTTCCGTGTTTGGATACTCTGATCCAAACACTTGGGATGTTGCCCGACTTTCGAAAAGCTAAAAACACTCGCCTAGCGGCTCGTGTTTTTTTACGCTTTTCTCAAGTCTCGCAACATCCCGCGTGTTTGGATCAGTAATAACACGCGGGCTCGCACGCGGGAACCAGCACGTGGGACACACTGATCGTGGCATAAACGACGAACTTCTCACTTCTGTCGTTTCAACACACAATCCAAGGAAATCCGAGTTCCAATGAGTAAGTTTAGTTTATGGATATTTGTTTGCTTTTTGCATGTCATTAATCAATGTAAATCTTTACAATATAACAATATTACCATTTCCTGCACTCAACGCCTGGTTCCCGCGTGCGAGCTCGCGTGTTATTTTCATTTGCTATAAGTGTATATAAACTGTAGTAAGTAGAGATCTAGAAATTCGTTTTACAAACCATGGGAACGCTTGATACAGGCAACAAACAGGCAACAACGCTTATCAAAAATATCACAGTTACCTCAGAACAGTTAACATATTTCCATACAGCATTCATATGTTGAGTCTCGAAACAGATAATTTGATCGAGTACACATTTTCAGCGTACGGTTCTCGAGATCGCAGACCAACCCGTTTCGAAAGCGATCGGCGTGTGCGATTGTAATTGTAAGGATCGTATAAGATCAAGATACTTGCCAGCCTGCGTTGGAAGCCTCTGCGGAGGAGAGAGGTGAAGAACACTCGAGGAAACGTGACACTGAGTCGACCAGATGCAGTTTCAATGGCGCATGAATGAATAGGAGAATTTTTACGATTTTCTGGCGGCGTGTTGCAGTGGGCTGGGTCTCAATTTCGCAAATCGCAAAGCCTATCGGTATTGCAGATTCTCGAATAAAAAAGGAAAAAAATAGAGCCCATTTTAAGACTCTGGCTACCATAGGTTAGCCCGAGTAATTAACACTAAACACGGCAATGCTATTTTTTCTTAGCCTCCTCCGCAGGCAACTCAATCTCGTTCCCAGAGCCTTCGCCGCGCCACGCAAACGGAGGCTCTGGGATAATCCGTCACCGGATTATTTTGATTGGTGTTTTGATTGGTTAACGAAAGATTGCCTTTAATTAGATTAACTCTTATTGTACTTTGTTCTTATGGCAGAGTTTACACCAAAAAAGTTATCTTCGGACAAACTTTTAGTCGTGTCGTGTTTCCAGAAAAGCTCAAAAAAACGTGTCCACGTTTAAAGGGATTGACATTCTACGCGAAATGCAAGAAAGAGCGCCTGGTCTAACGTTAAAGAAGACTCTCAAGTTATCCATCCATGGTGCAAAAAATTGCCTCAGTTATTCTTGGCTCAGGAAATGCGACCAAAAAGTATCTTGATTTCTCCAACTAAATCATCGGACGTAGTGTTTATATTGCACTCAGAACAGAAACGAGAACACAAGCATCAAAACAAAGATTTTCCCACGCCTCACGAACGCCAAACTTGTATATACCGAGCGTCAAGTGTGTCATGGTCGTTTATAAAAAGTGTTACCGTTAATTTTTGTGCTGTCAAGTCTTTTTTGTTTGAAGTTTTCAACAATCAGCCAACACCTATTAATAAATACACAATGCAGTGTTTATCGACATTTTTGATTTCATTACCGCGAGTTACATAAATTCTAAAATCATATTCTTTTCTGTCCCAAATCCCAATTGGTTGCAAATTTTTTCATGATTTTTACATTGAATCTTATTCAATACTGTTGACAAACTACTGCACAGAAAAGTGGAATCATGTTATGCATCATGTAGCTCAGATGACGAACTTGTGGAGAAGTTTGCTGACTTTTTCATAGATAAAATTATGATTATACGCAATGTGTTATCCACAATGGCTTCTTCAGTTGAAAATCCTTTTCCTGATTTGGTGTCTCCCTCTTGCGAGTTACTATTCTTCCAGCCTGTCTCAACCAAGATCGTCGAAGACCAGCTTATTGGTTCGACTGCAGTATGTTGTTTGGATCCCATTCCAGCTAGTGTGCTAAAGGGCTGTCTACCTGTGCTGCTACCTATCATTACGAAGATAGTCAATCTATCCTTAGAAACTTCCTTAGTTCCTGATGTATATAAAGTTGCATTATTGAACCCTCTTTTGAAGAAGTCAAACGTCGATTTTGAAGAATTTAGTAATTTTAGGCCTGTTTCTAACCTTTTATTTATTTCAAAAGTAACTGAGAAGGCTGTTGCTTTCCAGTTAAAAAGATATATCTTAGATAATAACCTCGGCGAGGTTTTCCAGTCGGCCTATAAGTCACTACATAGCACTGAAACTGCTTTGCTTAAGGTACATAATGATATTCTTAGGGCGATTGATAACCAATGTGGGGTCATCTTGTTATTGTTAGATTTATCTGCTGCGTTCGATACTGTCGATCATGTGATATTATTACAAAGGTTATCTAGTCGCTTCGGAATAAGGGGCCATGCACTATCTTGGTTTGAATCTTATCTCTCCAACAGGAAACAGTTTGTCAAGATACGTGATGCCAAGTCGAGTAGTCGCGATTTGCCTTGTGGCGTACCACAGGGCTCAGTTTTGGGTCCTCTGCTGTACCTTATATATACTTCGCCACTGGGTGATATCGTTAGACACCATAATATGTGCTTTCATTTTTATGCTGATGATACTCAGATATATTTGTCATTTAAATCTACATCTGATGTGCAGAAACAGTCCTCACTCACTAGTATTGAGGAATGTGTTAAAGATATTAATAAGTGGATGCTTTGTAACAATCTAATGCTCAATAATGACAAGACTGAGGTTCTGGTTATTGGGGCTCACCATCGACCACGCCCTGATCTTGATTTTTTATTAATAGGTGATGATCACGTGATACCGTCTGGCGTTTGCTAGAAACCTTGGTGTTGTCTTTGACAACGGCATGAAACTTGAAAAACAAGTTTCTGCCATATGCAAATCTTCTTTTTTTCATATAAGAAATATTGCTAAAATTAGATCTTACCTAAGTGAAGCAAATGTTAAGACTCTTATACATGCGTTTGTCACGTGCAAATTAGATATGTGTAATTCGCTGCTGTATGGCTTACCTAAATTTCTAATTCATCGGTTGCAACTTGTACAAAACTGTGCAGCGTTATCACACCTGTGCTTAGGCAACTTCATTGGTTACCAATAGAGGATCGTATACTTTTTAAAATACTACTTATAACCTATAAGGCAGTAAATGGCCTGGCTCCTTCTTATATTAGTGATATATATGCTTAGTTTTTATATTCCAGTACGTAATCTCAGGTCAGCTTCAAAAGGTCTCTTAAATACACCTAAGTCTAACCTTGTAAGTTATGGCGACAGAGCTTTTTCTGTTGCGGCTCCTATAGGTTGTGGAACAGTTTGCCACTCGCTATAAGGACAAGTTCTTCCATTAATACTTTTAAGTCTAGCCTTAAGACTTATCTGTTTAGTCGTGCTTTTAATTAATTATTCATTTATTTTGTTTAAATTATTGTATTTATTAGTGAAAAATTGTAAAGCGCCTTAGAACTTTAGGATCATGGCGCTATATAAATGTAATAAATTATTTTTAAATTATTATGATACAGACAACAATGTTTTTCACCTCTGAAGAGATCCTCGAGAGTTATTAACGTGTCTAGGGAAGGTTCTTGCCGAAGAACTCGATATTAGCACAGATAGTTCTCATGCACGTCCCAGAAACTACGCTTGGTCTATTACTGGCGCATGCTCTTTTCAATCGACGCCCTAGAGCCTCCGTTTGCGTGGCGCGGCGAAGGCTCTGGGAACGAGATTGATCCATGCCTGCGAAGGAGCTTAATTTTTTCTAATATCTGTTCGATCAGAAGGTCTTCGTGTGTCAACATTTATATAAAAATCAACGGCAAGGTATACAAAACATATCTATTACGAAATTACATCGGTTTAATGGACATAAAAGCATTAAATCATCGGGTAAACGACGAATAGATGTCCTTTGTCATGTCCTTTGATTTTAAAGACGAGTCTCGCTTACTCGCTTACGCATTTTCTCATATAACATCTGATCTGCACATTTTAAGTAGACAAAACCTACAGCGTTCGATTCGCCAGATTCAAGTGATCATTTCGATATATATAGAATTGATTTAAATCGGACAAAAACTACATAATTTCAATGATTAATATTACGGAGTTTCACGGGATAAATGTGATTTCCATTCCGTCTTCACGATTGATCTCTCATCTCATGTGTTTCTCTCATCTTGGAGAGAATCTTTGCAATGGTTTGGATTGAAGAAAGCCATAGCATGGATAATTCGGTGCAAACAACGGCTTGGAGAAATGGTTAATTAAGGACGCAAGAATGGTCAAGAGGTGCAGCACTATGGTCAGCAAAGAAATACGGTCAACCGCGATAACCGTTGAAGTTAAATAACGCCGAAAGAACACTTCTCGAGATTGTACATTTCCAGGATGAGATCAAACCTTTAAACGCAACAATCGACGAAGAGCAGCGGCAAATCATTGAAGTCAATAAAACGAAACCCAAAGAAATCAAGTCCTATTTATAAACTGAATCCAAAGCTAGTCAACGGTTTGTTATGTATCGGTGGAAGCCGTCCATCAAGAACGACGCCATCAAGAACGACGCCAGCACCCAATAATCCTGCCTAAGCAACATCATGTGGCGAACCTCATTGTTTTACACTATACCATCAGATATCTGGACACTCAGAATGCGAGTACGTTTTATCTTAAACTCGACAGAAATATTGGATCATCAAAGCAAGAGTGCTCGTCCGTAAAACCTTAAACAGCTGATCAACTGCAGAAAAAGACAATCTCCTGTTGGAGAACAAAAATGAATGGCACAAACTTGCCAGAAAGCCGTGTGACATCCTTCAAGCCACCATTCACGTATACACCGGCGTGGACTGTTTTGGACCTTTCAACGTGCGGCGTGGAAGAAGTCAAGTGAAAAGATATGGTGTGATTTTCACTTGTTTGACAGTCCGTTCCATCCATATAGAAGTCGCATCAAGTCTTGATACCGATTCTTTTATCAACGCGACAACGCCATCATGAGAAGATTCATCGCGAGAAGAGGCAGTCCAGCAGATGGAGATCCGACAATGGAGGAAACTTCGTGAGTGGAGAAAAGGAACTGCGTCTTTGCGTTAAGGATTGTAACCAACAGAAGATCCACGAATTCCTGTTGCAAAGGGAGACCAAGTGGATTTTCAACCCACCTGCAGCATCGCACCACGGCGGTGTTTGGGAACACTGCATAAGAACGACAAGAAAGGTCATGAAAGCCCTGCTGAAAGAACAGACTCTAGACAACGAAGGTCTCCTTACCCTTATGTGCGAAGTAGAAGCTATTATTAACGGAAGACCGATCACTAAGGTATCCGATGGTCCAAAGGACAGTGAAGCATTGACACCGAATCATCTCTTGTTGCTGCGATCCGGCTCGATACTCCCACCAGGCCGATTCCAGAAGGAAGATTTGTACTCCAGGCGGAGATGGCGTCAAGTTCAATACCTGGCCGACATGTTTTGGCGCAAATCAAGGAATATCTTCCATCGCTGGAACGACGAGAGAAGTGGAACCAGACAAAGAGGAACTTCGAAGTTGATGACATCGTCCTGGCCGGTACTTCAAGACAACTGCCCGCGCAGTTCCTGGCCTCTAGCGCGAATTGTCGAAGTACATCGCAACTTCAGCGACGGCAACGTGCGAAGCGTGAAGTTGAAAACGAGCACATCGCTCTTGTAAAGACCGATCAACAAGATCGTATTATTGGAAGCAATGCAAGAAAAGGAGAACAGATTCTGTGAAGCAAGCTGAGTAAAACTTTATTTAATTGTCTATGTTATTTAAAGTGTTTATGAAACGAAAATTGAGATAACTTTTTTATTGATTAATTTGAAAGAGTTCCTCAAACGATAAAGAATGGCGTTTGTAGTTCTTCCATACCTTATCTCGTTCTCGAGTTATTCAAGATTGTGTAATATGACCTATGACGTCATTAGTTGTACCCACCATTAGGGCGTTCGGGGGGAGCGGAGGTAAGACCCTGGGTACGAGGTTGCGCGCTGTCACGACGAGCACGAATACGAAAGTATTAGGGACCACGCAGGATGGGCAATTAAAAAAGCCATTAAAATTATATATAAGCGCCCTGCCTATACTAAAAGATGACGAACGCCGATTTCGAAACGGGTTGGTCCGCGATCTCAGTGCGACTATAATGAATGCCAAGTTCAGTTATGAATGCTAAACGTGTATACATACTTGAACTCGGTAATTCCAAATCTGTTTTCAGAATTAAAATCGGTTAAATATTGACCGAGATAACACTCAAAATCTACCATGAAATGTAATGGATGGGGGAAATCCACTGTACTGACCTCTATATAATATTTCATAAAATAAACAATATTCAAATACTGGCCAGAAACATCCAAGAATATTCATATTTTTGGTATTAGTGAAACTCATCTTAACGAAAATGTAAATGACAATGAAGTTGTTGTTGATGGTACGATTTTGTCAGAATGGATCACAAGAGTGGCCAGGGAGGCGGAGTTGGTTGCTACTCAAGAAAATACCTAAATTGGCAAAGACGACAAGATCTCGAAAGGGAAAGTATCGAAGCTATTTGGCTGGAAATTCTCATTAAAAACGCGAATCAAATCCTAGTCTGTATTATTTATCGGCCGCCCGATTCATCTAAATATCTGGATACGAATTTTGATAACAAATTTGAAAGGTGTAAATGATAATAAGAAAGAGGTAATTGTCTTCGGAGATCTTAATTGCAATTACCTAAGAAAGGACGATCATATAATAATAAAAGATATTTTAAAAGTAAACGGATTGAAGCAGAGGGTGAATCAACCGACAAGAATAACAAGCAGATCGTGTACTATGATTGATATAATCGCAACAACGCATGAACATCGAGTTATTAAGAGTGTAATCCTTGCAAATGGCTTAAGCGATCACGACCTCACAGGAATTATCCGGAAAATGAACTGTCTAAAATTCAAACCACGCAAAATACAAGGAAGAAATTTTACTAGATATAACGTTTTGTCGTTTCAACAAGACCTTGAGAAACTCTCGTGGGATGAGATTACATCGGATACAGATGTAAGCAGTGCTTGGGCAACTTTTAAGAGACTGTTATCGGTCATTGACAAGCATCCCCTTCATAGCCATAAAACTGTGAGAGGAAGGGACTGCCCATGGCTTACCCGTGAGATTAGGCTAAAGATGAAAGAACGAGATAAATTGTTACAAAGGGCACGGAAAACCAACAATGAACATGAATGGTCTGGATACCGAAAATCTACTGCGAAATCAAGTCACCATGAAAATCCGACAGAGTAAAGCGAATCACACTCGATCTCTGCTTAAAGAAAATATTAAAAATCCAAAACAGTTCTGGAAACAAATTAAAAAAGATTTTCCCAACTAAAGAACAAAAAACCTGTGATAAAATCTTTGACATAAACGATCAATCAACAACTGATAGCCGCAGTATCGCAAATGGCTTCTGCAATTTTTTTACAGATATAAGTGTTAATTTCAACTACAATCGCGTAAATCCATTTCAATCCAGGATCTGGAAATATTATGACTCACCATTATTTACGATAATAAATCCTAACTCACGCTGTCATTTTTATTTCCAAATGGTTAACACAAATGAAATTATTGCTTGCCTTAAAAAACTTAAGGGAAATAAAGCCTCGGGTTATGATCATTTGCCACCGTCGGTCATAAAGGACGGGGCTAACCAAATTGCAATAGCACTTACATATCTAATAAATACCTGTCTAAATCATGGAGTTTTTCCAAATACCGAAAAATGTGCAAGGGTCATACTAATCTATAAAACTGGAAAAAAGTCGAAGCTTGGAAATTATAGGCCAATTTCGGTCTTATCAGTGCTATCAAAAATTCTTGAACAGGTTGTGCACAAACAAATTTGCAGTTACCTCGAAGAGAATAATCTACTTTCTTCCAAGCAGTTTGGATTCAGAAAAGGAATGTCTACCCAGCATGCAGTAACTTACTTATCGGATTACATAAGAAAACATGATGGATAAAGGTGAATATACTGGCGCAGTGTACATCGATCTTCAAAAAGCTTTTGACACAGTGAACCATGGACGCTTACTATCCAAACTACCTGTATATGGTATTGAAGAAACTGAGCTGAAATGGTTTGAAAGCTATTTGTTCAACATAAAGCAATTTGTATCCTATGAAGGTACAAAATCAGAGACACTATCAGTTGTATGTGGTATTCCCCAAGGCTCAATCTTGGGTCCACTTTTATTTCTTCTTCTTGTATTAAATGACATCGAACATAGACTTGAAAAAAGTGAGATTATACTATATGCTGACGACACGTACTGTACTATTTACAGCAAGTAAAAGCACCGAAACAATTAAAAATTATCTAAACTCTGATATTGGTATTATATCTACCTGGCTTAAAGAAAATCATTTGGTTGTCAATCTGAATAAAGGAAAAACTGAGTTTGTTCTATACGGTACCCCTAAAAAATTATCAACGGTTCCAAAATTGGATATCGAGATGAATATCAACGAAGTTGAGCAATATGACAATCTTGGTGTCACCATGGACAAGTATCTAAATTATAAAAACCATATTGAAAAAACCTACAAGAAAGCATCTGCTAGATTGAAACTTGTAAATCGATTACGACATAATATTAGTCCATTTGCCGCTTCCACCATCTATTGTAACAATATTCTTCTTGAGTTCTTGATCTGAGCAGGAGTCAAAGTACCAAATTTGAAAATATCCAACTACGTGCCAAAGCGATAATCAATAATAAAGATGAAACTTGTTCTTGGAAAACAGTAGAACATACTCAAAAGATGCTTTACGCTATGGAAGTATATAAGTGTTTAAACAACTTAACTCCTCCTGTCTTCCAAAATTACTTATATCATTGGAAAAATATCCTATAACATTGGAACTCGCGGAAATAAATCCTGCGTAACATTGCCTAAAGTTAAAACCGAATCTGGTAGAAAAATGTTCAAATTCCAAGGAGCAAAGATTTTTAAGTTTAAACAACTATGCCAGTCTTGCGACTTTTAATATTTTATTATATCTTATTCTATATTTTTAAATTTTTAACCATGTATATATTATTATTTATTATTAGGTCTTTACAGGTCCATCATTGATAGCAGCTATTATATAGCTGAAGCATGTTAGCCTGTATAAATAAGGTTTATTATTATTATTATTATTATAACAGAGGTCAGTGGGGAAATCCCGCACAGAAATCATAACCCAAACAAACCAAAGTCCAGTCCAAAGTCAAGAACAAGAGTTGGCTCTCCTCCGCACTCTGCAGGGGTTCTTGCGCTTTTATATATAGGTGGGACGGTTATTCGCTTTTATTGGGCTCACAGGGTGTGTTTTGTGGACGTGTGGAGAGAATGAAAAAAGTGCATGAGTGGAGTGGCATTGATTTCCTTTGTTTACCCAAATTGCACACGTCAGCGATCACGATACTTCTTACCTAAGCCCGCCGCACACTAGAGCTATCAGCTTCGCAAAGTTTCACTCGTGACTGTTGGCGTAAGCAAGTTGCCCCAGTGTGCGGTGGCGTTTCGAGCGCTATTGTTCACGCGTGCCATCGGCACCTGATATTCAACATGTTGAACAATTTTGTGCACGAGTGAACATTTCCTCCAAATGTCATACGCATGCGTAGAAGTGCTAATAGCGATCAAATAAAATGGCGGCGAGTAGTAATCTTGTGGCTGAAGCAATGTTGGAAGACAAGATAGCTGATATGTGGCCGGACTATCCTTGTCTATACGACGTAAGGTGTCCTGAATTTAAAAATCGAGATATGCGCGATAAATCTATGCACGAAATGGCTGGAAAACTTGGACAAACAGGTAGGTTGAACATTTGAACCGAAATTAGATGTTTCAAGTTTGCTTGTATGACGGAGTATACATCACATTTGTTCCTAGCTGAGTGGGTGAAAACAAAGATAAAGGCATTGAGAAATAGCTATGTGAAAGCAAAAAAGCCAACTGCAAGTGGTAGTGCAAGAAAGAACCCAACACGGCGAACTATATGGATGCTGGATAAACTACAATTTCTAGCACCTCATGTGGCAACTAGGGCTTCAATTTCAAATATTGATTCTGTAAGTATGCCTTGAACAATTTGTGTGATATTTGGTCAATAATACACAAAGTCAACCACAAATTAGAATATATTTAGTGTAAATATAATTTATATTTAGTGTAAATATAATTTATATTTACAATGAATTTACATGATTATACAATAGGTTAGGTTAAGCCATGGATGGATCCACTGGGGGGGCATTTTTCATGATAAAGGAAAAAATATTTGAGACAAAATGAAATAATCAAATAATAGACAGTAATTTGAGTAATACATGATGATATTGTGATAAATGAACTTTTAACAACAATTACAATAATACAACTCAAATACAGATTATGCAGTAGTCTGCGCAGTAGTAGTCTGCAGTTAGTCTGCAGTAGACTTAGTCTACTATATGCAGTAGTCTGCGCGAGGTGCCGCCTGTGGTGGCACCGCACGCATGACCGACAAAAATATTAACCAGTGCACCCCCCCTACCAGATCATGCTGGATCCATCCCTGGGTTAAGCAACCATACCGTCTTGCCATGGAACCGATCCATGATTGTTAAAATATTTTGTTAAATCGTCACGCTGGGATTTTGCAGCTCCTTGTGCATTATGGAGCGTGTTTGGTTGCAAACCATTTAGGATTGGGTCATTTCTCCAGGTTCCTCTGGTTAATGTGTGATCATGATTCTCAAGGTCTGCAACTGCTGCGTAACTGGCCTTGTTTTTGTCCACCATGAAGTTATGCAGACAACAGGCAGCAAAAATTATGTTTGTAACTTTGTCTGGGGAAACCTTTATGGTTGTTAAAAATACTCTCCATCTATGCGCCAGAATGCCAAATGCATTTTCAACGACTCTGCGCGCACGTGACAGCCTATAATTAAAAATGCGTTTTTTCTTCTCTAAATTGCGATGGGGGTAAGGTTTAATAATTCGTTTTGTCAACGGAAAGGCATCATCTCCCACAACATGGTAGGAGATTTCTGTTGATATCCCTCTTATTGTGGTCGGCTCTGGGAGATCTAAAGAGTTTGCTGTTAATGCTTTCTGTAAAACTGAATCGCCAAAAACTCCTGCATCCCCAGCACGTCCTGCTGCCCCAACATCAACGTAAATAAATCTATAATTTGCATCAACCATAGCTAATAGGATAACACTGAAAAAATGCTTATAGTTAAAGAATTCAGAGCCAGTGTCACCAGGCCGTTGGATAGCTATATGCTTGCCATCTATTGCTCCCAAACAGCATGGATAATTCCACTTGCTGTTAAATTCTGAAGCAATATGGAGCCAGTCTTCTTTCTTGGTTGGAGTCTAATAAAAAAGACAATTAAATAACTCTTTTAATTCTTAGGAATCCTGTGGTACTCCTACATCAGAAATAAATGTTAATGATGTTGATTATGATGGTACTGACATTGAAGATGATCCTTTATCTGATTCAACAAACCCTGCTAACCCAACTGAAGAGGATGAAGGGTTGGGGCCTGCAAAGTCAACAAGTGAACCACTGAAAAGACATACTACATCTAGGAAGAGGCAGGCTGACGAAGAATATAATTTGATTAAAGGTTTGTCACAGTCAATTGCTAACAAGCATACGAAAAAAAAGGCAAGAAAAACAAACCAGCAACATGTTGGAAGCTTTTGGACACTATGTTACAAAGGCATTGTCAGAAATGGATAGCCAAACAAGTAATTTGGCTCAACATAAAATAAACAATATCATTTTTGAAGCCCAGGCCGGCTTGTTACGCCAGCAAATGCAACCGCAAATAATGGTGCAGCCCCAGCCACCAATGAATCATTTCCATCCAATCATGCCAACTGGTATGTCATCAAGCCATACACCACCACCAGTTTATCCTGAAAATAGTTCATCTTTCAGAGATGAGCAAATATTTAATGCAAGTGGCTGGAAAAATTGAACAATTAGTATGAGGATCTAGGATTTGCAGTGAACATCAAACTATCCTATACATTTTTGTTAAAATAATTTTTGTTGTAGTATTTAACCAAATACAAACATGTGCAAATAATAATAAAAATATATATATATATATATTATATATATATATATATATACCTTTAAATACTTGTCTTTCATTACTAAGAACAATGCCAGGCATGTTTCATCGACAATTCCTGAAATTGTCCTCTCGCCAATTCGGTATTGAAATGAAAGACTTCTGAAGGTTTCTCCTAGATGAAGAAATAGATAAATAAATGTTTGTATAGAGTCATAAATTATATTCAAATTGAAATGGTGCTCATCTATGGAACTCTCTTCCAAACGAATTTAGGGAGAGCAAATCTCTCGATTTTTCAAAAGAAAATTGATACTCATATTTTTCAACAATAATAAGATATTACTGTAACCCTCTGTTATGTTTGGGAATATAATATTGTTTGGGAAGATTTTTTTTTTTTGATTTTTTTCCTTGGGATACATTTTTTTTTTTGCTTTTGCCCCACCCCCCCCCCCCCCCCCCCCCCCCCCCCCCATCACTTTTCTAATGGTCCATCCCTAAATATATTACTTTGTCATGAATTATATTTACTATTTGTACACTATACCTCATATTTTATAGAAAACTTTAATATTGTACTATTTTGACATTATAATCCATACTCTGTAAATAACTTTAAATATTATACTTATGTACTTCCTTTTTACACGCCCCCTGTGCCAGTCTGGAAAGTTACCGTTTTGTACACCGGACCGTCAATTTGGCACTTTTAAATGTACGCCAATTTTGAATTAGACTTAAAAATTTGTACGCCAAAATACCAATACCAATACCAATACATGTAAATACCACTATTTGTACGCCAAGTGTACGCCAACTTTTGTGTTTGTACACCGGACATGTCCGGCGTACATCGTTTAGATTCCATACTGGCCTCTGTGGAAATCAGCTTCGGTTGACGGGGTCAGCGTGGTTAAATAAAGTTTTATCATCATCATCAACGATAGATGAATGCATCAAAAATAAATACATTTCAAGAATACACTAAGTACTAACCTCGTTCTGTTGGATTTAAAGACCTGCGCAACTTTGTATCTTTCTTTTGAATTAGTGGAGATACCAACTTCAGAATTTGCTCGAACGACGCTCTATCCAACCTGTGATACTGTCTAAATTTTTCGGGGTCTTCGTTACTCAGCTCATGAACAATATTTGCAAACGCTCCGTGTGTTTGGCGGCGGGAAATCCAACGCTTTGTCCATATGTTCCTATTAGCAGCTCTCAAACGTCTTCTTTTACGTCGCAGTAAAAGAAGGAAAAGCAAAACTTCTTCTTCATCTGACGAGTCTGAGCTTGAGTTTAGTTCTTCCTCAAGAGCATTAGCCTGCTAAGCAGACGTTACTAGCAGGCTACAAGAGCATCGGCCATATTTGATCGCTATTAGCACTTCTACGCATGCGTATTCGTATGACATTGTAATAGTCCGGGCGGTGAGTGAGGTAGGTATCACCTGAGCGGGTAATTTACGGGAGTAGGATTTTCTAGACCAGTTTTGACGTAGAACGCGATTCTGGATGTTATTCAGGCAGACAAGGCTGCTTTTAAGAGTTATAGCCGGATATTGCACAATTTAGACTCATTTCCGTGTAAAATCGTTAGTTTTAAATAATTTGTTATTATTACTAGGAATCCCAGAAAAACAGGTCTACTGGACCAGTTTTGTATGTAGAATCCAACTGGCGAGGTATTCTTTAGAAAAAATATAACTGAGGCTGTATTTGACTATATTCTGAATATAGCCTCGTTTTCATGCAAATATGTAATTTGAAATAAATTGTGATGCTTATCAAATTAACGAGAATAACTTTTCTACATTTGCAAGGGACATCCATATCTGAGTATTACAATATTAAATATACGAGAGGTGTCTCAAAATTAACATTTTCTAGTTCCAAACTCGAGCTGTATGCGTTGTCTTCGTATCCATCATTATTTTCCCCATCACGCTTGACAAGTAGCTCCGGAACGTCGTCAGGATACGCTTCAACGATCCAATCGGTCTTTAAGTTAGGGAGCCAACCATGGAACTGTAGATCCTCCAATGCCATGATTGGGTTTTCTCCAAATTCTAGCCCCATAGTTTGCTCTGGCTGTGTGCTTTCGTAGACTGCTGCTACATGGCGGCAAAAGGGAAATGTCAACAACATTGTGCTCTTTGCTCATCTTTCTCCAGAAAATAGCTGACCTTGCCTCGTTCACTTGTTCGGTTTTCTTTTCTCCATACAGGAAACACACATACTTTTCAATGGCACCAAATATCTCATCAGACACATGGATTCCCTCCGTCCCCAACCGGCTGAAAATATCCAAGAACACTGGATCTTTGCTCGTTTGTTTCCATGGAATGGAACCAATCAGGAATGTGGAAGTCTACATCGACAACGGTTCTGGAAAGACAAGAAAGCTCCTTCACTTGAACTCGTGTAGTCTTACCAATTAGGAAAATAAAGCATTGGTTGGACACCATGCATTTACTGGAAATGATTATGTGGCAAGTTTTTTACGCAAACGGAAGCCCTTCTGCCAAGTAAAATTATGGGAATATCAATATCACCAGAACTTGATCGTATCACACAGGTTATTGGTTGGTCATCACTGCTCCTTGCAACATGCTGAATCAAATACGCAATTTTAGTATCAGTCACCTCTGGTCTGTTGCTAGTTCCCTTACACAAAAAGAACCGTTTTGCGTTATCTTGAGGCAGGCGTTCCCCCTAGCGAAGTATACAACACGCTCTCCCAGTTTATTCCTATTTTGAACCCACACTTCTTCGATAAGCTGAAACAGTCGCTCTTTGTTGTCGCCGTTGCCAAGATACTTCTTGAAATCAGCAGGATAATACACGCACATTCTCACTGACCTTGTCGCTATTACATGCAACGTATAGACGATGTTATACTGCCTTGGAAGATCTGAGAAGAGTAGTAATGAAACATCTTTAAACGGCTACGTGAATAATGGCTGCGAGATGGAGAATATAGATTCTGCGAGCATGTGGATCGTCGGGCAGTTGCGCATCGTTTTCAATCAATGAAGTTAACGCGGCATTGAACAGCTCGCTTTTGGCGTTTTTTTTTCTGATTCCATCGCATGTTGCCATCGATAGTGGGACTGGTGCAAGCGGGTTACAAAATCGAAGAACAACGTCAACAACATCGTAAATGTGTTGAAGAATGATTTTATTGATCCCTTCAGGACTGACTTGGACCACGACAAATTGTACAACCTTGCCTCTGGTAGCTCCTTACCAGACGACGTAGCAGAAAGCCTTTTGTCTGTTCAAGAGCGTGGAAGATTGTTAAGAGACAAATTCTTTGAGCGATTAAACTCAGAGAGTTCCGAGGAAGATCTTTATTTCTGTCCCATAAAACGAGTTCAATGGAAGAGTTTTGCGGACGTCAGTAAGAAGCTAAAGGTGTCTGCGAAAGATAAATCTAACGACATCACTGTTCCGCGGGACATTCTTTGTCTTCTTGCTGCCAAGTCACAACAACAGAATGCTGCGATAAACATCGATAAAGCCCTGTGTTACCCACTTGCACCAGTCCTACTATCGATGGCAACATTATAGAATCAGAAGAAAAACCGCCAAAAACAAGCTGTTCGATGCCGCGTTAACTTCATTGATTGAAAACGATGCGCAACTAGTGCCCGACGATCCACATGCTCGCAGAGTCTATATTCTCGATCTCGCAGCCATTATTCGTACACTGTAAAAAAAGCACGAGTAAAATTACTCAATGTTTGAGTAAACATGTCGCTTAACTCAGAATATTGAGTAAATTATACTCATAAATTGAGTAAATTGTTTTCTACTCAAAATTTGAGTAAACCATTACTCAATTTCTGAGTAATTTGTGGGTTGAGTAATTTTACTCAACATGCTGAGTAAACTTTACTCACATGTGAGTAAAACTAGAATTGGGAGTACTCTAACTCATTATTTGGAGTAGGTACATAAATTACTCAAGACTGAGTAAAATCTACTCATTATAATATGAGTAAGTTTAACTCACTAAACTGAGTAAATTCTACTCAAAAGAATACGAGTAGGCAATATGTCATGATGAGATTAATTCGCTAAATGGAGTAAATTCTATTTATAAATTCTATTCATGACATAAGTAAGTTATAAACTGAGCAAAATTGCTATCGTCAATTATACTCACTAAAGGTCTGTTCACACGTTCTAATTTGTCAGATCCGATTCTCCTCATGTTAAATGCATGTGATTTAGTGGAATCACTCACGATGACATTGGGTCACTTGCTCACAAATACTCTATTTGTCTCTCATTGGTGTTTTTGTGACTAGCCTTCTAAAGTGTGCATGCATGCAAATAGTTGTGCATGCTTGCTTGCATGCATGCATGCATGGACTGGAAATCCGCCTTTACTTATCCGCCTATACATATGCGCTGTGGCATAAGAGGCCATTTCCCCTCGCATTGCCCGTCACAGGAAAACTAAACATACATATCAATCTTATATGTATCTTAGTGAAGAGATGTATAGAGCGAAGAGTCGTATTGGCAGTTAATGCTTTGTGTCGCCGCAATAACTACAGTGACCGCGATCGTTGTTTCGACGTATATCAGTTTATTTAATTATTACATAAACTTACTTTATTAGCAGATTGGTCTCCAGATTGGAATTTGAATCGGGTCTCAGTCAAATAAATGTTCTCCAAGTAACACACGATCGGAACATGTAATAGGCTGCCTTATACGGTACGCGAAAATGCTATTTTATAAGCTAAGGTGAATATATATTTATATTTATTTTTATATTTTGACCATTTATTTCAATCGGATCAACTAAATGAGTTCTCGACCAATCAGGCGACAATGACGGTGTGCTTAATTTAGCAACACAATATGCAGCACTGTCTTCGCAGAGGTCCGCCTGCGGCTCTACCAATCAGAATACAGGAAATTTTGATCCGACACAGCATTGAAGCTCCATCTCGACAGTCGCCACATGCGTATAGCTGTAACCAGTGTGACCAGACGTGGTAATTTTAATTACTTTTGGTAATTTGTGGTAATTTTTTGGATGATTGTGGTAATTGGAAATTTGTAGTAATTACTACGGTAATTTTTCTTAAAATTGTAGTAATTGTAGTAATTTATAGTAATTAATAGTAATTTGTAGTAATTAATTGAGATTCTGGAATTAACTAAATAGCAACAATATATGTCCCCAGTTTTTTCGCAATTTTGCTTTTCATTTATGATTAAAGGGGCCGGTTGTTCAAAAGTGGGGGGTTCAGACCAGTGCTTCCACAAGTTCCAAGTGAAATTTCCTTTTACGATCCTTAAATTTCCTTTTTTATGAGTAAATTTCCTTGCAAAAATCACCAAATTTCCTTGTAATTTCCTTGCAGATATCTCTTAAAATAGTTAAATTTCTTAATCTAGCTGCCTCGTCCCCAGTCGCTCGCGTACAAATTACGAGAGCCCGGAAATTTGAGATGAAGGCGCGCGATCATTTATCGCCTTCCCATCAACCCTTGTTTTTATCACCTTCCCATCAACCATTGCTGGCACTCTATTGCCCGCCTGCCCACTCCCGATTAAGAGCCTGCGAAGCGCATGGCTTAAATAGGACCGTGTACTAATTAGGCAGAGCCTGCGTTCCTTTTGGCCTGTTTGATGATAATAATTAAAATAGAACCCCCGTCTTCCTAACCCTAACGCCCGTCTTCCACCTCATCGCAACCCTAACCTCAGGCCGTATTTTTATATTTATTGAACTTTATCTAGGCCAATAACCAATTTTAAAGTAAATGCTATTCCAAAAAGATCACCTGTGCATTTATACTAAAACAATTATTCACCTCAGTATTCACCTCCACTTCTGTGAATAATTGTCAATTAAAATCAAGGTTAATTTGCTATAGATTTCCGGTTCTTTCTGCTAGGATTAGGATTAGGGCTAGGATTATATACCGCGTATTTGGCTACATTTATATGGATTTATATTTAATTTATATTTAACATCCATAATCACTTTTATATCACGTCTAAATGCAGTCATGACTCATGAGTTACTCAGTTTTAATTATGCTTTTCAAACAATTCGTCAAGGAATTCCTTTCTCAGTTGATTGGATTCTACCGACGAAGATGAATTTGAGGCCCATCCGGTTAGCCACGCACCGCGCGTGATTATCACGTGAAGGAAGTCGGAAAACACTTGAGAAAGGACTTCGGAGAACCTTCCCCTTAGAGGAGGGGCGTCTGTACTAGTCTCAGGCTACCTCTCATTCAGCTGAAATGGGCTTTCAATGAGTATACGTCTCAATCGTAGGATAAGTGTTTTTTTTATAAGAATCTTCAAATTTCCTTTCAATTTCCTTGTTTTAGATCAAATTTCCTTGTCATTTCCTTGTAAATTTTATTTCCTTGCATTTTTCCTTGCAAAGGCCAAAATTTCCTTTTGCAAGGAAATTTCCTTGCAAGTGGAAGCACTGGTTCAGACTACTGAGAGAGTACTATATTGTGGGAGCCTGGCACGAGACCACGAGACTCGGTGATTCGGTCACCTCTGGCTCTACTATTTGTGTTTGTGATCTACTTGAGTTATTTCAATGAGCATACGGAGATTATAATATGTAAATCAATATTGAAATCGATAAGTGATGTCAGAAGATTGTCAGAGGCAACGCTCGGATGAGAGATGGCGGAGCGTGTGGCGGGCGAAGACGCCGAAGTCGAAGACGATATTATTTATTTACAAGGGTGGCCCAGGTGAGGACTGGGGATGCGCGTGTTCACTATTTAATGCTCAACCCTAACCTTAATCACCTAATGTGTCCTGTGTTTTATAGGGTAGTAAGGTACTTGTATGGGTGAGTTAGGGTAAAGTAGGGATATTTTGGAATAAGGTTTGGGATTTGCAGGGGTAATATGGGATAAAAGTGTGCGTGGTAATTTTTGGCCTCATGTGGTAATTTTTGTCACCTGATATGGTAATTGCCCTTGAGGGTCACACTGGCTGTAACAGTCAACTTCACGTTTGGATTTGAATAATAATATTCTTTCAACGCAACCAACACTCGAAATGACAGAGGTAAAGTAATTATCACTACTAATTTAATATTATAACTATTGCTATGATTTACTGGGTAGTATTGCGTTGGGTGTTCGAAGATACTTCGGGCCTCGTGTTCGAAGATGATGAGGTTTGATCCTATGTTGTTGTCGTTGCAATATACTCGGCCTCTTATTATAGTTTACAAGCGCAGCGTAAAAACCTGTTATTGTTCCACAAGCTGAATACAGACTTGATGAGAAGGTAGATCAACTGTTGATCTCTATTCTGTGGAGTCTGTATTCAGCTTGTCCAACAATAACAAGTTTTTACGATGCGCTTGTAAACTAGTTATTATGATAATTTCTCATCAAGTCTGTATCCAGCTTGTCCAACAATAACAAGTTTTTACGCTGCGCTTGTAAACTAGTTATTATGATCATTTCTCATCAAGTCTGTATTCAGCTTGTCCAACAATAACAAGTTTTTACGCTGCGCTTGTAAACTAGTTATTATGATCATTTCTCATCAAGTCTGTATTCAGCTTGTCCAACAATAACAAGTTTTTACGCTGCGCTTGTAAACTAGTTATTATGATAATTTCTCATCAAGTCTGTATTCAGCTTGTCCAACAATAACAAGTTTTTACGCTGCGCTTGTAAACTAGTTATTATGATCATTTCTCATCAAGTCTGTATCCAGCTTGTCCAACAATAACAAATTTTTACGCTGCGCTTGTAAACTAGTTAAATTATGATCATTTCTCATCAAGTCTGTATTCAGCTTGTCCAACAATAACAAGTTTTTACACTGCGCTTGTAAACTAGTTATTATGATCTAAATATAATACGTGACCATGTTCCTGCATTGCACATTTATGCAAATTGCGGTGCCTTTAGCAACGCTTTATTCGTTCGTCGTTCGGAATCAATAGCAAGCATCTACTTCATGTAGGCAGAATTTTAACGAATGCCACAGGGCACCGCACTTTAGCACTGTGTCTGGTGTAATAACAGAGCTTTCCAGTTTACAAACTTGATCCATAATTTTAGCTTTATCTCCATACTGTAATCAATAATATGCAGGCCTGTCTGTTTTTCCTTGAGATGTTTGAATGTGCCACAAAGATCGAGTTTGCATTTGCAATTACATGTTTGAATATAATTCCTTTTTCTGAAATATTATATTTCATTAAAATGAATTATTTTATACAGCATGAGATTTGAAGTGCAGTGAATAGACATTTTATGCAGTATGTTGTGCTACTATAGATTGTCTACCAAGATCTTTATCTGTTCTGTTTCATAATTACAATTCACCATTATAATAGCAATGTTATAGGGAAGCACGGGTGGTGTGTTCTGTTAGGGTGCTGCCACTCACCACTGAGGTTTAAAGTTAAGTGGTCAGACATGGGTATATATATACCTTTAATATACCTTCGACTCGAGTCGACCATGTTTGATCTGCGCCCTTCGCAATTCAGCCACCGGCTGCAACTAAGGACGATTAGCCCTGGCATATTTTTAAAATTTCTTCTCAGTTATTTGTTATTTACACTTATATGCTGAGATCTTTTTTATTTGAATAATTTCAGGAAGATGCTAATATCCAAAAAGTGGTTGAAAAAGCACCAATTCGTCGCCTCATGTTATTGTGAAAGGCTTAATATATGAAGCCCCAGAGATCTTCTTGGCTGCAGAAAAAAATATTTGAAAAGTGGAACGAGTTGTTATTGAAGCGGCAGCAACATTCATGGCTGCTAATTACGTGTCCATGTTCCAGTACCCGCCATCTATCAACAACTTTGGTTTATTTCTCCAAAAGTGTGTTTTAAACATATTGGATGGGTTATGAAATGCTCTTCCTCAATAATTACATTCAAAAATAATTTAGAAGAACTTTTAATATGATGCATGAACTATAAATTAATATAACTTGTTTGTTTTGTAAATTTAATTCCTGACAAATATATAATTTTTATGAACTGCCACTAACTTTTGCTTGTATTTTGTCAAATTGTTAATTTTCGCTAACAACTGTATACTCAATTGTGAGTATTTAGGTATTCTCAAAATGAGGAGTTACATTAGGCACAAAACTCAAACTTTGAGTAGAATTTACTCAAATATGAGTAAATTGATATTTTACTCAAAATAAGGAGTTGCTGTGGGTGCATTGATCTTGAGTAACTAGAACTCAAATTTTGAGTAGAATTTACTCAAATATGAGTAAATTGATATTTTACTCAAAATAAGGAGTGCATTTATCTTGAGTAACTAGAACTCAAATTTTGAGTAGAATTTACTCAAGCATGAGTAAATGAATATTTTACTCAAAATAAGGAGTTGCTGTGGGTGCACATTTTACTCAATATTTTGAGTTCATTCTACTCAACTTTTTTTACAGTGTAGCATGGTTAAGGTACCAAACACGTTTAAAGATGTTGCATTACGACTCTTCTCAGATCTTCCAAGGCAGTATAACATCGTCTACGTTGCATGTGATACGTACAAGGTTCGATCAATAAATGAGAATGTGCGTGTATACCTGCTGATTTTAAGAAGTTTCTTGGCAACGGTGACAACAAAGAGCGACTGTTTGAGCTTATCGAAGAAGTGTGGGTTCAAAATAGGAATCAACTGGGAGAGCGTGTTATATACTTCGCTAGGGGGAACGCTTGCCTCAAGATAGCGCAAAACGGTTCTTTTCGTGTGAGGGAACTAGCAACAGACCACGAGGAGGCTGATACTAAAATTGCGTATTTGATTCAGCATTTTGCAAGGATCAGTAATGACCAACCAATAACCTGTGTAGTACGATCAAGTTCTGGTGATATCGATATTCTCATCATTTTACTTGGAATGGAACCAATCAGGAATGTGGAAGTCTACATCGACAACGGTTCTGGCAAGACAAGAAAGCATTGGCTGGACACCATGCATTTACTGGAAATGATTATGTTGCACGTTTTTTACGCAAAGGAAAGCCCTTCTGCTGGAAACAAGAGAGCAAAGATCCAGTGTTCTTGGACATTTTCAGCCGGTTGTGGACGAGATGCATGTGTCTGACGAGATATTTGGTGCCATTGAAAAGTATGTGTGCTTCCTGTATGTAGAAAAGAAAACCGAACAAGTGAACGAGGCATGGTCAGCTATTTTCTGGAGAAAGATGAGCAAAGAGCACAATGTTGTTGACATTTCCCTTTTGCCGCCATGTAGCAGCAGTCTACGAAAGCACACAGCCATGTGGCTAGAATTTGGAGAAAGGCATGTACGCAATTATGGCATTGGAGGATCCACAGTTCCATGGTTGGCTCCCTAACTTAAAGACCGATTGGATCGTTGAAGCGTATCCTGACGACGTTCCGGAGCTACTTGTCGAGCGTGATCGGGAAAGTGATGATGGGTACGAAGAAGACAACGCATACAGATCGTTCGGATGATGAATAATAAAAGTACTGTAACTAACCAATTAGAAAATGTTAATTTTGAGACACCTCTTGTATATTTAATATTGTAACACTCAGATATGGATGTCGCTTCCAAATGTAGAAAAGTTATTCTCGTTAATTTGATAAGCATCACAATTTATTTCAAATTACATATTTGCATGAAAACGAGGCTATATTCAGAATATAGTCAAATACAGCCTCAGTTATATTTTTTCTAAAAAATACCTCACCAGTTGGATTCTACATACAAAACTGGTCCAGTAGACCTGTTTTTCTGAGATTCCTAGTAATAATAACAAAATATTTAAAACTAACGATTTTACACGGAAATTAGGCTAAATTGCGCTATAACTCTTAAAAGCAGCCTTGTCTGCCTGAATAACATCCAGATTCGAGTTCTTCGTCAAAAACTGGTCTAGAATATCCTACTCCCGTAAATTACCCGCTCAGGTGATACCTACCTCACTCACCGCCCGGACTATAAGGCGATAGCTTTGCACGCGCGCACACTTGGAGGAAATGTTCACTCGTGCACAAAATTGTTCAACATGTTGAATATCAGGTGCCGATGGCACGCGTGAACAATAGCGCTCGAAACGCCACCGCACACTGGGGCAACTTGCTTACGCCAACAGTCACGAGTGAAACTTTGCGAAGCTGATAGCTCTAGTGTGCGGCGGGCTTTAGTTATGCTATTCAAGGGGTAACTCTTGCCAATCAGGATCAGAATTTCAGAAGTTTACTACAATTTAAATACCCAACCAACACAAACTGTAGTTTAAGTGACAATATTATTAACCGGAAACTTGTGACAACTGATATACAGTATGCCACGCTGCCAGCCCAAAACTAGCCCGAGTTACGATATAAACAAAACATACATTTAACGAGTTTCGGATGTATTTTTCCAAGTCATATAAGGCAGACTTTACCTCTTCTAAATCTGTTAAACTGGTACATACAAACAACGGTATTGTTTGGCTTAGTTCACGTGCTCAGCCCGTGAGTATCCCGTGGCCCTGAATTTGATTACTTAGTACTGATCACAGCAGCTCTGCAGCAGAAAGTGAAAGGTACAGTGAATGGTATATTGATTTCTATATTCTCAATCTCTAATTATTATGTTAGGAATAAAATGTTTCATCTTCACGTTTCAACTTATAAAAATAGTCCAGCTAGGAGTACTGTTCAGTTGAGTTGTTGCTCAATTATAGTATTAATACGGAAGTAGAAATTTCAATATAATATAGAACTAAAAGTCTATTATTTAAAGAAATAGTCTTTTAGTTCTAGCTATCTATTTCATTAATAAGGTTTAATTTATCACTTTATTAGGATTGAAGTCGTAACGTCTTTAGAGATTGCAGGTAAGGCAACCTCGTACCGAGGGTCTCATCTCCGCTATAGGAATTCCAATAGGAAATTTCAAATCCTACAGGAATTCCTATAGGATCCTAAGGATTTGAAAATCTAATAGGCCACTTTTTTCCAGATATTAATTTTCTTAAATTGTGTTGTAACATAAAATTGGAATAGTACGAAATTCAACATTTTTTTCTGCACTCCCCAATCTTCGCCACTTGAAATCTCCCCCCCCCCCCCCCCACACACACATACTCTAAAAAGTGCTCTGCTGCCCCTGTTAATTTAATTTGTATGAGTCCAATACATTGACTTGATTTCTCAGATTTCAACTCATGGACTTTAAAAAATATAAACACAAAAAATCTGGATAGTTCCATCAGGATGTAATTACTACATGTATTGTGGGGTACTTGTTGATAGAGACACCATGACAGCCAATATATAACAGACCCAATGTCATAAATCAGTCAATACATCTATTATGTGCTAGTAAAGCAGATATCTGAGGGCAAAGACCTGAAGACTAATCTAGGGGTGCTTCCCAGAAAATATAGAGTCTCTGAAATACTGCATTTCCTGCATTTCTGAAAAAGCAAAATATTTGACTTCACAATTTGCAAAGACTTGGAAAGGATGCTTTCAAACATTCTGCCATTGAGTCTGATCTTGCGAACACTGTGCAAGTTCCGTCGCATTTGAAATAATTTTTTTTGAAAAACTCGCATGGTCAGCCAACAACTTGCTATGGCCCTGTCATGCAATTTTACTCACATATTACTTGGTAGTTGATAATAATATTAAAAGTATCACATTTAATGAGTTGAATATTGAAATAATGAAATTAAAATATATTTATATCTTTGTGAACTATACCAACTAAATTGAGTAATTAAATATGCCAAGGAAGAGATGCCGGATCATCACATGATGTGGGAAAATATCCTGTTATGCATGTTATTGTCAAATATGCAACAATTACTTTTTAATGGTATCTCCCCAAACTCACAATCATTGTCTGATCAAAGGATCCACACAGGCTTATTGATTTACTCTTTGCAAAAACATGTTGGTGACCAATATCAACACATTTCTAAATTTTTACTTAAAAAATAATTACTATAGTCCATAAAGAAAAATCAAATTAATATTTATCAATATTTGTAAATTAATCAGTAAGAGAATCATTGTGATTTGCATCAACTTCTTGGTTGATTTCTTGACAATAAAACAACTTACATCTGTAATAAGATACTTGATATTCGTGAACATGTCTATATGCTACTGGTATTTGTGTCATAAGTAATATAATTCACATCTGCTTTTTATCTGGCTCATATATTTTATCTAGTATTACTTAAAAATGTGTTTGGATATTTGGGTATGGCAGAATTTTATCACAGAATGAGATTTGAATCATTCTATTCAGCATTTTTACTCAATCCCCAGATATTAAACGACAAAAAGCATGACAGCCATGTTGGTGTACCTAACAAAAGAGCTAGCTGAGTCTGACGTTTCATATAAGTATCCCGAATTTAAAACATACTCCTAACCCCAAACTTAACCCTAATCCTAACCCAACCCAACCTTATGGCCATAATGTCAAGTGAAAATGCACCACCCCCCACCCCCTCACATCCTATACTATCAACACTCTCAACTTTCCCACGCCATCCACCCACACCTCTCATCATTCATGGCATCAGCCTACTCAGACAGGTCTCTCAGTCGTGGGAAGATGAGCTATGATAGGACGAGGTAGCAATAGTCGTTGCACAGCTAGCCTGTGCTGCAAGCGTTTGTTTGGGGTAGGGCGGAAATATATATTCTTATCACTTGCCGTATATAGTATAGTGTAATACTGATTTAGGAGCATTAAATCATTAAAGCCGTTTGACATACCAAATTTGATATATATGATATTTCTTCGTTTGGTGACAAGATAACGCTCTGGCTGCCAAACTCGTTCTTATCAGGTAAACTGGACAAACAAACAAAGGCTTCGAGTGCTAAATGCATAAGTCTTTGAAATGTCAAGGAATATTCCACCGTAACTAATTACCGATCTATTTTCAGAATGACGTATTTTATCAAGGGGTTTCCCCTTTTGATAAATAGTTAACCAAAGCACATTCCATCTTATTTTCGGTATTATTGTTTGTCAGTCGCCAAAACTAAAATACGTAAACTTGAAGTCTTTAAAGTGAAAAGGGATTTTTGATACACATTTTTTGTCATACTAACGAGTATCTATTACGAGCCCGACGGCAACGCATAAACCGTTTGCCGTGATATAATATTCGATCCTTTCTGCTCTCTCATTACGCGCTTTCCGTTTCATATTACTCGACAACTGTCAAGTATAGAACGCACAACACAGTCCTCAACTTCGAGTCGTGTGATAACTGAGAAAGCTAGTGTAGTATATTGGTGAAAGGTAGTCGAGGTTTGTGTTTCCGTATAGACTCTAGTCTAGAGAGCAAACGAATTAGAGATAAAGGTAATATTTCGCATTTACATTCAGCGAATCAGATGAGAGAAAAGTTATGGTAAATTACGAGTGTTGAATCATATACTTTGTGAAAAATGCAACTTCAAGGCGGATCGGCTTGCTGGAGTACGCTTTCGACACTCCTATGCGTGGAGAGAATGCAAGCGCGCCCTGATCGCCCCCCAGCCCGCGCTGCGGAAAAAGCCAATCACCGGAAATACAAGCGTCTGCACGTAGGCTGAGGCCGTCAAATTTGAGATTTCTACTCGCAATAAGCCGTCGCTTTTTTCGAATTTCGACATAAAACTTCGTACAGTAGGTCGTGATTGGGTATACTTTACAATGATGAAATAGAAATGGGGGCGAAAATTTCATCTCATGGACACTTTAAGCGAAAACTTGAGTATTATTAAGTGCCAACGTGATAGAGTATCCAATGGATAGGTCTTGAATATATTTTCTATCTTCTGAATGGTCATGTGGGAAAAATAGCGAGTGAATAGCGTTATCCATGTTTGCCAAAACAAAGTTCACCTGCTATTTTTTCTCAGAACACTCATTTGAATCATTAGAACATGAATCGACTGGATAGGGCTTATGCATATCCGTGACCGGATCCAACAATCGGCCCCCGCTGCCAAACTCATGAATCATGATTGTTCTTATCGTCAGCTGGACAACGAATGCTAAATTTAGTTTTAACAAAACTCTACCGACGGAGCGGCATTGCCAGATGCATTACGCAAAGTACCATTAATTTCATTGTGTTTCCTATTGTAAGGCTTATGTGGCGACAACCGAAATATTACAATTTAACAATAGTCTCGTATTGTTATTGAATCTTGTGTTTTCAGGATGTCATTATTTTTCAGAATACGTTTTGTTCAGGTGCTTGTTAATATAGTTATTAGATACAGATCGAAATTGTTGTGACTATTAAATAACTTATTCTACATAACTATCCAAATCCTCACCATTATAATATCAGTCTCTGAATTCATGCATATTTCCCACAGATTATTTTCAGCCTTTAATATTCTCTGCTGTGTTGAGTGTTTATGGCATATATAGGTCCTTAGTACGCCCAGATTTCCATCTTTTTCTGTCTTACTTATCCACTTAGACGATTTGGAAAACAATAACATAGAACAATGACTTTTTGCTGACCTTCCAAACCATAGACCTCTTTCATAATGGCGGCCATGCAGTCTAAATATTCTTTTATATACATGCAAATTAGCCTTTCTCGCCTCGTTACAATGCAAAGATTCTTTGGAATTACAGACACACGAACGAGGTCAGAAAGGCTAATTTAAATGAATATAAAAGAATATTTAATTTGGGTGCCATTATGAAAGAGGTGTATTCCTTCTACTAACTATGCTGGTATCGATGAAAGTGGTTGGCGCTCACCGCATGAGCGAGCAACCGCTACCGGACCGTTGCTGAGTTGTCCTGGACATGCGCACTGACAGTTTGGGCCTGTAATCGATTGCTTATTTGCATACATCGTGCTTTTCAAAAATATATAATATGGCGGTAGATATAATGCAGGAAAGCTTTCTCGGATAATTTTGTTGATTTGTTCATTAGATAAATTAAACTTGTTTATTATTTGTTAAGTCTACAAGTGTTGGAATTTGTGAGTGTAACAAATAACATAAGGTGTGTGAGAAATAATATCATAAGATAGAACTGTATGTGAGACCGTGAGAGATCGACGTTTATTAGTTGAAGAATCTCTTATTTTCAACACGTGGCACCTCCGACGGGATCGGATAAGCCGATGGGCGCTAACTAGCAACAAGACAAAGAGCATTGTCGAGAAAGGTAACATCGAAAAGCTAACGCGACATAAAGAGACACTTGCGCGGATAGCTGGTGCGGTGGATGAGCTAAAACTTCAAGTCGAAAAGACAAAACTTGAGGAAGGCGTGAGTATCGAAGACGTAGCGAAATGGGGCGAGGAGATCGAGAAAAGCGTAGACTGGACGCCGACAACAACGTAACACTTCTGACACGCTGTCTCTGGAAGAAGTGGCGACGAGAGACTGAGTGGAGAACGAGAAACTAGAAAAGAAGCAGATAGTAGTAGAACGCAAACGTGACGAAGAGCTTAAGTTCGAGCAGAAAATCGGCAGCGAACGGGTTGTTTGTCTATGGTTCGTCTACCTTAGATAAAGTAACCAGCGATGCACCCTGTTTGTGGATGCTATGCTCAAGATTGTAAGAATCCAATCGGTTTGTCGGAAGACTAGACTGTTCTTAAATATTCCTGAGACTATTAAACAAAATAAAGTGTAAAAAACTCACTGTAATATTTATTTATTCCAGTGTTTTCCTCAACCTTGCGAAGCAACATCCGGTCTTTTGCGCTTGCTTATTGGCTGACGGTTCTTAACTGGCCAATCACACTAAAGGTCGGGTGACACGTGCGATTTTTTTCTCGCGAGCTTCTTCAAGATTTAGCTGCCCCGACACACCAGGATTTGAGAAATGTATGCGAATGGATTTTGAACATTTCAAAAAGATAGTTGATAACCTATCTGAAACGCTTTATAAGAAAGACACAGTAATGCGTGAATCAATCAAGCCAGCAGAAATACTCTACGAAATACTCTACTCGTTCATGTATATAAACAGAAAGAAACGAGCCTGCGCTACAGCACACTGGCCATACAAAAGCGAATTTCATTGGCTGGCTTAAAATAATCATTGCGTTTCCTGGGTAATTTTCGGCAATCGTTGCCGAAAGTTCAAACATTACAGTTGCGTTACCGCGCCAGATATGCGACACGTGCATTTCATCACAGCTCGCGCTACCAACGCAATGAAATTTGACCCGTTGCGTTGCCAGCGCGAGAAAAAAATCGCACGAAATGGCGGATCTACGATTTGAAAGGCGAACACACCGAACTTCGGAGGGTTTTTATTTCAATTTGTGCAACTTTATGTGGATTTCAACTTTATGTGGATGCAAACTTAAGTGGATTCTGATAAAATGAGTTCTTATCTTTTGATTTAAGCAAAAATTACTTAGTTCCACGAGGGGTGCAACGGAATCTGTTTTATAAGCGTATTTTCGATTCTCATCCTACGTACCGCGCCAACTGGGAACAGTGAAAATTCTGCGTGTGGTTTCCTGATTTTGTGAGTGGTCTTTCCTTTCCGAATATTGTCATTATGTCATGTATACAAATATAGTTCACTTCGTTTCTGGTAATCAAGATTATTAATAGATTATTAGATTATAACATTTTTAATCAAGAACCTTTATCCAATCGGACACAAGAATACTCACTAGTTAGGTAACTAACAGCCAATCAAAAATTTGCTTCTAATAACTACGTACTTGCTGGGAAAGCCCCATTAGACGGGAAAGCCCCAGCTAGTTAAAAATAATTACCTGCTACAAGAAGTTGACGCACAACCTGAAATCCTCATTCCTCATCATGCATAGTGACTGCGATAGTTAAGGTTGTCGGAGAAATACCCGGATATGACAGAGGAAAATCAAGAACAGTTTGAGTTGACAAGTACTTGGTCTTGGTAAGTTTACAATGCAAATGCAAATCGCATGTCAGTCGACATAGGATAGCTTTTTCACAAGGCTGGTTCACACAAGAACCTCGACAAGCACAAACCAATCAGCCATGAGATTTTCTTTTGTTTAGTAAGGATCCAAGCAGAACAAAAGACGAAACAAAGAAATATTTTCGTTGTTTTGTCTTTGCAAGTCCCAGAGGAGAAGTCGTGCTTTGTGGCGTATCGATCTTGTACTTATTTGCTCGTGTGAACCAGGCTCAACGTTTCAAGCGAAGGCTCCGCACTTCCACAAGACAGTGAAAGGTAAAGTAAAATAATCCGCGCTGTCTCACCTGTGAACATCAACAAAGCAGTAATATTTGGCATTTCACTCGATTGAATTACATGTTCTTAGAGTATATACATTTAAGACCAAAGGGATAATAGATGTCGTATAAACTATAGTATATTTTCATTGATTATTCGCTCAGTTGAACATCGGAAATTGAAGATGTCCTCCGCTGCATGTGTGGGAGTACAGTAAGTTCTAAAAATAGCAACTTTTTGGACAAACATTTAAATGAAACAAATGAGGTCGATTAGAGACGGAAGGCAGCTGTATCACAATAGGCGTATACGTGTAAAATTTTGTGTGGGGCGGGGGGGAGGGGGGGGGGGGTTTGCTGAGCATAATTTGCTCGAATAAATGTGGCACGAATCACCATCGTTATGCCTAAGCATTATTATACATGCACGTTTTTTGTTAAAACATTTGCAATTAGAAACATGTGCATTAGGGGGATTGCGGCATGCTCCTGGGGAAATAATATTTTTGGATTTTTGATTCTCTGAAAGTGTATTTCCTGCAATTTGAGGGTACCTAACGTTAAAGTAACACCTCTCCCGCGCATGGGAAATGCATTGCGAGAAGGAAGGAAAAGCAATTAGCCACAACACCAAATGTATTACGTATATTCAAGTTGAATATACAGCCCGTGTGGCCGTCAAATCTCCGTCAAGATGACGTCAGTATCGATGTTTGTCCGCTTTTACCCATAATTCGTGCGGCCATAACAAAAGAAATAGCTCATTTGCAATCATTTGCGAGTCAAATTTGCTTTGTTTGTCCGCTTTTTGAGCTATTAATAGCAGCCAGACTCTACGCTATTCGAGGGAGTCTGTATCCCACTGAACACAAATGCGCTCTAACCTTTGAGCTATTGAGACACGGTCAGAACGATCAGAATAATCGACCATGAGGGTTCGATTCTCGGTTGGGGCATGAGTATATGTATTTGACTATATTAAATCCTCTCTAATATTAATTATTATTCTTAAAGCCCTCTGTATAAAAGAAGTTCATTGTGTAGCTAATTTGGGAAGTGCGCTCTAGAGGCCTTGCCCAAGTTATGGTTAGATGCGACGTCTGCCTGCAGATGGTGTCAAGTTATGTATATGGGAAATCACTACTCTTCTGTATATACAAGTATAAAATATTAATATACTAGAAGTTACTATCGCAAGGGAAGTGCTGCCTTGAAACCAATGGTCCAAGGCCGTCATGATATTGTGCAAAATTGGAAAAATAAGTGGTGGGCTTATTGAAGTCAAAGTGGCAGCGGAGGTAATATAGCCTTGTACGCATGCGGTTATGGTTTAGTTAAGACCAGAGCAGCGAGCTCTACGTATATATGGAGCTCACACTGAGCTTGCTTGACCAAAGGTACTCTGGGGTTAAACATCTATCTTGGGTAAGACATTCATTACGCACAGCCATGGGCAGATGAAGCATGTGCGGGGGCCCCTGGCACATTTGCAGATGCCTCAAATCTGCCCCCTCCCTTGTTGACAACCCTTGTTGTAACCGTTCTCAACATTTATTCACAATATAATAGTTCATGAACATGTATAATATTAAACAGATGTAACTTGAACAGTTCCATAAAAATGCAGTTGAACATAAAGATAAAACAGTTGTATAACATAGTTCTCTGTACAAGGCTTGCATAAAAATGCATTTCAATATGAACACAAAACAGTTGACGTACATGTACAGGTAATACCAGTTGACAAATTAAGTTAATCAGAATTTGTTTCTGATGTGGACACTGATGTGCATTCTTCTGCATGCTCAATATCTGTTATCTTGTTATCTACATATCTGATATTGAATGATTTGCCATATTCAAGGTATATATTTAAGATGGACGTTGCTTCCCAGATGCTGATCAGCGAGAACACAATGCCTCTTGTAAGAAACAATAAACTCACACCAATATACACCTAAATAAAAAGTAAACCGTATTCACAAACAAAACAATTTGATAATTGATGATAGTTTATCTGGAAAGGATTGCAGATGACATCTTGTAAATTTCTACCTCACTCAGCCATTTAAAATGGTATGACCAACTCCTTATAAGGAAGTAGAAAGTCGTTTTGGGTTATCCGTTTGAATCGGCAACGCGAAGAGGCCATTGGCGATTTGTGAAGAATATACACGTTTGCGTAATATAAAGCGCCGGATGATTGCCGAATAAATACTAAGTACATAAAATACCCCAAAGGGTATGCACGTTTTTGTAATATAATACACACGTATATGTTATGTATTTAGACTCGGTAATTCCAAATCTGTTTTCAGAATTGAAATCGAGTAAATAGTGGTCGAGATAACGTTCAAAATCTACTGTACGACGAACCGGCCTTTTGGATTTGGGCGTGCGCGATCTGGGCCCTGGGGACCATGGATGGGGAAAAGAAACTCTATATGGGTGGGGAGGGGTAGAAAAGGCAGTGAGGGGTTATTGCAGAACGTATTTCATTTTTGAATATAAATTGGTTATATAATGCAGCTAAAAACACGTGAAGGAATTTTTAGGAAATCCTAAAAGACTAGCCAATTTTTATCAGTTTTAAAAGATTGTTTAATTAAAATATACACGCTCCTAAAGATCTTTAATAGCACGAATTGACGATGGAAATGAGTACGTCAACATCTGACGATACATTACGTCTCTCTTAACGTTATGTGTCTCTTATTTCCTCTGTGTTAATGAATTTTATGGCAATTTATACAGACTGACGTTTTGGTCTTTGGTGAATGTATTTTTCCATCTGCATTGTCTTCTATCTTGAGGTGTATATATTGTTATCTTCAGACAGGAGTAGAAGCACACACAATTTTTAACGATGTTTCTGTGAATTTTAAATTATTGTACTCGTTTTAAATAAAATAAAATAAGTATTATTGTACTCGTTTTTCAAATTATTGCATCCCCGCCCAGTTACTACGGCCCTGCTTTATCCAAATCTTGTATAGTATATCTATATATATGATATATCTTATATATCTTTTATAGTCTGAACTCACCATGCCAGGTCAGAAGATCTGTAAAGCTGATCGTAAGAAGATCAATCCTAAGTTCATATGCACTGTGTGTGCTCTGCTGTTAAGTGCTCCAATGCAAACACCATGTGGTCATCTCATGTGCTATGTTTGTCTGCAAACACTGTTGAGGTATGCTGTGATATGCACATTATGATCTACATTAACTGAGTTAACTAGGATTTGATCAACCCTGTTTACACGAGAGGAAAAGTACCCGCATTCGAAGTGATTCCGCGTATATTTTCGATGCCGATTCGTTTCCCCATTTATACGGTGTAGCTATAATTATGGCAACGCCTTCCGTAGCTCTGGAATAGTTTGGAACGCTGGTCTATAGTTCCGGCACTTTTCGTTACAATATATCTCATTGCAAGACATGTCGATATGTCACGGTAAATAAAAAACGGATAAATCCTTAATTGCACGAGCAAAATCATATGATTACTTGTTTATTATGTGACAAAGATTACGTCTTGCAACCTTTCCCCTGTCATTTAACCAGTTTTTGAATGAGTGCTGCTGGTCGCATTTGCAGTAGCGAAGTTATAGCCATAGCAACTGGCATGCTATGCAAATTTTGAAACGATTTACATATTCAGATCTTTAGAAATATATATTGTTTTCAAATATGCAGATGTTTATAAATTAGCATAGCATGACCAGTTGCTATGGCCAGCTTCGCCACTGCGCATTTGTGTTGACCACTTTTTCTAATCTATAGTGTTTTTATGTATTTCAGTTCTTCTTGTCCAACATGCCCATCGGATGGAACCCTTTTGAAAAAAGAAGACGTCAGTATAAGTTAACATATAAGTCGCTATTTTCAGAAGCTGTTTATTAAAGGATATTGGTAATAATTCAAATTTTGGGGCTTAAACATGCTCTGTTTACTTGGTTATCTAAGCAAACAAAACTATGCTCTTCTACAAAACAACAGCACTAATTTTGACCAAAGAAAATGCGGACATCCGCTAATCCGGAACTTTCCAGCACTCTTGTGCAATACGCTTTAATAACCTACCTAGTACAATCCGAAATATTACTGAAACTAGTCTTTTTCTGAGTCATCTCAAAACTGAAATGACATCTTTGGCGGAGAGTAGGCTAGTGAACGAGTCAGTCTAATGACATCCGCAATTAAGTTGTAGTTGTAATTTTAGTATAATCAGAATCAATTTATAATTTATTGTATTTTATTATCATGTGTATTTATTTATTCATTTATATTATATAGCTTTAATTATGATTGCGGACGAAGAGCCAATGTAATTTTTGGATATGTCGTATTAAACCATTATTATTATTATTATTATTATTATTATTATTATTATTTGCCTAATTAACTGGGAAGTTGGTGACGTCACAAGCAGGTGGTTCGATTGAGAAAAGAAGACATTCATAAAAATCGAGTTTCAGACTTATAAAGACATGAGGATGGCTAGAGAACTTACCCTGCTACGTCACAAGCATATCGAAAATACATCCAAGATGGCGGATTACAGGATTGTCTTTGGTCAAATTAGTGCTGTAGTTTTGTATTTTTGTTTACTTGGACTGCCTTCGTAAGCCTGTTTGTCAATCAGAAAGACAAAAGTTAGAAATTGTGATTTTTGTTGCCAATGTCCTTTAAATTCATTCTTTCAGCTAGATTAGGTAGTAGTTATAAAAGATGAGCGGCCGATATTTATGGGCAGTTACAATGCATGGCGAGCCGTTGTAACTGCCCATAAACATCGGCCGCGAATATTTTAACGAACTTGTAAAATGAATAGAATACATGATGTATACTTTGTTTGGATGTTGTAGAAACGGTACAAACAAATTATTTTAACTCCGAAAAAGCTCAATTGGAGCAAGTTAACTTTGATAAAACATTGATGTTTTATTAATAAAAAAAATACTTGTTTTTATCTTTCTACGACTTTCAAGCAAAGTATTCATCACTCTAATAATAATAATAATAATAATAATAATAATAATAATAATAATAATAATAATTATAATAATTATAATAATAATAATAATAATAATAATAATAATAATAATAATAATAATAATAATAATAATAATAATACAAGACGTCTTACAACAATATATTCTTAATTTTACTTATAAAACTAATCAGAGTTTCATTATAAGATAAAGCCTACTACATATATTACCACTATGAACAAAAAACTATTAATTTTAAAAAAGAAAAGTCTTAAGTGCTGACATAAAACTACTTAACATATCAAAGCTTCTAATTTCCTGTGGTAATGATTCCACAGTTTTAGTGCTGCAACCGAGAATGTTCTGTCTCCATGAGTCACCGTTTTGGATTTTGGCTCAAGTAGCAGATAGTCCAGGAATTCTAGTCCAGGAATTCTATAAGTCACTCTAGTCAAAGAATTCTATAAGTCAGATAAAATACTCGCGGCCGATCTGTATGGGCATTAACAAAAAACTCAAAAAATTATTTCTACAATTGAACTACCAGGTTGACCATGTAAATACATTCGCCTGTAGCTCGTGCAATCATGTAGTTATATGTCATTGCTATACCTATTAATTTGTAATCATTTTTTTGTATTATTGAGGTCCATTAGGTAGAATACCTTACACGGTAATAATGTATAAATAACCCTCTTGAAATAAAGATTTATTATGGCAGTATATAAACTTCTGGATGTCCAATTAAGCATTTCGTAGTTGGACGGCTTACCGCAGCCAATCACAGTGCAGTCTAAACCTAAATGCTAAAAAATATTAATCAATAATAAAAAAGAAAGTTTCACCTAATAACACGTTTAAAAAGACTCAAAATCTTAGCCTAAGATATGATATATATTAGTTTTTACACTTTCACACTCCGAAGTCATTGTTCAGTTCAAAATTTTAAAGGAGCGTGCGATATTCAGCGAGCAGGTTACAACTGATTTTTGCATCTGAAAGGCAATTAATCTACTCTTGTCTGCTACAAGTTCCTTAAGTACCTGGCTGATTTATTTCGAATATCCTCCTAAGACATCTATGATGTTATTATCAAGATACCGTAAACTGCGGAATATAAGCCCCCGTTTATAAGCCCATCTATCTACAAACAGAAATTATGTTCCGGTTATAAGCTCCCCCCCCCCGAATATAAGCCCCCCCCCTCTAAAAATCAACGTTTATCCACCCCTAAAAAAACGTATATTGATAATGCCGTATGTTAGTCTCAATGTATTTCACTAGCAGTTCATTCCCAAACGTTTTTTTATCCGCTTATAAGCCCCCCCCCCCAGAATATAAGCCCCCGTATATAAGCCCACCCAAAACCCCTTACGAAATTGTATAAGCCCAGGGCTTATATTCTGCAGTATACGGTATGTTATTATTATTATTATTATTATTATTATTATTATTATTATTATTATTAAATGAACATTTTGCGACTTTATTGTTTATTCCCTTTTAGATTTTCTCTGACGCCTTCACGAGACGAGAAATCATGGGGTTACAACTTCAGTGCCCAAGCGAAGGCTGCGTGTGGTCAGGGACCTACAAAGACTTACAGGTAAATATAATTATTACATGTACCAGGCTTAACCCAGGGCATTTTGCCTCCACGGTGGAAGGTCGTCGAAAACGGCCCTGGGATCAGCTGGTCGATTCCATAATCTTATTGGCCAGTTCTAAAACGCCATTAATTCACATGTTCAAAAATTCCACGTCTTTAAATGTTACCGTAAATTAGAAATTTAAGGCTAATTTGGTTAATTGTCAAGAACTGCAGTCGATATACATGATATTTATATGAGATAATCATGGATGTATTATGAATTAATTGTTTTTAGGATGAATGCTACACATGAACAAGTCTGCAGAGCGTTGCATATTTCTCATAATTATCACATTAACAGAGTAAACAAAGACAAATGACCTAAATTATCATAAATTATAATATCAAAACGCCCAGAAATTATGAGTGTCATGTGACCAGCCGATCTCAGGGCCATTTTCGTTGACCTTCCGCCGTGGAGGCAAAATGCCCTGGGTACGAGGTTGTGTTTTCATATGTAAAAATGCGATATATTCAATCAAAATCCCGTACAGGCTCGCGTCACATGTGAAAATATAACCAATGAAAAACAAGGGAATGATTGAAGAGCCAATCAGGAAACGATTGCGAAAAGTATGAGCAACTATACGTATCGTTTTATCTCTCTTACTTTTATATTTTTATATATTCAAACTTCATGCTCGTTTTTCATTGATCAACATTCTCCAGCTAATTTTCAATGTCCGGCAACTGTGACGTCATTTCCACCGAATACGAAGAATTATTGCACGGAGCAATCCAAAAATAATTTGTTGAACGCCGATGTCGTCACAACCACAAAGCCGCGAAAATTACAAATGTTTGCGGTAGATATACCTTTCTCAAACTCATTAATAATTCATAAGCCAATTAGCCAATTATCACATGACTGAGGCTGGATACTCGAGTAAAACACGTAAAAATCATATACCACCACAGTTATTAGATCAAATCCGGTTTTGATCTAATTGCTGAGATCTTAATTAATAATTCATTTTTTGGAGAACGAAACGACCTGCCTCCGTCTTCGCTCATCCTCAACTGAACAGAGTCTGAACAGAATCTGTGCACAATTGTTAAATTTCAGAAAAATCGCATACTTAATTCTGACCTTAATGCTTTTTCTGGAGAACAAAATAAGCTGCTTGCGGTAAAGTCGATATCTCAAAATATATATATGGTCGGAATCTAAAACTTTGGAGATTTTGTTAGGCTGTGCAAGTAACTAGAATCAAACAGGTATGACGATTTCTTCATATATTTTTTTAATCCTGAAGAAAAAGGTAGAAAAGCGTTCCAGGGAACCGTATTAAAAAGTTTATAACTTATGTTAGTATAAATTTACAAGTTTCTATCACAAATCCTCAATTTTCATTGGCCATTGGAGGAGTTACTAGTATCCGCTGTTAGTAGAAATTGACAGGTGACTATAGAGTTTCTCGTGCCGTGATTGGTCGAGATGGACAGCCTATTTTGTGTTAGTATACACCCAACCATTGTCTATTACAAATGCTGCATTCTGATTGGCTACTCAACCGTTGTCTATTCGTGATGGACAACGTTTGGGAAAAATGAAAAACCTGAAAAAATATGGCAGTAAACTCTCGTTTTGCAGACGTTTCCGAGGAATTTTTGGAGAGTTTGATAGAAAATTATATCGCTGCGAAAACTAAAACGGCCACAAAATATGACAGGAAGATTTTTAATGGTAAAGTACGAAATATAAACTGTTTTTACTTGCTGCTCACGAGTGGTTAAATAACACAACATATTCGTCAGTTTGCACTAGAAAAACTCTCTGGAAAAACGTCTGTCACAGTTTTGTACGACCACGACATAGAGGCTAGACACACCAAGGCTGTCACTGGTCACAAATCTGATCTCTCCATTAAGTCGTACAGCTCGAGGGCTTCTTTCCAGCAGAAGGAAAACATGTCGAATATTCTAAGTCGCTTCGTCTCGGGCGAGAGCAATCCTTCCATTCAGTCTAGTCGCTGCAGCTCTACTTACAGCAAACCAGACCTTATGCAATCATCACCGCCAACGTCTTCGGCACTTGAAACAACTGATCAGGCTAACTCTGATGCCCAGCTTCGCGTTGAAAACCAAGCCACAAATATTCAGCTGCGAGCTCCACAATCGTTCAATTTCCATGGCTGCACAGTGTTTAACAACTACACCAGTCAGGCATGATTGTTTCCACTTTCCAGTTGAACTGTTGTTCCCTTGGTAGTCGTTTCTTTGATAACTTTTAAGAAGAAATTCTTTCTTACGAATGTTTTATGGACATTTTAACACCAAACGGTTTGCTTTCACCGATAATCACCTCGACTTCGGTGACTAATTGTTAATTTAGTATAATTTCTGAGCTTAAACGAGTTCTGTTTGGCTGACTGGCCAGTAACTCTGAGACGATAGTCACTGCGTAACGCGATGACTATCATATCATTAGAAATCATACTTGAAAAATTGTTTTTTGTGACCAGACTGAGTTTATTCGTTCCAGTCCCCTCTCGGAATCATCATTTTGATGTATCGTTTCGAAAACATGACGACGACTTTTTGTCAAAATGGCGACTATATTATTATTATTAATAAATCGTCGAAAGGGCTCAAAAACTTAGCATAAAGACACTGTATATATCAGATTTCGCTCAAGATAGAACTGTCCAAGGGTAAAGAAGTTGTTTATCGTATAATTATTTGTATTTTTACGTCCGTTTTGATCGTTAGTGTGTTTTTTAAAGCTGTCAAGCGTGAAGAAAACATCGAGCATTGGATTTACAAATTATATCTAACACAGTTCAAACTGTCTGTTTAAAACTTCTCACTTGGATATTCAGTTCAGGCCTGAAATTAGTCACCTGACTCACCTCAGTCTCGGTGATTCACCGATAGTCACCTCGACCTCTGTGACTATAATTGTTAAATAGAAACCTCTGGGATAGAACTCGCGTGTTTTTTCAACTTTTTATGAAAAATGTAAAGAAACTTTTCTTGAGAAACTTTAGTGTAAATTTATGCTAAAACAATTAGACAACTCGCCCTCGTTTTCTCTGAGCGATAGTAAACTCGGCTTCGCCTCGTTAATTAGCATAGTCTAAACTAAAAAATCCTATAGTTACTTGCACACCTATACGATACATAAATACACAATTAAAATTTTAAATGCCATAGTTTTCAAGATATCACAAAAATAAAATCCCACGGCCACTAAAAATGACAAATCCTAGAAATCAGACATAAAGTTCAATCTCATCGTTCCACAACGTGTTTCAAGTTAGAGGCTCAAAATACTCCAGCTTCATACTGAATTATTCAAAAAAATAATTTTATAGCAACGTTTAATACTTCAACTTTGAAAATTTTCGAACATGTTGGTTGAACTTTAACCAAACAATGTCATTAACTTAATTGGTTTGTGGTACCAACTTGGCCGCGAAACCCTTTTTTCTATTCTGAATTTCAAGTGATTGATGGCAAACCATCAATACATATATTAATGCAAAGAGAAAGAAGATACTAGAAAATAATAATTTCTACCAGTAAGAAGAAACAACTAAGAACTATGACATCTACATTCAACTAAATGTAAAATTTAGTAAAAACGAGTTGTTTATTTTTGTGATCCAATATTTATTTCTGTATTTCGACATTTATTTCAGTGTTTCGACATTTATTTCTGTGTTTCGACATTTATTTCTGTATTTCGACATTTATTTCTGTGTTTCGACATGTATTTCTGTGTTTCGACATTTATTCTGTGTTTCGACATTTATTTTTGTGTTGTCATCCTCAATTGAGTATCTCTCATGGTATGATCATATAGGAAACTTATCCAACAGTACAAACCAAAGACTTTGAGCCCTACGACGTGTGAAGTCTTATCTCCCACCGTGCACTATTTGTACAGCGTTAATCTTACCACTTTTCGACTATGCCGACATTATTTGGGGTGACAAGAACAACTCGACACCAATGAACTCTCTACAAATTCTAGAAAATAAAGCTAATAAACTAATACTTTGAAGCCTCAGAATCAGACGACAGAATCACAGACTTGAACTAGTTAGGAATAATAAGTTAGAAATAACAGGACCAACAACAACCTACAAGTACCTAAAGTCAACATAAACTGGGACTGGACTGATTTATCACGCATCGATGGATTTAAATAACTTGGAAAATAGAACAAGAAGCACAATATTTAAATATAATATTAATCAATATTTAAAAATGAACTGAGAAAACATCAATTTAATTAGTTTCAAAGTGCATGTGAGTGCATATTGCACAGTTTCAGTATAAAGTTAATATATTGTAATGTAATGTAATGTAATGTAATGTAATGTAATGTAATGTGATGTGATGTGATGTGATGTGATGTGATGTGATGTGATGTGATGTGATGTAACACTTTGGTGACAGGGGTAACCTGAATAAATATTATACCTTCGTTCGTTGCTCAAACTGAGGCAGCACGGAACAATATTTATACCTCCTGAATCGAGATTTGGTGAATTACCGAAATAAGTTATTCGCCATCAAGCAGCGGCCATTTTGTCATTAATTATTGGTAATTTGTTGCGTTAAACGTACAATTAGTAATTAGCGACAAAATGGCCGCCGCTTGATGGCGCCCATTTTATACAGTGAGTCTCATAGAGCGAAAAATAGGCGGCCGCCTGACACTATCTTTTTCATAGTTCTCTCGCATAGATCTGTTCTATATATATACATATACATATATATATATATATATATATATATATATATATATATATATATATATATATATATAAAATCACCGCCGAATCAAATTTACGTATAGTAAACTTTTTAGATGTAACTTTCGACCTTAACAATGGAAACTATAGGCCCTATAGGAAGCCCAATGACGATCCGCTATACATAAATATGCACTCTAACCATCCACCAAGCATAACAAGGCAACTACCTGCATCAATTAACAAACGCATTAAACTCCTTTCGTCAGATGAGCAAACTTTTCAGGAAGCTGCACCCTTATATCAGAACGCGCTTAGGCACAGCAACTTTAATCATGAACTTAGCTACACTCATGATACACCGCAACGACCACGTAGGAATAGGCAACGCAATATCATTTGGTTCAACCCACCATTTAGCAAGAGTGTCAGCACTAACATAGGACGTAATTTCCTTAGCCTAATTGACAAACATTTCCCTCCGCACCACAAGCTCCATAAGATTTTTAACAGAAATACAGTTAAAGTAAGTTACAGCTGCATGAACAATGTTAAGTCAATAATCACTAAGCACAATGCACGCATAGCTAGGAACATCAAACCGCAGGATAGGGACGCTACTAATTGCAGTTGTAGAGAGAACACCATTTGCCCGCTTCAAGAACAATGCATGACTAGAGACATAGTATACAAAGCAACAGTGACAGTAAACATCACAAACGAAACAAAACACTACATTGGTATGACTGCAACCACATTCAAAGAGCGATTGGCCAACCACACTAAATCTTTTCAACATAAAAAGCATGAAAATGACACCGAACTTTCGAAATATATTTGGACATTGAAAGAAAACAATAAAGATTTCAGTATTAATTGGCAAATTCTAAAACATTCTATTTCGTACACAGGAGGATCAAAACGATGCAATTTATGTTTAGAAGAAAAATTTTGTATTTTAAAAGAAAAAAATAAGAATAGTTTACTCAACAAAAGAGCGGAAATAATTTCACAGTGTCGTCATCGTAATAAATTTCGCGTAATCAACGCAAACAAAGCCATGACCTCATGCTTTGTCCCCCACATACGCCCCCACTTTCCGGCAGAAAGCCTATAAATAAGCGGTCACCCCTTTCGATATTGTCACTGCCTGAAGATTCTTTTACAGATGAAACAAGTTGTAGCGGACCAGTTTTGAGGTGAGCGAAAGTCTATTTGCTCTAACTATATGTTGTTGAGCACTCTTTGCATTTCGTGGACCGGGACCTACACGTATATATATATATATATATATATATATATATATATATAAAATAGGTAATATTTGGCATTTCACTCGACCAAACTACATGTTGAAAGGATTTAAGGTAAAGGAAAACCTCGAGTGTTGGAATACATACATTTTAAGACCAAACCGGGACCAGTTGCGAAAAATGCAACTTAGCGGCCTTCCGGCTGGAACTGAACCCGCGACCCTGCGATGCTAGCGCAGCGCCCCGACCACCGAGCCACGGAAGCCGTTGCCGAGAGCCCAGCCACGAGTTCTGTATATATGGTGGTAATGCCGGGACAAGACCCCGGGCACACTATAGGTAATATTTGGCATTTCACTCGACCAAACTACATGTTGAAAGGATTTAAGGTAAAGGAAAACCTCGAGTGTTGGAATACATACATTTTAAGACCAAACCGGGACCAGTTGCGAAAAATGCAACTTAGCGGCCTTCCGGCTGGAACTGAACCCGCGACCCTGCGATGCTAGCGCAGCGCCCCGACCACCGAGCCACGGAAGCCGTTGCCGAGAGCCCAGCCACGAGTTCTGTATATATGGTGGTAATGCCGGGACAAGACCCCGGGCACACTATAGGTAATATTTGGCATTTCACTCGACCAAACTACATGTTGAAAGGATTTAAGGTAAAGGAAAACCTCGAGTGTTGGAATACATACATTTTAAGACCAAACCGGGACCAGTTGCGAAAAATGCAACTTAGCGGCCTTCCGGCTGGAACTGAACCCGCGACCCTGCGATGCTAGCGCAGCGCCCCGACCACCGAGCCACGGAAGCCGTTGCCGAGAGCCCAGCCACGAGTTCTGTATATATGGTGGTAATGCCGGGACAAGACCCCGGGCACACTATAGGTAATATTTGGCATTTCACTCGACCAAACTACATGTTGAAAGGATTTAAGGTAAAGGAAAAATTTGGTCTGCGAAATGCAAGGGGTGCTCAGCAGCATATAGTTGGAGCAAATAATAGATTTTCGCTTACCTCGGGACTGGTCTGCTACAACTTGTTTCATCTGTAAAAGAATCTTCAGCCACTGCCTGAAGATTCTTTTACAGATGAAACAAGTTGTAGCAGACCAGTTTTTGAGGTAAGCGAAAATCTATTTGCTCTAACTATATGTTGTTGAGCACTCTTTGCATTTCGTAGACCAAAACCTACACGTATATATATATATATATATATATATATATATATATATATATATATATATATATATATATATATATATATATATATATATATATATATATATATATATATATATATATATATATATATATATATATATATATATATATATATATATATATATATATAAAACATTAGGGATAAAAACTTTAAAACTTTATTTAAACATCAACGTTTCGGGGCAAGCCCCTTTGTCAAGATATATATATATATATATATATATATATATATATATATATATAAATATATATATATATATATATATATATATATATACTATAGACGATGTAGTAAAAACCGTTGGAAGAGTGCTCAATGGAAATCCAGAGCATATTATAGTAAAAATTCAAAGACTCAACAGTTGTGACTAGACATTTTATTACTAGTTAGTTTCGTGCCACACGCAAATGGTGCAGTACTCTTCAGATAAAATGGTCTAATGACTAAGATGTGATTATACAGAGGATTATATAGCTATCTAAATTAGGAAGTACGTTAATAAAGTTCTGAATGTTCATTAGTTAGTTTGAATTTTCAAAAATTTTAACCGTTTGTAATACTATATACATGAATCTATCCACTTGAGATTTAGTATAATAGATAAGTGGTTGTCAAAAATAGATGAACAAAAACAGACCGAAAGGCTTATCATAGGATATGTTTCAAAACCGCATTAAATTATAAAATTATAAAATTACGTTACAAAGTTTCTAAATAGGAATTTATTGGCATGTCTACATGATGACACGAGTTCGTTGCGTTTGTTCAGGGTGGCCAGAGAAGGTTGACAGATAATGAAATATTTCTCCCACAAACATAAGCTGCATCTGTTTGAAGTATTGCTGTAGGGTCTAGCTTTCTTGAGGACTTTCCATTTGATATTATAGTCAACACGCTTATCTTTAAGTTGCCAGACATGCTTGCTTAGCTCGGTGGAGTGTTTCTTTCCGATGTTGTTGAATGAGGATTTGTGGTTGGTGAATCTTGTTTCACCAACAAGAAACAGCCACAAATCTATTGTTGAGCAATTAAACCTCGATGACAGAATCAACATCACTGCCAAAAGAGAAGCCTTCATCACCTTGAAAGACCACAAACCCAACTTTGCTAACAGCCCTACCTGCCGACTCATCAATCCCACAAAGTCCGAAATTGGTAAAATAAGTAAACAGATCCTCGACAGAATTAACAAGAAAATTATTAACGCCATTAACCTCAACCAATGGAAAAACACAGCCTCCGTCCTGACCTGGTTCAACAACATCGTAAACAAAAACCAGTACTCCTTCATTGCATTCGACGTGGTTGAATTTTACCCATCAATCTCACTTGACCTTCTGAATGCTGCATTAGATTTCGCTTCTAGCTATGACAACATCACGGAAGATGAGAGACAAATCATCATCCACGCCAAAAAATCATGCCTATTTAACTCAGGAGAACAATGGTGCAAAAAATCATCATCGAACTTCTTTGATATCACCATGGGCAGCTATGACGGTGCTGAATCTTGTGAACTTGTCGGTTCCTTTCTCCTCCACCTCATCATCATGAAACACGGCAATAATTTCGGTCTATATAGAGATGACGGCCTCGGGATCATTAAAGGATCTCCTCGCCAGGTTGAATTAACCAAAAAAGACCTGTGCGCCATTTTCAAAGAGCACGGTCTGAAAATTACCATCGAAGCCAACAAGAAATCAGTAGACTTTCTTGATGTGACCCTCAATTTGACCAGTGGTAAACATATGCCTTACACCAAACCTAACAACGTACCCTTGTACATCCACAGCAAGTCTAACCACCCACCTATAATTATCAAGAACATCCCAGAATCCATCAACAAACGTCTCTCTGATATTTCATCTGATGAAGAATCATTTAACCGTGCAACACCCTTGTACCAGAAAGCCCTCGAACATAGTGGGTATAACCACCAACTAAAATTTCAACGCCTACCACCACCAAGTGTGCCCACTAGCCAAAACAAGAAACGACATAGAAACGTGACATGGTACAACCCACCATACAGCAAGAACGTTTCCACCAACATCGGCCAGACGTTCCTCAAAATTCTTGATGAAGAATTTAATGAAAACCACAGTTTTCACAAAATCTTCAACAGGAATACTGTCAAAATCAGCTACACCTGTATGAATAACATTAAACAAACTATCGACGGACATAACAAAACTATCCTTAAGACTGAGAATGACCAACATAAACCCAACGACAACGAATGCAACTGCAGAAAACGCGACAATTGTCCTTTACTTGGCCAATGCCTAACTAAATCTGTTGTATACCAAGCTACAGTCACCACCACCGACAACAAGCCTGACCAAACATATGTCGGCCTTACTGCAAACACTTTTAAAACAAGATTCACCAACCACAAATCCTCATTCAACAACATCGGAAAGAAACACTCCACCGAGCTAAGCAAGCATGTCTGGCAACTTAAAGATAAGCGTGTTGACTATAATATCAAATGGAAAGTCCTCAAGAAAGCTAGACCCTACAGCAATACTTCAAACAGATGCAGCTTATGTTTGTGGGAGAAATATTTCATTATCTGTCAACCTTCTCTGGCCACCCTGAACAAACGCAACGAACTCGTGTCATCATGTAGACATGCCAATAAATTCCTATTTAGAAACTTTGTAACGTAATTTTATAATTTTATAATTTAATGCGGTTTTGAAACATATCCTATGATAAGCCTTTCGGTCTGTTTTTGTTCATCTATTTTTGACAACCACTTATCTATTATACTAAATCTCAAGTGGATAGATTCATGTATATAGTATTACAAACGGTTAAAATTTTTGAAAATTCAAACTAACTAATGAACATTCAGAACTTTATTAACGTACTTCCTAATTTAGATAGCTATATAATCCTCTGTATAATCACATCTTAGTCATTAGACCATTTTATCTGAAGAGTACTGCACCATTTGCGTGTGGCACGAAACTAACTAGTAATAAAATGTCTAGTCACAACTGTTGAGTCTTTGAATTTTTACTATATATATATATATATATATATATATATATATATATATATATATATATATATATATATATATATATATATATATATATATATATATATGTAAAGTACAGCTGAAATATTTGAATAAAAATTGTTTTTTGTTTGAGCTGCACATGCAGTTGAAGGTTGGCTGCTTGATGAATTATATATATATATATACATAATTTGGCCTTTTGCGTTTATATATATATATATATATATATATATATATATATATATATATATATATATATATATATATATATATATATATATATATATATATATATATATATATATATATATATAATATATTATATAGATATATATAATATATATACCCAGAATACACCCGTAATATACCCAGAATCTTATCCCGGCATTACCGCCACTATATATACAGAACTCGTGACTAGGCTCTCGGCAACGGCTTCCGTAGCTCAGTGGTCAGAGCGCTGCGCTAGCATCGCAGGGTCGCGGGTTCGGTTCCGGCCGGAAGGCCCTTACGTTGCGTTTTTCGCAACTGGTCCCGGTTTGGTCTTAAAATGTATATATTCCAACACTCGAAATTTTCCTTCACCATAAATCCTGAGAACATATAGTTTGATCGAGTGAAATATATGCCAAATATTATATATATAATATATATATATAAATACATATAATATATATATATATCTTTATAAGCAACGTACCATGGTGATTGGTAGTAGTCTTAGAACCTTCTGAAACTGCTTATATATATAGCCTTAAACAACGTATATATACCATGTTGATTGGTAATAATCTTAGAACGTTCTGAAACTGCTTATATATAAACACATTTACCAAAATCTAACAATGGCGTAATGTTGGAGCAAAGGAAAAGAAAAAAGAAATGAGTTCTTAGAAGAACTAAATAATCATCGAAATTGGACCGATATTTATACTAACTGAAGTGACTTACGTCATCTCCGCGTGAGCGGGGATGACTAGCTAAAATAAAGACATATTGAAAACAAAATCTTTTTGTTTGCATTTCTGAAAGCTTGATATGGACAGATGCCATTAACTTTAATTGAAAGAAGAGCGGCATTTTGAAAGAATTCTATAAAGTTACTCTCACAAAGGTTTCGGCGCATTGTTCGTTGGACAATAGGTGCTTGCCGATGGATGAGTCACAAGTAATCAATGAATCCGAACGGCATTGTCTCTTGGGCTGTTGACGCGATGGTTTTGTTTTGTTACGAATATAACACTGGAAACATGTTGTTTGATTCTATGACCCAGCCTTGTTCTACCTACATAGCGAGAACCGCACTCGCGCAATTAAATTCATAAATAATAAAGCTTGACGAAAAAGCAGGTATACCTGTAGAGATTCCTTAGGCGTTGGTAGTAGAATCGCTCTCGTTGAAAAAAATGCATCTAAGTTTATTTGCGAAAAAAGTACTCTCCGTGATTTGTTTGATATCTTTCTCAAAATTCTCTGAGATTTTACCTATCCTGCACGGAAGATTTAAATAAACCGGACATTTGCGAGGCCCTATGAATGGCTCTTTAGTTGCAGGTTGATTAAATATCTAATAATCGTCCGGATAACCATTTGACAAGAAAATAGATTTCAGATCAGTAAATTTATCGGAGCATATCTTTCAAATACGATTAATAAGGCATTTAACCAATGCCACCATTAGTTGACTAGAGCTGAAAGAATCAAAGCGAGTATAAAGTCCAGTGAAAGTAGATTTTCTGTACACACTGGTCAGAAAACATCCATGCTCTTTATGGACCAAAACATCCAAAAACGGAAGTTGATTGTCACTTTCAAACTCATAGGTGAATTTCAGAGCAGGATGAAAGAGAGCAAAAGTATCATCAACATAACGTTTATACTTTATACCAACCAAGTAATATTGCAAACTTAGGTTCAAACAGTTTCGATTCATAATATCCCACACATTGGACCTATAATACTGGAACTAATGGAGATCCCATTGCTACGCCATCAACCTGTTTATACTGCATTGTATTTGCAAAGCTAAACTCAACACCTTTTGTACTGTAGCTACTATCATTAGGTCAAAAAAGGCATCTTTCGAAATTGGAGTTGGTTGTACGTCAGAATCGTAGAGAGTATATCGATACAAATATTAATAGTTTCATCTAATGGAATGTTTGTAAACAGGCTAACAATATCAAACGAGCACATTGTTGGATTAGGGATATTTAAATTTAATTCTTTCAAATTATTAAAAGTAAATGAGTCTTTTAAAACGCGTGACGAATACTTATCAAGGACTGGTATTATGTTGTGCCGATTTAATCATTGAAAGCTAGGACGTAACGGAATCCCATTTTTATGAACTTTTGGTAACCCATACATTCTAGGTCGTTCAGAACCAGTGGGACGGACTTATTGATAAAACTCCTCAGTAATTTGATTAGATTAATTTATTCAATCGCAGTAAAAGTGATTGAAGATTCCGTTCAATGACAATGGAAGTAGTTTTGTCATAGTTTGGTAAATTACCCAGTTTACAGAACCTAGTATTGTCACTAAGTATATGTCCAGCATTTTCTGCTCATAATCAGTTTTTCATTATCAGTTTGCTCAAAATGAGATGTTCTCTGGTAAGATTGAATTGGTGTACCACAGTATGCATGGGCAATATCAGAGAGTTTTGCCTTACATGCAGTTAGTAATTCGGTATTAGAATTTCAAATTCACTAAAAACACATTCTCGTTTGATTTTCGATGGCGGAATAGCAAAGTTCAAACCTTTGGAAAGTACTTCTGTTTCCATTGGCGAAAGTGTGTGTGAAGAAAGATTGGATGCGAGGAACTGTTAACATGGCCATATATCGGCTTTTCTTTAGTCGTGTAATAAGCTCTAAGCGCTCTTCCGCTTGAATTAAATTTTTCTTAGCATGCACATCAGCCAAATATGAACAATATTTGACAAAGTCAAATTTCGATAAAAATAGTTTAACGTTTGATTCACACCTCTATAATCATAACACTGAGTCGCCTCTCCTCCTTATGCATATCATCAATCATGAACGCCTTTTCCATAGCAAGCGTATGACACGCTTTGCTATTTGAAATACGAATAACTACATCCTTGGCGAGGTTCGCCTCGTCTTGACGTGCACGTCTTTTTGCAAAATCAGTGTTTTCCGTGTTGAAGAAGAAAAGGGTCTCGTGTTAAAATAAAAACATCGTCATATTCAAATTCTGTCGTCGTATAGGAACATTCAACCAACTGTGACCATACCTTGATACAATGTGTACATGGTCAGTGCAAGAAGGAGATCAAACGATCGCTATTACCTCAGCATTTAAAAACCGAATGTTTTCATCGTCAAGTCACTTGTGATTACTGCAATAAAGAACTGGCGTTCAATTTACTTAAGGTAAGCTCTAGTTTGGGAATATATTTTACAAATTATTTCATGAACTTATCTGAAGTAATATAGATCAAACACAAGTTTTAGTATTAAATAAAAGGCCTTTAAGTTTAATGTTTTGCAATATCAATAGGTTTACGGTACCTTCTCCTGTACTCGAGAAATAACATTTTTATTCTCGTATTTTATTCATCTTGGCGCCGCCATTATTGACTTTGCTCGACGGCTCAAAGTTGATGTACAGCGGCGGTTTTCTTTTCAATTTTGATTTTGATCGTCATTGAGTGCCTGCCATTTGTTGGCAAAGTTAGGGTTAGTATTATAGAGTAAAGGCTGCATGGTTTCCACTCAGGAAAATTTTCCTCAGGATAGGAACGGACAGGAATGTTTCCTTTGTCTGTGATCTCTCGGTCGGAACTAATGACTTTAATACAGAGGAAACTTTCCTGTCTGTCCCTGTCCAATGGAAAATTTTCCTGAGTGGAAACCAGCCTTTAGGGATAGTATTAGGGTTGGGTTAGGGTTAGTATTAGGGTCTCTCGTAACATGACATTATTTGTGCATATATTATATATTGGACATGAACTAATTATATACCCTTTTGTTCTTTGCACTCGATGACGTCCTAATTCAAAAGAAACCACCGCTGTACATCGAGTTTGAGCCGTCTAGCAAACTCTAAAATGGCGACATCCAGAAGCATAAAATACAGGAATAAAAACGTTATTTCTCGAGTACAAGAGCAGATATCCTCAAATTGTTAATATTTCTAAACATAACACTTGAAGATCTTCGATTTATAAATATTTTTTTACTATAAAGTCCACATGAAACCAATTATTTTTAATCAGATTTGGATTTTGAAATGCTAGAGAAGTTTTTCAAAATTTTAAAACCCAATTTCGCAGAACAAAATTGAACTAAAGTGTCTATGAAGTTAAAAATGTCTATCTCATATTTTCGAATGAAATCAAAGTTCATCATCTAAATAATAATTTTCAAAAAAATCCGCACTTTTCAGAATATTAATGTCAAAGTTAGCTTCTTGACGTAGCTTAACGTTACAAAATAGTGAAAGACTGGAATTGAATATACGGAGTTGATGACGTACGGAGGTCAGGACTAATATTCCACAATCTATTGTTGTTATACATAGTTGTACACCTGCATACATCATCAGGACCTCTAACCGAGCATTAGATTTCTCCAAAAATGGATTGGTCATGGTAAACTTTAAGAGTAAGCGCCAGATTCACTTGAAATTTTCAGTGAACGCCTTGTTTTTCTGTTCATTAAAACGAAAAAAATGCTCGCGATTTTTTCACTTCATAGGCACTTTAATAGCAAATCTATTACCAAAGTTGGCGCCATTTTGCGCGGCTAAATGTGACGTCACATTGTTTGTAACTTTGCAATACTGATTACGATGGCGGAATTTTGAAATAAAGTACGAAGAGGAGGAAGATGAAAAGCTTGAGTAGACTTTACGAAGCCATTTCTAAACTGATCAATGGGAAAATATCAAGGCTTCCATTTGCCTTTCGAACCTTTGCAAACAAAGCCATCTGGGAACGAAGCCATCTTGTTCTAGTCACATTACCTAGCTGTCATGATGTGTTATTGAAGATTGCCTTCGCGCGCAATCATGGTTAGAAGGCTGGGGCTAGTGCACTTCAAGTATGGTAGACTAGAGGTTGCAGAAATAATAAAAACGGACGTCGAAAAGTGGTTCTTTCTTCTTGTAGGAACATGTTAATATTGAATGCTCTGAAGCACCTTTGAGTTGTAAACATTGTGAAGTGACTGGAATAAGACGGAGAACAATGGTACAACATGAAACGCGTGAATGTGACGAAATCCTAGTAAACTGTGACTTTAAGGAGATTGGATGTGAACATGCAGAGGTACTGATCAACTCTTTATCTTTCTTATGACGTAATCTTTTAAGTGCCTATGACCCCAAATACGAAATAACTGATATAGATTCTATATGAAGTGAATAATAATAATAATAATAATAATAGACGTATTAGGAGCATTATACAATAGTCTCAATGCTCTTACAACAATATATTCTTAAATTTACTTATAAAACTTATTACAGTTTCATTATAAGATAAAGCCTACTACATATCATATATCATATTACCACTATGAACAAAAAAAACAACTATTAATTTTAAAAAAGAAAAGTCTTCACTGCTGACTTAAAATTACCCAACATATCAAAGCTTCTAATTTCCTCTGGTAATGAATTCCACAGTTTTGGTGCCGAAACCGAGAACGCTCTGTCTCCATGAGTCACCGTTTTGGATTTTGGCTCAAGTAGAAGATTACGGTCTGATGATCTCAAAGCACGAGTAGGTTTATATTTATTTAGCAAATCAGTAATATAAATAGAGTCGAATCAGTAATATATGAATAGAGTCGAATGCCAAAATATTTAGGATTTGATCTTTGTGTTGATGTTCTATAACTATAGTGCTCCTTCTATTGAGTTATCTCGGAAGAATGGATTGTTTTTTTGTTTTTTGTGTTTTTTATTTTACATATATATATACTGTAATATTATTAAAATGAAGAACATTATTTTAACGTTTAACTCTTTCTTGTCGGGCTGAGAAACATCCAAAATTGAACCACCTCTTAGTTCTGTTGATATCTCTGGAAATAACCATAACTGTTGCGAAAGCTATATATTTTCTGAAATCCCAATAAACGGGCTTTTACCATTGCGTTTAAATTTCTCGAACAAGAAACGTTATATTAATATAAACAAGACGCCCGCTAGGCGTTAACTTGGGCTACTAATTTTAGGGACATGGCGCGCATATTGCCTGCGGAGATGGGTATGCATTGGTGGCATGTTAGACAGTTGGAATTAGAAAACCCGTTCACTTGTCTTATATTACCAAGGATAATTTGTAATGCATTGATTTCTTCAGGCCACTGAAGGCATTGTGCAGCGCTGGGCTGGAAATAACGAAGAAAAATCAGGCGTCTACACGCAGGCTAGCCTCCCCAATGCAGAACGCCTGACACGCAGACGAAATTTAATGTATTAAACTAAACACGGCAATGCTATTTTTTCTAATATCTGTTCAGCGATTGAAGGTCTTCGTGTGTCAAAATTCATATAAAAATCAACGGCAAGGTATACGAAACATATCTGTTACGAAATTACATCGGTTTAATGGACATAAAAGCATTAAATCATCGGGTATTAAAACGACGAATAGATCTTGAAGCCATGTTGACGTTTCGTCCACGGTTCTGCGAGTTCTTTCTTTAATCTCTCATCTGTGTTTCTCTCGTCCAGCTATCCTGGAGAGAATCTTTGCATTTATAGTTTGCGGGTTTACAGGTCTCGTAAATGATTTTCCGACTGCGATTCATTGACAACGTTTTGCAATGCCGGCCTATCGCGGGATATCGGGAGACGTATTGCAAATTCTCGACATAAATAACAACATCACGGAAAACAGAGCCCATTTTAAGACTTGGTGCTACCACAGTAGCCCAAGTAATTAGCATTTGAGGCTTCTATCAAAACTGAGTTTACTAAGTCTAAGCTATTTTATAGTGGTGGTACTACTCGTTTCATCTCACTACCTAATAACATAAAGGATATTGCAAATCCACTCTGTTTCTTTATTTAAAATAAAACAAAAATAATTATTTCTTCAATTATAATTATACACCAGGTTGACCATGTAAATAAATTCTCCTGTAAGTCATGTAATCATATAATTATATGTGTAGAATACCTTACGGTAATAATATATAAATAACCCTCATAAAATAAAGCTATTATTATTATTATGATTATTATTATTATTATTATTATTATTATTATTATTATTATTATTATTATGTAGCACGTAGCCAGATCAAAAAGTAAAGTCTGGCCAATGAGACATTCTCACCAATGATTGTTGGGACGTTAACCGAGTTTTACTCCGATTATAAAATGCTAATAAGTGTGACCTCAAATCAGTCATAATTTCGGATACAATATTCTGCTGCTAGAGCAATTTGACCTAATTCAAACGTTGATGATATACTTGAACGCTATACTAGAGATTTTTAATATCACCTTTTTCACTCAAATCCTCAACTAGTCTATCACACTGAAAGAAGAAGCTTATTAGCATTTCGGACTTTAAGATACTGATTACGAATCTCGAAAAATGAAAAACCCGACGCGGGTTTCGTTCTTAGATTATATTTTACTAAATCTTGATCGTGTTGTGTTCAGGTAGTGAAACGTAAAGATATGCGTCAACACTGGAGCAATGCATTGATGACGCATGTATGGTTACTTCTAAAGGCTGTGTTGGGTCTTTTGGCTAAAGTCCAAAATCTCATTCCGACCGTGGAGTTCGCCAAGACATTGAAAGCAGAACAAGAGGAGATCAAACAACTGAAGCACTTTTGTTTAACCGAAGTAAAGTCCATGGAGGAAACATTGGCTGCGATGATGAAAACGGTGAGTGGGTTGGAGAAGAAGGTGGCTGCTGGAATCGATTCTAGCATGGCGAGTGAAGTTAATAAATCACAAGACAGGATCACAGAAGTGAGCAGCAGTCAAGAAAATTTAGTCGATGAGATTCGAAGATTGCGTAATGAACTTCGCGTTAGGAATGAGGAATTTGAGCGAATGCGAACGACGTTGGGTCATATTACAGATTCAATGGCGGAAACTACAGTTAAATTATCTGACATGGAGTCCCCTAGTTCAGTTCAGGCGACCATGAGTTGTAATGGGACATTGTTATGGAAGATTGATGATTTCACAGGAAAACGGAGGAAGGCGGCGAATGGTACCGAAACCGCCATTTATAGCCCGCATTTTTACACTAGTCAATTTGGTTACAAGATGTGTGCAAGGGTGTATATGAACGGAGATGGGTTTGGCAAGGACACTCACATCTCGTTATTTTTTGTTGTCGTGAAAGGAGAATACGACGCGTTGTTACCTTGGCCATTTCAAAAGAAGATCACCATGATGTTATTGGATCAAAATAATGGAGATCACATGATTGATGCGTTTCGTTCTGATGCTGAAAGTTCTTCGTTTCAAAGGCCAAAAAACAAAATGAATATCGCATCGGGAAGTCCTTTGTTTATGCCATTGGATGGTTTGAGTAACCGCGCGTACGTCAAAGATGACACGATGTTTATCAAAATAATCGTCGATTGATAATGGTGTTTATTGGCGTCCGAAGCGTGCAAAATTATGAAAACACAAAAATTAATCGAAAGTGTGAATTTTATTACGAAGCGTAAATATTCAAAATGAACACACACTTTTAAAGGGTATGGTCAACAAATTAAATAACAAAAGTTGCGAAAATAAGTATTTAAATAAAACAAATTTATTGCAGTTTCAAAGTTGCTAACCTGAATCATTGTCCGCCATCTAAATTGGTGTATTTTGAGCAACACTCAATTTTTGTGAATGTCTTCCTTTTTCAATTGAACCACGACATTTTAAAAAGCATTCCACGCAAACTCGGCCACCCACAGAGTAGTTTCTTCTCCCAGTTAATTAGGCAAAGTATTATAACAAGATGGCGGATGACAGGATTGGTTTTGGTCAAAATTAGTGCTGTTGTTTTGTACAAGATTAGTTTTGAGCCTGTTTTTTATAAGAATGTCAAAAATTTGAAATCAACATTTTTGTTGCCATTACCTTTAAACATTGAAACAATAAATTTGAAGTCTTTCTTACCACAGTGTTAACTCCCACAGCATCAATTCAAACTGGCATAGTGTCTACACAAAACGTTCGAACTCGGACAACATGTTAATTTATGCCGCCTTTAATTTCCGCAAAAAGGGGCGATAGTGAAACATATTAGCGAACTGTATGAAAGATGGAGAACAGATGGCTTCCTGACAGTCAGAGTATTTTGGCGTATGCTGTGAAACAGCAAACGCTTGTATGTTTTCGTCAACCTCGTCCATAAGACATTGCGTCATTTATATTGACAAAAATTCAAAATGGCGTCCAACACCAAGTCAACCCGTTATCGCTATTTTGAAGGTGTTTGCATTTAGTTACAGTTAATCCATCTTTCATTTGATATATAGCAAGAGCTTTAAAGGACATGAGTAGTTGAAAAGACATCGTCGTCGGAAGAATTTCTTAGCGTTAAAGTTTTTTACTAATACCTGTAACTTTTTAAGGAAGCTGATATATATCCTCAACTGATGTGGTGGGATATTCTGATTGCAAAACATATATAGATTAGCAAGTAGTGAAAATGTCTTATGCTATTATGCTAAAATTAAACTGTTTTAAAACAGCCCTATATAGCAATTGGCGAAAAAAATGGGGCAGCTTCCTCCTCGCACGATAAGCTCCTATGGCATTGCCAGCGGAGAACAAAATTTATGTTTCAATCTTCAATCCAGGACTCACAAGAAAACTCTCGTAGTTGCGCACATTCCGGATCATTTCAGTTTACAATTAGGTGAAAAAATGTTCTCTCGACAAGGCCTTTAATAATCTTCCTAGTTAACGTCATTAATGCGTCAATGGCATGCCACATTGCCATGTGTATTGGGCGAATCTGCCGAAACGTCGAAACAACCCCTAATGTAATTACACAATTAACCTTAACACATTAACGTCACGAGAGTAAACGACAATTTCGATATAGGTGGCGTTCGCATTCGATCTAAACAATTCTTTATCGTAACTTGAAACACCTTATAAAGCACATTATAAAGGTAGCACACTGATCCATAGATATAATTGCTCATTCAGAATCATCCCTTTTACCTTATTGCGACAGCACGTGTATAATAATATAATAATAATAACTTGTATGTATGCATTCATTCCTTTTTTTATGAATACACTGAAATGAAACACTGCATGAATAAGTTAGAAATTTGTTGCAAATATTAATCAAGAACAGGTCCAAAGGTAGCAACACTCTCGTAACGCTCAGCATACTGGCAGAAAATCTTTCTTTCCAAATTGAATCTTGAGCAACGATATCAGTTGCTATATCAGTTCGCTAATATGTGTTTGTGATTTCCCCCCTTTGCGGAAAGTAAGAGCGGTATAAATTAACACGTTGCCCGAGTTCGAACTTCGAATGTTTTGTATTACACTTCGAATATTTTGTGTGACACTTTGAATGTTTTATATTACACTTCTAATGTTTTTTTGTGACGCTTCGAATGTTTTGTGCGAGCATGATGGTATTTGTGGAATGTCAGTTCGAATTGATGCGGTGGGAGGTGACATTTTGGTAGGCATTTTTACATTTTTACATTTTTAATAGTACGCGTTTCAATGTTTTAAATTCACACTTTCGATTAATTTTTGTGTTTTCAGAACTTTGTCCGTTTCGGACGCCAATAGGTCTTCAAAGCTCTCGATTGAAGCGCAGCAATCCCGGGCTCATATCGACGTAAATGAAGACCTCATCTCGGCATTCATAACGATCTTATAAAATATTAATTAATGCGACCTAATTTTTGAATACCGTTTTTAATCAGTAATAGCGTAGCGTCTGGATTAATAGCTCAAAATGCAGACAAACCAAATTTGGCTCACAAATGATTGCAAATGAGCTATTTTCTTTTGCTATGGCCGCAAGAATTATGGGTAAATGCGGACAAACATGGATACTGACGTCATCTCGATGAAGTGCTATTGGTGATCGCTGTTGCAGCCACCCTAGTAATTGATAATAGATTGTGTTCGAAAAGCAACGTTTTACAACAAAAAGATTCGCCCAACTCGCGCTGACAACCCTTCGTATGGCGGAAGAAAATCAATAAACTAATTGGGAAATAGAAGACTCCAATTATTTTGAATGATCCTCAAACTCAATGTCCAATGGATGATAAGGACACTGCAAATTGTCTAAAAAAATTTGCTAGCCTTACAAGAGATTATCCTGAAGTCCAAAATAAATCATGGTTAGAATACGGGGAACTGGATGTTTCATCAGCAATGATACAGTACGTTGGAAAGTGTTGAAAAGAAATTAAATAACATACAAAGCAAGAAAGCACCCAATAACCCGCACGTCAAAGATCTTTGCGAAGTTCTTTGCATTATTAGTATAGATATATTTAACTAAATCGAGAATATTTCCTAAAATTTGGAAATAACTCAACATTCCTGCTATTCCTAAAGTTACGCGGTGCCTAACTGGAGACAAATTAAGATCTATTTCGCTTACTAAAGCTGCAAGAATCCTACGTTGTCGACAATTGGATGTACCATCATAGACCACCATACTGTACATCAGAAATCATTCCCTATATATGTCATCACATATAGAGAAGGAGTTTGATGTGCAGTGGTGGTCTACCTGGCTCTTCAGCCGATTTTATCTTGTGTAAGCATTGGATGTACGATGACATATAGAGAATGATTTTTGATGTACATTATGGTGCTCTACGTGGTTCTTCAGCCGTTTTTCATCTTGCCTAAGAATTGGATGTACGATGACATATAGAGAATGATCTTTGATTTACAGTATGGTGGTTACCTGGCTCCTCTTCAGCTGTTTTTCATCGTGTGTAGCATTGGACATTCGATGACATGCATATAGAGAATGATTTTTGATGTACATTATGGTGGTCTACCAGGCTCTTCAGCCGGTTTTCATCTTGTTCATCTTATACATAAATGGTGGTAAGCTATTGATAGCTTGAGAAAAGTGATTAGAATTGTTTTTTTCTGAAAAGCGTTCGATCTGATAGATCATAATAAGCTCTGAAAGAATTCGTGTAGCAGCATTGGAATTGCTTGGTCATTGGAATTGGAATTGCATTGGAATTGCTTACGTTTAAGGTAGAGGATCTCAAATCACCAGGAAATGCAAATAGACTTTAGAAAGAAAGAAAGAATAAAACTACAATACCACAACTTAAAATCGAGGACAATTTATTAGATAATGTGTTATCATAGAAGCTACTCGTATTATGGATGCCGATCTCAACTGGAATAGCAAGTGTATATTTCTGTTCAAGGTATATGAAAAGATTTTACATTGCGGTCAGGCCAACATTAGAAAACGCCCTGGTTTGGAACGGTGGCCTGACAAAGGAACAAAGCAACGATATTGAACGGATCCAGAAACGAGCTCTAAGATTAATTTACTCGATTATGAACATGAACATGAACCGATTAAAATGATTATGAACATGCATTAAAATGCATGCAAAACGTAAAACCATATCACACCCATTACATAAACTTCATCAGTTACTGCTTAAAAAGCTTGGTCAAGCAAAGGAGAGGCGGACGAGGTAAAATGGCCCAAAAATTTAAATTTTAAATAAAATTTAAAATTTTAATTTTAACGAAAAAACTGAACGTAAATTAGTTGAACTTTTAATATAATGTACATACAATATAAGTCGTAAAATACATTAATATGATTGTTTATTTTTTCCAGTCCGTATCAGTATCCATCTGAATCGCGAGCTCTGATTGGCTAGCGAGCGGTCCGGACCGCTCACAGGTTGTAAAGATACGATAAAAACAAAGGAGGTTTTCGCAATTTCGCAGACTACGCTTTTTAGCTAGGCTGTCAGTGTTTGAAAACGTACCAAAATTGATAGTGATAATGAGAGCTATCACAGCGAAAGTGAATTTTTCTATCCACAAAAAAACACAATATTACAAAACAACCTGAACCGGAAATGGCTAAAAGAGATGACTCAAAAGGACCTTTGTGTTTTTGTCTGGTCTTTATTTTGGTTAGGGTTAGGATCAAGGTTATGATTAAGGTTAGGATTAGACTAGTTCTCGAAAATGGGAAGGTCATTTTGAGTCATCCCTTTTGTCCTTCACCACCTGAACCTGCAAGAATTTCCGGAATTTATCGAACAACAACGGCCAGAGAGTAAAACAAAGAAGACTATACCTATGATCTAAATGTGTGCAACCGTTACTGTGTTACAGTAAAGTTAGAAAGAAAGTTACCTCCAACTATACCTGCAGCAAGAAAGCTAAATGTTGTCTTGTGTAAGTTTCTCATGACCATCACTAAGAAAGACGGCTGATTTTCTTGTCATACAGTATTTAATTTTTCAAGGACTGGAAAAAATAAACATGTTATTGCACCACGGGGCTAGTAATATACAGTGTGTATAAAAAAAACCGCTACCCTTAGAAAATGAATTAGCATTCTTAAAGAGACCTATTGTAATTTAAAAAAAAATTATACACCTGGGAAATTAAGAAGGTCCAAGCGCTGCGTTAATCAAGAAGAGAGAAAGCAGTTAGTTTCAATACGAATGCAATCCAAGTTATTTTTTACGCATTCGTTGCTCAGAGGTGTCTAAGCCTTCAAACTATTACAATGGGTTCTTTGAAAAAAATGCTAATTCACAGTTGCTTCCGGTAGCGGTTTTTTTATACACACTGTATATATATATATTAATATCTTTGTATTAATTAATGCGCATATATATAGCTATGCAATGTGTAAATACTTATTATTATACTTAACAAGACGCCCGCTAGGCGTTAACTCGGGCTACTTAATTAGTGGACAAATTTAGGGACATGTGGCGCACATATATTAAACAGTTAGAATTAGAAAACCCGCTCACTTGTCTTATATTACAACATATTAGAAAGGATAATTTTTTAATTTTTTAATTTATTAATATTATACATGTATGGAGAACCAAGATCGGGACAACATATAATTCATATACTGTACATAGTACATGACACAGTATTGTGACATTTTGTGTACTTATATTCTAGTTGCTGTTTATATACTGTTTTGATAGTGTTCATAATTTTCATTGGATATTTGGACCAGGATAATGATTTATTTATGACATACTGATGTATGTCAATTGCCATGGCATCAGAACATGTTCATTATTTATCTAAAGACACAGTCATACTCGGTTCGATATATTCAGACCATTTTGGTATTTATAGTCTTCTTCAATAGAATATGTGATTAACACTCCACATAAAAATTATTTGTAAAAGAGAGATGCGCGAATGGCAAAACATATGCAATGAATGCAGTTTGTGGCTTTGACATTTGTCGACAGTCGCTTTTGATAAATGGCAATGTTACAATCACAATGTATTCCGTCGATTCAAACATACATGGTTAAAGCATTTGGTGGACATTGGAATAACGGTAATTTCTTTGGCTGTATGAATGGCAGTGGCTTCATTTGATAATGGCATTGTTACAATCACAATGCATTCCATCGATTCCAGCAAGTGGTTATAAAGCAAAGTTATTTTGGTGGACATTGGAATAACGGTAATTTCTTTGGCTGCATGAATGGTGACTTGAAATTCCACTGAGTTTGTAATAATGATGATATTTTCAATGGCCATAATATGCCAGTGATGGGAATTATGGCAGTGAAGTTCTGTCTATGTTGACTTTGTGGACTGGATTAATGATTAAAATATTTGGTGTAGATATACTCCATAGACAAGCAAATTCATTTTCTTATTCGAAAATGTCAAACTGAACAATTTTCCATTACATGTTTTCATTATTTCATCACTCATATACAAATTTTAGCGGACGCCATGTTTGGCTAGATTTCAGGTTTTGCTTGCAGTGTGACTATTTTGTGGCTTCTGATTGGTCAGGATAGGAATATTCCTGGTCTAACACCAATAGACCACTATAAGTAGCTCAGCCAATCAGAATGCCAAATTTGTAATGGACTTTGATACCAATCCTAGATATACTGGAAGCGGGTACAATATATTTTTTCAATGAATATGTTTTTCACATTGCCATTTCACAAGTATGTATAATACAGTACTGGATATATGGAAGCCATGCAGGACTGAAAGTCATTGTAAGTTAACCAGGACTGGTCTTAAAATGTGGTGCCTGTAGCTCTTTCTTGATATATGCGCAACCAAAATGGTTATGGTTAGCCATGCTTTGGATCCTGGCCCCTGAACCAGTGTCTTGTGTAGGAATCCACAAAGAAACTTTGTGCAAAATCGTGAGTGATTAGTACTGATTACATGAACACATTTGAGTCCAACATTGTCATGGCAATGCTGAACTTTAGCTATATATACAGTATATATAGTAATCACAATGTCAATTTCTAAGAGATTTGTTTTATTTGAGGCTGGGCTGAAATCCTGGCTGAAGGAAGGTCCACGTGCATATATCTATTCAATGTGTGACTATGGTTATTCAATGAGCTCGAGGAGCAATTAATATAGAATACCCGTCCACTTTTGATTCGTTACGAACGGACCAATTGGACGAATCGAACGACCGAACGAATATTGAGGCATACCCTCACACTACACCACAAGACATCATCACTAAGACTTCCCCACTCGCTCCACTCGTTACGAACGGACCAATTGGACGAATCGAACGACCGGACGAATATTGAGGCATACCCTCACACTACACCACAAGACATCATTACTAAGACTTCGCCACTCGTTCTACTCGTCACGAACGGACCAATTGGACGAATCGAACGACCGGACGAATATTGAGGCATACCTTCACACTACGCCACAGGACATCATCACTAACACTTCCCCACTCGTTCCACTCGTTACGAACGGACCAATTGGACGAATCGAACGACCGGACGAATATTGAGGCATACTCCATTGTATATGATGAACTTTCCGTAATTTATAAACACGCGGGGCCAACTGCTCAATAAAAAATATGTAAATATACTGTAAACATTGTAATTAAACTGCGTTTGTGAAGATAGAGTACCAATCAGCAATGGAATGAATAGAAAACCAGACAGTTGCCAAAAGCACGCTAAACATTGTCATTAAACTGTGTTTGTGAAGATAATCTGATGGATGGCTAATCTCGAAGATAGATATAGTTGCCACTAATAACCTATCGGGAAATATTGTTATACTTTATATACGCAAGAATTGCAAAATCGCGACCACGACATGAAAAAAACAGAAACGGACGGTAAACCTTGACTCGGCTACCCACAGGTAGCCCGAGTAATAATGAATAATAATAAAAAGTAATAGATTCAACCGGATTGGTTAGCGTTCATCTAATTCGCTCTGTAATGGACTATAAAATTAAATATATATAATATGGTGGGTGTTGCGGGGGTGGAGGTAGGGTGTGGTTGGGTGGTGTGGTGATTTGGTAGTAGTGTTTTGGTAGTGGTATTTGTGGTAGTGGGGTGGGGTAGTGTGGTTTTGTGAGGTGGTGGTGTTTTGGTAGTGGTGGTGTTTTGGTAGTGTTGTTTGTGGTAGAGGGGTTGGGTGTGGTGTGTCGTGGGGCAGTGTGGTTTTGTGGGGTGGTGTTTTGGTAGTGGTGTTTTGGTAGTGGTGTTTTGGTAGTGGTGTTTTGGTAGTGGTGTTTGTGGTAGTGAGGTTGCGGTGGGGTGTGTGGTTGGGTAGTGTGGTTTTGTGGGGTGGTGGTGGTAGTTGTGTGGTGGTGGGGTTTGTGCGATGCGAATTTTTACCACGTATCCTGTAGAACAGTACCCACCGGTTCTCCCAGGTGGGAGAAACCGTGCAGACAAAGAAAAAAATTGTTCTCTTTTATCTCGGTGGACCACGCCCATGGTAGCACCTCATCAGTACCAAGAGCAGTATTAACAGATCTGCAAGTCCCACCATGCAGAGGAAATCCTCGCATTCTTGAAGCAGCTAGATGCTAAAAAAAGCCTGTGGACCAGACGGTATACCAGCTCGTCTTTTGAAAGAAACAACAGAGCAGATAGCTCCATATTTTTCGCTACTGTTCAACAAATTGCTTCGATTAGGCATGTATTCAAAAGGGGGGAAAGTATTTGTGGAGAACTATAGACCAATTTCGTTTCTTCTAATCCTGTCTAAATTACTTAGACCATCTTTGCCACCTAATTAATCAAGCTGGTAGCCTACGTGTAACCCCCGACAGAAACTCGTTTCTAGTGATCCTCATCCTTATCTTTATCCTAAATCCTTATCTTTATCTTTATCGTTATCGTTATCTTTATCCTTATCTTTATCGTTATCTTTATCGTTATCTTTATCGTTATCTTTATCCTTATCTTTATCATTATCTTTATCCTTATCGTTATCGTTATATTTATCCTTATCTTTATCCTTATCTTTATCCTTATCGTTATCGTTATCGTTATCTTTATCCTTATCTTTATCCTCATCCTTATCTTTATCGTTATCTTTATCTTTATCGTTATCTTTATCCTTATTTTTATTCTCCTTGTCCAATACTGCTTATGAATTTCAAGGTTGTTTCTGGCATGGTTTGATGACTTGAGACATGGTTTGATGAATTGAAACAGAGATTTAAAAATACGGTCAAAATGCGGTTAACAATACGGTCAAGGACGACTCACTTATTTTAAGTACCAATTCAAATGATCTACAAACTTCTGATGTTCCTGATGTTTTAAATAAATATAAGGAGAACCTATCCAATGATAGAGGCAAAGTCAAATGGCTGGGCTCTTTGGAGGACCTCAAGAAGTTTGTGTATGACATGTTTGGTGACGATGGCAAATGGGGTTCACCTGGGGGGGGGGGGGGGAAGCGAAATCGTTTAGAAACGATCATATTACCATTACCTGGTATTCAGACAAGAAGACCTTATTATTCCAGGGCCTGGTCGGTAACACATTGAAGGAGCAGATCCTGAACTTTCGGATGAAGACAGTGCTTCAGAGATCGATATTTCAGCCGGTTCTTCGACACCTACTTTTGACCTGTCTATGCGGTTGCATGAGGATGAAATAGAGAATGAATGTTCGGGGTGTAAGCGTGTTTCGGCTGAATTGGCCGAAATTAAGTTGGACATCGAGATTTTACAAGCTTTTAACAAATACTGTATGTCTAACTATAATCCGGAAGGTATCCCTATTAATTTAAATATGGAAATTTCAAGGGAAGATGCGTGTGCGCAAACGACCTCCGACCCAGAGTATCCACCGTGTGATCAAACAGACGTTGGGCCAAAGAAGAGAAAGTTTACAACGAAGAATTCCGAATCTGAAAGCGTTTTATTTCAATTACGGCGAGAGCTGTCGGATGAGAAAGAGAAAACCAAAAGACTCGAACAGGATATCGCTTTGGTCTTAAAAGAAAGAAATAAGGAAATAATTGGTTTGGAAAATAACATCATCTCTCTCGAGACCAAAATAGCCAAGTGTGACGAGATAAACGCTTCCCTTAGGAACAATGCAAATTCAAATTTCGATGACAAATGCAGTTTGGTCGATGAACAATATCGGAGTTCTGGCGTAAACAATGCCTTTAAATTACCAAATCATAATAACCAGAAGCCACATAGTGGTTTAGCATCGAAAGTATTAGATAACGGTAATTCAAATGAAGCTGACAAATGGGGTGAAGTAATGGTCCATGAGAATAACAAAAAGTCTACTAACATCACCAACTTAAAGTCCTTGGATAACCAATTTATTAGAAAGATACAGAGTAAATCAAAGAAAGGCTTATGATCAAAATCGCCGACCTAATATTAGAAACAAAAAATCCACCTCTCGACACCAGAAGCGAACCCCCTTTTTCGGAGTCGACCGTCAAATCATCCACCAAACCCCGAATGGAGAGAATATCTAAAGTTTGTCCGATATATGACAGGGGGTATGACCTAGCTATGCCTATGGCCGAATCAAAATTCCAGCAGTCGCATCGACCATCAGTCGAGAAAGGAGATTTCAAACACAATTAAGATCAAGCCGGAGCCTAATATCTGTGATGATGACCCCGAACCGTTCTACTTGATCTAAAAATTTACATCGTACAATGAATTATAATAATCTATTCCTTATTAATTGTTTACCACAGCAGCATGTCAGTCAAGCAAATCCTCCAAGTTCCGTTTCATCAAACCAAAACTTAAAATTGTACATCTCAACATACAATCAATGAAAAATAGGAACTATTTAATCCAAGCTAGGCTTCTAGTTAAGGAGAAGGACTTTGATGTCTTTACCGTCTCCGAAACATGGTTTAACTTTACTGTAAAGAACACAGATGTCGAGATCGAAGTTTAGACTTGACCGACTGCATAAAGTTGGGGGAGGTGTGTGCGCCTATGTAAGATGCAACATCAAAGGATCAATTCTTAAACAAGTGATCCAAGTTTCCGACTCGGGACTTCAGCAACTTTGGCTAAAATTACAACATAAGAAGATGAAGTCTTTCATCATATGTATCTCCTACAGGCCTCCTGACTGTTCTATTAACTGCTTGTTTAATGAATTTATGCCAAATTACATCAGAACATCCATCAATCCAATTACATCAGTACCTTAAGTTTTGGTAAACCGATCATAATACTGGGTGATATGAACTGTGACCTCCTTAAAAGAGGCCATGAATTTTCAACAATTGTAGATCTTTGTACTACCATGAACCTAACCCAAGTTATTACCGAGCCAACTAGGATTACCGACCGATCAGCCACACTCGTCGACATAATCCTTGTTTCAGATCAAGCTCTGGTTACCGAGTCTGGAGTCATCGACACTGGCATTAGCGATAATTCATTAGTATACTGCATACTAAATCATAAAATACCTAAGGCTGCGCCATCCTACATATCTACAAGATCTTATAAGAACTATGATCCTATTTTATTTTCTATGGCAGTCTCTCAGTTGCCCTTTGACCGAGTCTATCTTGCTCCAGATGTAAATACTAAACTGTTAATTTTTAATCAATTGTTCCTGGATGTTTTAGATAAAAAAGGTTAAAATTCAAAACCGCGCTGTCCCATTTGTTAATAACGACTTAAAGGCAGTTATGAAAGAGAGAGACAAACTCATGAGACGTTTTATAGACTTACACGTGACGCGGCAGATTGGTCTCTGTATAAAGCTGCACGAAACAACGTTAAAACAATGTTAATACAAGCCGAAATCGCTCATGTGCAGGGAGAGATCAACAACCATAAGGGCAATACCGGGTCCACGTGGAAAACAATTCGTAAATGTCTTCCTTCGAAGCTTACGACCAGACTCACTTATAGCAAGGATTTAGATCGTTTGGCAAGTGAATTTAATGAACACTTTACTTCAGTGGGACAGAAAGCCGCCGATGCCGCATCCAACCTGTTAACAAATGTTGATCCTATCAATTCCGCCATTCTCGAAGATACAGCCATAAATTTAACCAGTTTTTGTTTCCGTCCAGCGTCAACCTTTGAGGTCCGCAAAATCATATCTGACATGCCATCTAACAAATCTCCCGGACCCTTCAAAATATCAATGCGGGTTATAAAGGACTGTTTATTTCACTTATACTTCCTGTTTTAACAGTTATCATAAACAGTTCCCTGATGAGCTCTGTCTATCCGGACGCCTGGAAACATACGGAGGTCATGGCCTTCTGAAAGAGGGTGATCATGAAGTTGCTTTAAATAATCGCCCATTGTCTCTATTACCTACTATATATCAAAGATATGTGAAAAGGTGGCCCTGAAGCAGTTTGCCGAATACTTGTCACAATATAAGCTCTTAACTCGACATCAGAGCGGCAACCGTCCATTTCACTCTACTGAGACTCTAAACATCTTCACCACAGACTCCTTTTTAACCGCAATGGACGAGAAGAAAGTGTCGACCCTCGTTTTACTCGATTTTTCTAAAGCATTTGACAGTTTAAACCATACGATTCTACTACGTAAACTGGAAAAAGTTGGAGTATCTCCTTCTTCCGCGCTCCGTTGGTTCAAGAGTTACCTGACAGGAAGGTCACAAGCTGTTCGCATGGAATGAGCACATCTTGTCCCCTTCCTGTAACACATGGGGTTCCTCAGGGGGCAATCTTGTCGCCATTAATACTTTCACTATTTATTTAAACGACCTAGTGCCTTCCGTCATCCGCCACTGTTCATTGGAATCATACGTTGATGACTCCAAATTGTTTATGTCATTTCCAAGAAACGATATAAAAGATAGTATTAAGGACTTAGAGGAAGACCTGGAGAGAGTGATCCATTGGTGTTGTAATAATAGATTACTAATCAACCCTGACAAGACCAGATACAAACAACCGATGACGAACAATATTGGCCCATGCTTAATGTGGCTACCGTCCGGTATAGTTTATATTTAAGTAATTTCCGGTGCGTGAGGTAGCGGGGGATTGGGCACCAAAATAGATGTCGAGAAAAGGACGACCATTTTGTTTGCAGTATTTGTAGTGTTTGTGATTGTATTCGTAGAGTGAATGTAAAATGGAATAGTTCGAACAGTCTGGTAAGTGAAACTTTATGTAATAGATGTAAGTTTCATATTTTGTTAATTGTAAATTTGTTTAATAGAAAATCATTGGAAAAGGGAAAAGTGCGTTTGATCTGTTCGATAAGTAATTTGAGTTTTAAAATGTGATAGGAGTCACATTAAGTTTTCAGACTTCTTCGTAAACGGTAGCGAAGGATAGAAGGACTAGTTCGAGGCGAATATGTCCGTTCGTTCGTGGCCCGAAGTTCAGGGAACTGGAGATGTATTATCGTCAGAAGTCATTTGAGGACAAGAGGAGTACGAGATCAGAGCATGGAGCCGCAAAGGATAAATATATGCGTGGCAAAGGACATCGTTTAAAAGTTCCAAGTAAAAGAAGAGATTTGGACGGTGATAGAGCTGAGAGAGCGCATAATTTATACAAGTCTCGTTCAGGTTATATTGGTAATTTAAACAAGACTCGAAAGGAAGTCGAAGCACTTATGAGATCGAATGGGAAATTGGTCGAAGTAAATAAGACTTTGGCATCATACAATCGAAGCTGGCAGGAGTTTGTAAGTACGCATGAGAAATATTTAGATGTGTATTAGACGGTGAATCTGAAATTCAAAATGCTTATGATGTGTATGAAGAGCAAATAAAAATATGGACTGAGTTTGATACAATAATAAAGTCCTGGAAAGAAAGAGTAAATAGAGAAGGGAAAGTTGATTTGGTATCATTGTCAAATGCTTCAATCCGAAGTAAATCTTCAATTGCAAGTTCTGGATTATCGACTTTATCCAGGAAGAGGGAGAAATTAGTACTTGCTCAATTGAAAGTGGAGCAGGCTACAAGAAAGCATGAAATAGCCAGAAAAATGTTGGAGTTGCAGAATGAAAGTGAAATGTTGGAAGTACAAATGAAACGAGAAGAAGCTATGGTGAGTCTTAATATCTGTGAAAAAACTATTCTAGAGGAGAAAGAGCAAGAATTAGGGGATATTGATGAAAGGTATGAATTTGAAAGGAAGGAATTCCCAGACATCCAAGGAGATATTAAGTTGTCAGGGCAACACTTTCAACCTGAAATAAGAAGTACAGGGTTGACCAATACCAGTCCATCAAAGGGATTTGGATATGGCTTAATACCAGAATTAAACAAGGCAATCAACATACTTATACTTCAGTATTCTCAAGTGGAATTCCAAGGCCAGCAGGAAATGCAACAGCAGCATCAAGTTCTTCCACTGTAATGGAGCCAAGTACAGCAACATTTCAACAGAGAATGCCATCAATCTCAACTGCTTGTACTACAAAGGGTACAGCATTTCCATCAAGTGTTTATTCTGTGGCTAGAGGAATGCCTCAGCTAGTACCACCACATCAAGATTCAAGCCTTCATAACCGACTGCATGTAATTCTACCTGGAGTCCCTACATAAATACAACAATCTCAAATCCATCAGAAAACCGATGCCAGCATGGAAATAGTAAAGGCTTTGAAGCAAGTTGTTGCCACACCAAAGATAGAATATATGCATTTTGATGGGAATCCTATCAAGTATATCTCGTTCATACACAACTTTGAAACTTGTTTAGAGAAGAACAACGATAATGAAGAGTCAAGGTTGCAGCTCTTAATTCAACATTGCCATGGCAAAGCAAGGGAAGCTATTGAAACCTGTGTTAATCTACCTGCTGAAGAAGGATACCGTGTAGCAAAAAAGACTCTGAACGAGAACTTTGGTAAACCCCACATCATAGCAAGAGCCCACATAAAGAAGCTTGTGGAGCTATCCAACTTGAAGAAAGCCGATGGATCGTCTCTGCTCGAGTTTGCAAGACATCTTGATTCTACCAATCGGACACTGAAGGGAATGGGTCCAGAATATGTCAGTGATTTGAATCACATGAATACCTTGAGAGAACTCAACAGGAAGCTGCCCATTTTCATGCGAGCTAAATGGACTGAAGATTCTGGCAAGATCTTTGAAGCTGGATCCAGACCAAAATTTGAAGATTTTCTAAAGTTTACCAAGAGAAAAGCCACGCTGTTGAACAATGAATTTGGAGATGACCTCAGCATGAGTGCAGGAACAAAGGAAGGAGACAAAGGGAAATCCAAGGGAAATGAGAGTGGCCGATTCAAGGAAAAGTTTGCACTAGCTGCTGGAATCCGAAAGAAAGACCAATCGAAGCGTCCCAATGGAAGTTATGAACGAAGACGCGAATCCCTGCAAAGAGGCTGTGCAGTTTGTTCTGGACCACATGGAGAATGGAAATGTGACAAATTCCGGTTGTTGTCACTTCAAGAGAGAAAGAAAGTTGTAACTGGAAAAGCTCTCTGTTTTAAGTGTCTTGGAGCTGGTCATTATGCAAGGACCTGTTTAAAGAAACATTTCCGATGCCAAATCCGTGGTTGTGGAAAGGAACACCATACATTATTACACTCTGAGGAGACAACTGACACAGAGAAAGATGGGAAAGATCCAGACAAACGAGTAGAAAGGGATGGGTCTTCTGAACATCAGGGAGGACAGAGCTCCTGTAGTGAAGTCAACGGTGGTGATAAAGTGATTGCTGCAACTGGGGCTGGCGAATCTCGAGTTTCCCTTGGAGTTATTCCTGTGAAGGTTCAAGCTAAAGACGGAAATAAGAAGGTTAAAACGTATGCCTTATTAGACAGTGGACAGCTATCAAAGAAACTGGGATTACATGGCAAAGAGATGAACTTCACACTGACGGGAATGACGGGATCGAAGAATGTCGAGAGTCAAGTTGTAGACATAGTGGTGGAATCCATGGATGAAACAACCTCAGTTGAGTTAGCAAATGTTCGGACGGTCAAGAACATTCCGATTTCAGACGATTGTATTCCAACCAAAGAAGACCTAAAGAACTGGCCGCATTTGGAGAATATCAACCTGTATGAAGTAGATGATCGCAACATCATGTTGATTGTCGCGTTCCCTATCAGAATGTCTCGTAGAAGAAACAGCCGATCGGAGTTCGCATGTGATCAACCACACAAGACTGAAGATTGTTGATAAGTTTATTAATAAGCCGTGAACTGGGCTCGACTCCAGCTGATGCGGTGAAAACTACAATAACAAATACATCGACAACAGTCATACACTGTATATAGTAAAGTAAAACCGTATTATGTCGAATCTAACACATAGTGGCACTGACAAACAGTAAATGTATTAACTTACATCTATAAGTTCTGAAAGGAACTTGATGAATCTACTTCATGTTCGACGAACTATAAACGATACTATTATAATATAAATGTACTCACTGGACGTCCAGGTAACGTTTTTAAGATGGCGCCGCCGCGCCGATCTGGGTACGAAGGTATAGCAACCCGAGCGGCTAAACTCTCAGTGAACACCACATTGATCATTGGCTTGAAAGAAAATCCGCGACTATTCCTGCCTCTTGAGTACAGAGCGGGTGAAGAGAATGAGCCTGTAGCAGTACGTTACAGTCTAGGCTGGACTGTAATGGGATCAGTTGGTCGAGGAAAAGAAAGTCAGCATTGTTCCGTTAATTTCCTCCAAACGATGGTCATGAACCAGAAGATAAATCTTGACGAGGACAGGTCAGTCAAAGGAGCAACTCTAAAACAAGGATTTCGGAACGACGAAGAACCAAATGAGAAGAAGAGCTCAAACTACGTTGGTCAAAGGCAGGATGACGAAGAAGTGCTAAATCCTGTTGAATTGACATCGTCACAAGATGAAGAACATAGACCTGAAACACAAGGTGAGGTTCTTCAGAAACAACTAGAAAGTCTATGGAAAACAGACTTTGGAGACTCGTTGATGAACAGCAAGCCGTGCCCTTCGTTGGAAGATAAAAAGCCTTAGAGATCGTGGAAAGATCACTGCAAAAGGTAAATGGACACTTTCAGGTCGCGTTGCCGTGGAAGTACTATCCACCGGATTTACCCAACAACAAGTCCATGGCAGAACGACGGTGTCAGCTGCTGAAACTCCGACTTCTAAAGGATGAAGTTTTGTTATCAAAGTACAAAACAAGCCTGTGTGACTACATCGATCAAGGATACGCCGAAAAGATTCCAAATGAAGAGCTAAATCCGAATGACCGACCTATGTGGTATCTTCCACACCATCCTGTGGTTCATCGCTTGAAGCCAGATAAAGTGAGAGTCGTATTCGACTGCGCAGCCATACATAGACAGACATCTTTGAATAAACAGCTTTTACAAGGTCCAGACCAAGTCAATCAGCTAGTTGGTGTCTTAAGTCGTTTTAGACAAGAAAGAGTCGGGTTAGTAGCAGATATAGAGGCGATGTTTCACCAAGTTTTGGTGGAACCAAGAGATTGCGACGCCCTGATGTTCTTATGGTGGCCAGGTGGAGACCTTTCTCAGGAACCAGAAGAATATCGAATGGTTAGACACCTGTTCGGTGCAAAATCGTCCCCAAGTGTTGCCAATTTCTGTCTGAAGAAAACAGCTGATCTGGAGAACGAAGGGTTCGATTCAGAAGCTGCAGATACCGTTAAGAAGAATATGAAAGCCATTAATCTGGTGGAACAGCTCCGAGAATTGCTAGCGAGAGGAGGGTTTCGATTAACGAAATGGTACAGTAACAGCAGAGAAGTTTTAGCAGCAATTCCTGAACTTGAAAGAGCCAAGTCCGTAGCAAATTTGGAGCTAGAACAGCTACCCACCGAGAGTGCCCTTGGTATGCAATGGAATATAGAAGATGACAAATTTGTATGGGAGATTTCCGATGAAAGATTGGCAGTGGTAAACACGAAACCAACAACAAGAAGAGGATTACTATCTGTAATTTATTCGGTGTTTGATCCTCTTGGATTTCTAGCCCCATATACAATGAAGGCCAAGCTGTTATTACAAATGCTCTGCAGGATGAAACTTGGATGGGATGACCAGCTTGACGAAAATGAGAAAATGCAGTGGATACGTTGGCTACAAGATCTGAAGAAATTGACGCAAATTCAAGTGGATCGATGTTTTAAGCCCGAAGGCTTTGGCGAAATTAAAACTGTCCATTGTGCATTTGTAATGGGGAAGGCGCGACTAGCTCCAGTCCGAGAGATTTCGATACCTAGGTTGGAACTCACGGCTGCTGTTATTTCAGTTCGATTGAAGGCGTTAATCCGAGAGGAGCTTGAAGTGGAACTTCAAAGGGTTTGTTATTGGACGGACTCCACAACCGTGTTGAAGTGCAACAATAATGAATCTGAAAGGTTTCACACGTTCGAATCAAATCGTCTGACGGTCATACACAGTGAATCATCCCCAAGGGAATGGAGATACGTGAATAGGGATTTAAACCCAGCTGATGATGGATCGAAGGGTTTGAAATTGGATGCACTATTGAAAGACGACCGGTGGTTAAAAGGCCCTCAGTTTCTATGGAATGAAGAAAGTTCTTGGCCCAAGATGATTGAAATTCCCCAGATAAAGGATGAAGATCCTGAAGTAAGAAAGGAAGCTCAAGTTTATGCCATTACAGTCAACAACAACGACTTAGAAAAGGTCATTACGTATTATTCATCCTGGTGGAAGCTGAAGCGATCCGTGGCATGGCTGTTACGATACAAACAGTATCTTCGTGGCAAGTTGCGGGAAACAAGTCGTCAAAATGAAGTAATATATACGCTATGTTCAACTATCTGCGTTTCCAGAAGTGTTGAAATTACTCACACGTATGGACAACGGTACAAGCAATAGATCAGAAAAGAAATCTATTCGAAAAGCTGGACATTCGATCTATCGGTTGAACCCACAGCTTAAAGACGGTTTGTTAAGAGTCGGCGGTCGCCTGGTGAATGCTCCAATTGATGTGAACATGAAACATCCTATTATCCTCCCGTACAAGCATCATGTCGTTGATTTGATAATTCAGAGCTACCATCAAGATGTTGGCCACATGGGTCAAGAATCAGTTCTCTCGTCTCTAAGGAATAAATTCTGGATTATCAAGGGAAGATCAGCGGTGAGACGTACAATAAGAATTTGCAAAGAATGCAGAAGGAGAAACCGCCCGTCCTGGAGAGCAGTTCATGGCCAATCTTCCTCCGGATAGAATCACGCCAAATAAACCACCATTTACAAATGTGGGCATCGATTATTTCGGACCCTTTATGGTCAAGTAAGGTCGGTCTATTGTCAAGAGATATGGTTGTCTCTTTACGTGTCTAACAATGCGTGCTATTCACATAGAAATCGCTCATTCGTTGGACACGGACTCTATGATCAACGCTTTGAGACGATTTATTAGCATTCGAGGATGTCCAGAAGAAATTCGTAGCGACAATGGCACAAACTTCACTAGCGCAGAAAAGGAACTGAAAGAGGAGTTGAAGAAATGGGATGAACACAAGATCAATGGATTTTGTTTACAAAGAGAGATAAAATGGGTGTTTAATCCGCATGCATGCCAGCCACATGGGTGGTGTTTGGGAAAGGATGATCCGCTCAATTCGACAAGTTTTAAAGGCTACCCTAAAAGAGCAACTGGTTAACGATGAAGTTCTGTCCACCGTCATGGCAGCTGAAGCAGTCAACATCATAAATTGAAGACCTCTCGCGTAATAGTGATAGCCATATGGACGGGCAACCGCTCACACCCAATCATCTGTCACACTTGCGTCCGGGTTCGAGTTTGCCACCTGGTACCTTTGGTAAAAGTGACCTCTATTGTAGAAGAGGGTGGCGACAAGCCCAATATTTGGCCAATATATTCTGGCGTCGCTGGACGAAGGAATATCTTCCCACACTTTTGGAAAGAAAGAAATGGAACACTAAGCAACGTAATTTCCGAGTTGATGACGTAGTCCTCTTAGCAGATGAGAAATATCCGAGAGCTACATGGCCACTTGCCAGGGTGATGGAAGTAACAGCTGGTAAAGATGGATTGGTACGTTCTGCAAAGGTAAAGACCCCATCAACAGTTGCCACAAGCTCGCAGAAAAAACGTAAAGGAGAGCTCAGCACGAACAATGTTATTCTTACACGCCCAATTTCGAAGTTATGTCTATTGGAGATGCAAGAAGACGAATGTGAATGAAAAGAACATGATGATGACAACATGGAGTTGAACAGGAACAAAATTGTTTATAATCATCGGAAGCGGTAGCAGATAGTATTGGTGATAAATCAAATGCTGTAATACATTTAATTTAGGGGCTGGTGTGGCTACCGTCCGGTATAGTTTATATTTAAGTAATTTCCGGTGCGTGAGGTAGCGGGGGATTGGGCACCAAAATAGATGTCGAGAAAAGGACGACCATTTTGTCTGCAGTATTTGTAGTGTTTGTATTCGTAGAGTGAATGTAAAATGGAATAGTTCGAACAGTCTGGTAAGTGAAACTTTGTGTAATAGATAGTTGTAAGTTTCATATTTTGTTAATTGTAAATTTGTTTAATAGAAAATCATTCGAAAAGGGAAAAGTGCGTTTGATCTGTTCGATAAGTAATTTGAGTTTTAAAATGTGATAGGAGTCACACTTAACGTATGACGCAACACCCACTCACATTAATTATGACACAAACAAACGACTACGTAATGAACCAGACGTATATGTAGGCAAACCCTGACAAACACGCTTGACTTGACTCTGAAGATGACCGCCGCTGAGGCCGTCGAAACGTCAGTCACCAACAATAGTCTTTCTCAAGACTACAACAACCTGGACGATCAACTTCACACATCTAACCTTCGTACGTTAAATGACTCGGCTATTTTATGACGCCGTTGTCATGTATCTTCGACGTCGTCAAGGCTAAAATTTGTATAAACCTGCACGTGTAGAAGAGTCATTAAAAACTCATTAACTCTTTCATTACGGGCGCAGTTAAAATGGGTCGTTGATGACCCGCAAAGTCGTCAATCGAAAAACACGGCACACGGTAACGCAAGATTAAAAATTGAAATTCGACAAGCGCCAGGAACATGAAATCCACGCACACGCCAAGTTTGATTTGATTTCATAAACAACTCTGCGATTGGTGGCCTTTTGAGTTTTCAAGATGCTATGCGGGCGTGCAAGATGGCCTTTTCTGGAAAAATGTAAATTTTTCAACCTGATTTATGATAATTAATGCTAATTTATATTAACATAATGTGTTTTGTTCGGGAAATTTAAAAGAACAAGTAAAAGCCGGTTTATTGGGCTTCCAGAAAATGTATAGCTTTCGCAACAGTTATGGTTATTTCAAGAGATATCAATAGAACAACGTGGTCGTTCAATTTTTGATGTTTTTCAGCCGTAGGGAAAGAGTTAATAAGCAATAATAGGTAAATTGAAAATAATCGAAGAAAAAGCGTGAAAGGAAAAGCAGTTTATTATCTGTTGAATTGAAAATAATCAATGTAAATACAGTTTAACAAAGCAAAAAAATGGTCAGTGACAAAAAATGAACCCCCTTCTCTGCTCCCCCTACCCCCCTCAATGAGAGGAATTATGTAAGGGTTACCCGAAGCAGAGTCTCTGTAGAGATCCCACCCGCACCGGTCCACCCGCACGGGAGCTCATACTTTTAAATATATACGCAAGCTATCTATACACTACAAAGACAATAGGTTCTGTGCATGTGGGTCAAAAAGGTCAAAATTCACCGTGTTTAGAAATGTAGGAAATAATTCACCAAATTGGCTTAAAATTTGATATGTATGTTGTTTAGCCGACTTACAACGATGATGAAAAATTCAGGCGAAAATATAAAATTGATCGATGCGAAAAAATATCGGCCATTCTATATTAAGGAATGAAACAAAGGGGAGCGCTTAGTGAGATAAAAAAAACCCAGATATCGAGTTTAAGAAATATTTATTTCGCTTCCAAGTTATACAAAAGGCATGATCTACTCTACATTTCAATAAGATCGGCTTCTGAGATAGTGATACGTGGGTATTCTAACTTTTAATGGGTTTTTAGGGTCATTCCTGGGAATAAGCGTGCAGCACAGTACTGATGGTCACCGTGTCGTTCAACATTATCTTGACGACCGTAGTTTTATGTTACTTCCGAGTCTTTATCCATGTTTGTTTCGCCTAAATCACTTTCGTCCACACCAATATCATCTGCATCTTCTCTTTCGCCTACATCTGAATCACTCTCGTCCACATCGCTGTTACCAGTGTGCCATTGTAATTCAGGATGTTTAACAGTGGGAGGCAGTGTTAAAAAATAGGCCTTAGATAGCAAGAAATTTGAAGCCACCGCAATATTTTGATTAGATTGATCTGACGGCTCATGAGTAGAACCTTGTTTCTTTGAAGCCATCGCAAAGCTTTTCGCTGTTGAAGATTATTTTGAGAAGTGAAGTTGATTTTGGATTTGATTTTGGAATTTTGGAACGTTGTAATTCATTAGAGTAAAGGCATCGAAAACGGTGCATGTACGACCTGTTCATCGGAGTCGTACATGGCGTCGAGGATGGGAGATTGTTGATACGATTACTTTTGAATATAGCAGTCCAGGTTTTTTTGAACAGTGGTATTTTCGTCAGGCAGTATATGTTCAATTTCAAACGATGTTGATTTCAAAGCAGAGATATCCGTGGGGTGGGCTCGTTGCTTCATCGTAACTTTTCATAAATTATTGAACTTGGCAGGGTTGAGACTACGATATAGTGGGCATTGAGGCTGATATTTCTGGTCTCTCTACCTTTATGAAATATATTTTGAACAATGTAGATCACAGAAAGATTCGATGATGACTCCCTTTTGTGAATAGGTTTTGACAATAAAACAGTCCTTTTCAGCAATGTCACCGGGTATTCGTTGCATCGTGATCATGTCCAAGTACATGGGCTGCCACTGGCTATAGAACTAAATGATACGTTCAGGAGGGGGATTGATGCTGCTTTTGGCGTTTTCTAAAAGCTTTCTCACAAAACGGTCTTGCATGTGAAAGAATGTTTCATAACGGAAGATCCATGCATTGACGACAGCAGGCGGTTCGTTGTAATGATCATCTTCTCCATGGACGTATACTAAAGTGACGCAGAAAATTACCTCGGGTTGAAAAGTTCTTTCCACAGATATCACATGCAAAGGACATGTTGACTCGATGAAACTAAGAAGCGAAATGATTTCTCTCAGGAAAGTTCTATGGATTTATCCATTATCCTTATCCATTATCTTTATCAATACTGTTTAAGAATTTCATAGTTGTTTCTGGTATGGTTGTATCCGCTGCTATACGCAAGAGACACGGTCAACCCCGCAAGTAATTATAATTGTAATTGTAATTGTAATTGTAAATCTTTATTAGGTGTTCCCAAAAGGGATTTTCAACATCTAATTACATATGTTATATAATAAGTAAAATATAGTTTAAAAATAAATAATGTTATATTACAATCATGAAGGTTACTGCTGTAAAAGGATGACTTTAAAAGTTTTTTAAATTTAATAAAATTAGGTTCTGATTTTAATTCTACTGGTAGCGAGTTCCATATCTTCACGCCTCTATACGCGAATGATCGTTGGCCGGTAGAGGAGCTAAATTCGGGTACGTTCAGATCATGACTAAACATGAATGGTTGATCGTTTAGAGAACTTATTAGCCAAGTAATCTGGAATAAGTCCATTAATGCACTTAAAAGTCATCAGAATATCTCTGAAGGTTAGTGTGTCTCTAACTTGGAGTCATTGCAGTTGATTTAACCCTGGAGTGATGTGGTCATACTTCTTTATGCCTAGTATGATTCTTGCAGTTTTGTAAGACTACAACAACCTGGACGATCAATTTCACACATCTAATGATACTCCTAGGTTCAAACCATTTACTTTAATACGAAGGTTAGATAAGCGATAATTCTCCCGAAATGATTAACATTCATCTCCTTTCGCTTTTGTCCTAACTACAGTATGTCCTAACACATGGACTTTGGGGCTAAACACGCAAATATTCTCGATTGAACGTATGTTTCGTTGTTTTCTTCCTTAATTACTTGGTGGTTCTTAAAAGAACCGTTTGGTGTATCTCGAGTTGAGAATTCAGGAACACAATCAAAACGTGGCACAAACGAAGTACAACACATCCATGATACGATATATATATATATAAATATTTCAGACATAGTTTGACGCAATAAATCAAACGAGAATGAAGTATGGACCACTTTGTTTGGTCACCAATTTGCAGACAATCCATTGCCGAAGTTTAAGGTTGGTGAATTGGTGAGGATTAGTACATGAAGTACAAAAGTGTGTTTACAAAGGGTTATGAGGCTAACTTCACTGAAGAACTGTTTAAAGTGACAAAGGTTATTCGTGGTGACCCGACTGTGTACGAAATTGAGGACCACACTGGTGAACAGATTATTGGAAAGTTCTATGAGCAGGAATTATCGCTGGTTAATAAAAGAGACGATGTGTACAGAGTCGAAAAGGTGTTAAAAAGGAAGAAAGTCAGGGGAAAGAAAATGGTGTTGGTTAAATGGTTGGATTATGACACCATTCATAACTCGTGGATACCAGAAAGTGATGTTCAAAATGTGAGTTAAATGGTTAATGTAATGGCTGAAGGTGGGTTAGGTTTTGAGGATTACGAGATGAAGAGTTTCAATGAGTACAAAGACGAAAGTAACGAGCAATTAAACGAGGAGCTCACTGAGACTGAAGAGTGGCTCAAAGACACAGACACTAGGTACCCCGGAGACAGTGACATGCCGAGAGACGTACGTATTGATTATGGCAAGAATATAATAGTGACATGGCAAGTAAGATACTAGAAGCGAGCTAGCTAGAAGGCAAGGTGGGCAAGAATTGAAATGTCATTCATCAATACCGACGATGGTAAAACGGTAATAATAAGGGGGACCAACACGGAAGTCCCAACAGTTGTTGTTGATCTGCCATTGAATCCTCAGAACCAACCTTTGGTGAGCATATGACCGACAAAAGTTCATAAGCAGTGACATTGAAAGGGAGTTCAAGTTTAACGAACATGATCCTGACGTGTTAGCGCTGCGACTCAGAGTATTAATAAGCAAGAAAAACAACGTCTTATTCAAACCTAAGCTCAATAAGAACGAATTTGGTAAAGAACAAATAGTTCTCAAACGTGGGAAAGGTGGTGTTGTGAGGTACAATGACGCTAAGGTTGCACAACAGAGTGTTGACCAATTCAAAGAGTTAGTGCAGAAAATCATAGACAACGCAAAAGACCGCGAAAACGTTGCAGGGAAGGTACCATTGCTAGACACCACCACATACACGCGGGGCGTGTAGAAGGGTTAACACCAAATGAGAACCGTGGACTGAGTGGTGTGCTTAACCCAAGCGATGGTGTCTTGCGCGATTCTCGAATTGGTGACAATGGTGCACTACAGGTCCAAGCAGACCACCTCCAAGACACGATAAATAGGACAATAGACGAATTAACGATGAAGACGACGAAAACATTAGTTCCTGCAGACTGAAGGATCGTATTGCAGGGCTTGAAGAAGCACGAGACAAAACTATTGAACAGCGGGAACTTGAAGAAGTTAGAGAACAACAAGAAGTCGACATTGATAGGTTACAGAAGTTCAAGAAGTGGGCTAAAGAAAATATGGTTGGGTTGAGTGCTGTAGCAATTTCAGTGGCTGGAATTATAACAACTATTATTATCGCTGGGAGGTCTGCCGTTTTTAGGGGTGCTCAAGCTTCGCTTCGGTCATTCGCACAGGCTGATAAGAACGCGATCATGAAGATGGGTCCATGGGCTGTTGGGTTGGCTAACTTAGTTTACAATGCGTTGGTGATGGGTGCAAAGGGTCTTGCTTGGTTGGCTAAAAATCTGTGGGTACTCGCGGTGATATTTGCGTGGTTTGCTTACGACTTATGGAAACAAAAACGGTAATAATAAAATGTGTGCACCATTATATGAACGTCACCGCAGCGGAGTTGTCTCCCGGTTTTAGACGAGCACAAATGGGGGCTATAAAAGGGCCAACGCGTTCCAAACAATATTGGAAAAATCCAAAATACTGTTTTCGACTATAATTTCCATATTTTGCGGAATTTACTAAATTTGTTTACAAAATTCGAAAAAAAATCCAAAATTTAGGAAATTTCAAATATACGATGTTGAAATATCACAAAAACCTTCATTTTATGCCATTTCTTGTCAAAATTGTATTTACACAAAACCCTATATTTCGCTTGAATAAAATATTTACCGAAGTAACTGGCAATTGTTTAATTTATTTTTCATATTTGTGTTAACTGTTTTAATATTTACACTTTAAATGTAAAAAAACCAATAATTTGTAAAATGGAAAGTCAATTTTAAGTGTTTTTTTAATATCTTGCAGAAAAACGGCTTTTATCCAAATTTATCGCAAAATTTCAGTTTTCTCTCTATAAATTAGCAATCGCTTGAAGTAAAACAAAATTGTCCATAGAAATAATCATTTCATGCTAACAGTCCTTCAAGGATTTAAATGATAGGGTTGTCAGAATTTCTGCCTACCCTATAATTTAAGAGTTAGCAAAATCTTTAAAACGCAGTTATTGAAATGATAGGGTTGTCAGAATTTCTGCCTACCCATTAATTTAAGTGTTAGCAAAATCTTAAAAATTAGATCACTGAAATAATAGGGTTGTCAGAATTTCTGCCTACCCTATAATTTAACAGTTAACGAAGTCTTAAAAATTGAGGTCATTCAGATTATATGGTTGTCAGAATTCAGTTCTGCCTACCCTATAGTTTAAATGAGCAAAATCTCAAAAATGCAGTCATTGAAATTATAGGGTTGTCAGAATTTCTGCCTACCCTATAATTTAAGTGAGCAAAATCTTAAAAAATGCAGTCATTAAAATGATAGGGTTGTCAGAATTTTTGCCTACCCTATAATTTAACAGTTAGTGAAATCTTAAAAAATGAGGTCATTGAAATGATAGGGTTGTCAGAATTTCTGCCTACCCTATAATTTAAGTGAGCAAAATCTTTAAAAATGAGGTCATTAAATGATAGGATTGTCAGAATTTCTGCCTACCCTATAATTTAAGTGAGCAAAATCTTTAAAAATGAGGTAATTGAAATGATAGGGTTGTCAGAATTTCTGCCTACCCTATAATTTAACAGTTAGCAAAATCTTAAAAAATGAGGTCATTGAAATGATAGGGTTGTCAGAATTTCTGCCTACCCTATAATTTAAGTGAGCAAAATCTTTAATAAATGCAGTCATTAAAATGATAGGGTTGTCAGAATTTTTGCCTACCCTATAATTTAACAGTTAGTGAAATCTTAAAAAATGAGGTCATTGAAATGATAGGGTTGTCAGAATTTCTGCCTACCCTATAATTTAAGTGAGCAAAATCTTAAAAAATGAGGTCATTGAAATGATAGGGTTGTCAGAATTTCTGCCTACCCTATAATTTAAGTCTGTCTACCTTATACTTTAAGAATCAGCGAAATCGTAAAAAATAAGGTAATAGATAGCGCTCCGTCGTGATCACGCGATCAATATTCATGTTTGTCCGCATTTGCCCATCATTTTTGCTTTCCGAACAATAGATTCAAAATACACATTACATAATTATCATAGAGCGTCAATATTCTCTCTGACATGAATGAGCAAATACTGTAAGAAGTATTGCAAAAACCTTATACATTTTGCCTTCCCAGCCTGCCATCCGTGGACTTCTTGATTTAGCAACAAGCAAGTGGTGCATTTTAATTTAGTTATCGACTCGCAACCCATATATTTATCATCACGTTGTCCGACCATCTTGAAAATTTCGGTATTTCACCGCGCGCGACCTGTGAAAAGTAAAATCGAATTTGGTAAACTGGCCGATTTCGAGCGAAGGCCCCGCCCTTCGTCAGAGTATATGAAATGTAAACTGACGAAGTGCGAGCGAAACGTTAGACCTATTACACACGATTTCGTCAGTTTACCAACTTCTTAGAGTATTCATTTGAATTTCTACACCGCTTGCGCCGAGCTACATTTCTACACCGCTTGCGCCGAGCTACAGTATGTTATGGCCGAACATAACACGTTTATATCATTGTGAGGAGGACGAAACATGAAACTTGATACGCACGGCGCGGCTCGATTTACTGCGAAAAATCTAGACAAACTGTTTTTTTCGGTCGTATATCTATTAGGTTTGGCACATAAGTTTGACGTTTGAAACAGGTCTTATACATAGTGAAACAATTCATGCCGTCCCGTCGAGAAAAATGGAGCACCGAAACACGCTGAGTGATAATTCGCTGGTTATTGACAAAAACCGTGTACTGAAACAGCACTTTGTCTTGATCGGTTATTGTCAAAGAACCAAACAGCGCTTAGTGTTGAAAAAAGCAATCGCGAAACGATTTTGAGATTGAGGGAGGCGAAACGACGAAACATAATGGAGTTTGCAGGAGTTTTCGGATTGATAGCATTCAATCGCGCTTTTAACTCATCAAATGAAGGAAATTTCAGAATCATCCTCAGGGTAACATGAAAATTTATCGACATGATATAACCTACACTACTAAGTCGACGAAAATTGTTGACTCGAGCAGGAGTTGAACTCGCATTTATCATGTCGATAAATGTTCATGTTACCTTGAGGATAATTCTGAAATAGAATTGAAACACTAAACGCGCGGTAGCTCAACTGGTAGAGCAGCGGACCGGAATGGCCCGAAGCCCGTTGACTCAGCAGTATATGTTATATCATGATGTCGAAAAATGAAGGAAATCGACCTGCTTTTAATACACTGGTTTTGTCCATAATCATAGGCAATAAGAAAGTTCCGCGTGATATATACAATCTCAGACCTAAACTAAATAGAAATCGAATACTCTAAAAATTGGTATACTGCCGAAATCGTGTTTAGGATGTCTAACGTTTCGAGCGAAGGCGCTTTGTCAGAGAGTTTACGTTTCACTCTCAGTGAAACGTAACTCTCTGATGAAGGGCCTTCGCTCAAAACGTTAGACCTCCTAAACACGATTACGGCAGTACACCAACTTTTTAGATTTTTTCTACACTGCCTACGTTTATACCTAGCACAACACGTTTATATCACTATTTAAACTAAATAGACAAAATAGATACCACGCTGGTAAAATATCATGTTTCATTACCTTGGTTTTCCTGCGCACCATGCAATTTAGTGTTCTCCGGCTAGTTATCACTTTATCATTGCTTATTGTGTTTGGTGTATCCGATGAAGAGTTGCAAATTACAGCAGGATCAAGATCGATCTGACAAAGGAAACGTTTTTTTGGCCTTTGTTTATTCGGATATTGCAATGAAATATCGTATTATGTATATGGCATGAATTACGATTGAAACACATTTATAGCGTTTTCTTACCATCAGTCTGCAGTATTGATGCTGGCGTCGATACATCTGTGTCACTGTCAAATCTAGTACAAGAAACTGGTGAAATTTATTTTCTTTTCCCGAACATAGCTGAAGATATAGGTGTATGAAAGCTTGGAGAGGAGAGTCTATTTCAAGATCGAAATAAAAATATTATTCAGGTGAAAAATTCGAATTTAGTTCAAAAGAAAAATCACATAGATTACCGAAATTCCTCGAAGATATTTGCTCAGATGGCTGACGGAAAAACATTGAGCCATAACGGACGATTCATCTTCGCTCAATTCTTGGCTTTCAAAACCAGGGAGGAAAGCATTACCACACACCACCTGCAGAAGCTCTGTTATACGCTTTATGACAGTTTGACAGCGCGGAAGGTTGACTTTTGATTGGGAATAATTACACCACATTTTTAAGATTACCGCCAATTTGTGATTGGCTAATGAGATTTTGAATCTTGAGGTTTGTCTCACATTGGTTTAAATTCTTCGCTATATGATTGGTTAGCTAAGGATAGCAGCATTCCATGTGCTGAGATGAGCTACGAGGCGTCACTTTTTCTGTTAGGTTCTGATTTCAAAGTATGCCAGTAGTTTCAAGTCATTTACAGAGCGAAATGCCTGGCGGAATAAATAGATGGTCTATTGTTGTGAAAGATAAGAAAGCATATATATTTACTGATGGGAAGCCGATGTCAAGAAAGAATATGCAGTTCGTCAACTTCAAACACGCTGAACCTGCCGAATACACAGAGGGAAAGTGGCCATCAAGGTGAGATGTACTGGCGCTTTTTATAAGTCTGATTTTGCGTTACGTTACATGTTTAGTTACATATTATTCACTGGCGAGATTGAAAGTGCGCGATTTAAAAATGGAATCATGCAAATAAAATTACCGACGCCAGGCTATCTTGCTCTGTCAAACTACCGTTAAACCATAGAATAATTGTTAACTGACAATCCAAAATAGAATTACACTATCATTTGAATCCGAGATACAAGAGCGCACTTGTTATTCGACGCTTTTCATTTGTGTATTTATCTGTTTAATTTTAAACTGTTAGTATATTATTCGTATCCTTAATTCTAATAGAAGAATCGCGTAAACAACTGACATAATGTGTGTAGCGAACTGACTTTATGTATTTAGCGAACTGACTTAATAATGTGTTTAGCGAACCGACTTTATGTGTGTGCAGAGGCCTTCAGTAATTACACTGATTTAGGGCTGTCAGTATTTCGTTGCCATTTCGCAGTTCAACACCTTTTCACTTTACTGCATTCGGTTCAATTTTCTTTTAAACGCGTGCTTCAGCACAGCAAAAACCTGAAACTATTGTTATTAAAATCGACTTTGGCCGGTTTGGCCCCATTTGCCACAACCTATTAAACTATCACAAACAACCAAACGCTTGAAGGACATTTTAGCCCACGCGAAAATTGCTTCATTGTTTAACAATGTTTAATAAACATAATAATCACAACTACCCAGTTTGTAAATGGACTATACTGTATATGCACGTTTTATATATTGGCGTTTTTTCATTCGAAATGCTGAAAAGTGCACGTTTAATAGTGCCAGTGTCAAATCCACCGGAATTTGATTATTATTCTGTGCCCGCGAGGTGTCGCACCGTTCTTATTCATAACACTACATGATTTGGAACTAAGCATATAAATGTCAAACACCAACGGCAACGAACTTGCAACGGAGGTAACCGGTCGGTTTCGCTAAACCTAAAGTCAGTTCGCCACACACATAAAGTCAGTTTGCTACACACATAAACGGAAAGCGGAATCAATATATCACAGAAAGCGCGTTGGCGATGCCGATAGACGGCATCTCTGTGAGTCATCACTTATTGTTGAAATGGCGCGCATTGGCGATGGACTGTGTCTGAAATGTTGAACTGTTGAAATGGCGCGCGCAGATGACTCTGAGTCATCGCTTAGATTCCATCCATCTAAGATTATAACGCTCTTTCACTGTCACTGAGGTGATCTGTTTAGTAAATACGTATTAAACAAATCAAGTTGATTGTTTTTAATAAATGATGAGTTGTAGCGAACTGACTTAATGTTTAGCGAACTGACTTTATGTGTTTAGCGAACTGACTTAATAATGTGTTTAGCGAACCGACTTTATGTGTGTGCACAGGCCTTCAGTAATTACACTGATTTAGGGCTCCGCTCGCAGAAATGTCAGTATTTCGTTGCCATTTCGCAGTTCATCATCACCTTTTCGCTTTACTGTCGGTTCAATTTTCTTTTAAACGCGTGCTTCGGATGTTCCGGAGTTACTTCGCGCAGCAAAAATCTGAAACTATTGTTATTAAAATCGACTTTGGCGGTTTGGCCCCATTTGCCACAACCTATTAAACTATCACAAACAACCAAACGTTTGAAGCCCATTTAATAAACATAATAATCACAACTACCCAGTTTGTAAATGGACTATACTGTATATGCATGCATGCACGTTATATATATTGGCGTTTTTTCATTCGAAATACTGAAAAGTGCATGTTTAATAGTGCCAGTGTTAAATCCACCGGAATTTGATTATTATTCTGTGCCGGCGCGAGGTGTCGCACCGTTCTTATTCATAACACTACATGTATATAATATCACAAAACAATGCTAAGGTTTTGTTTCCGTAAAGAAGGTACCCAAGGAAAACGAAAGGGACGTCCAAAGCATTATTGCATTGGTTGATTGTAGAATTTTAAATCGCTTAATAGCGTGTATACAAAGCCCCCTGTTGATATATGCTTATAAATTGATGGCCGTCGGTAAAATACGAACAAATACGAATTGAAACAAAAAGCCGCTTTAACGAGAATAATATATTGACCTGCGCGCTGCGTTTAGGTATTCGTTACAAGAATATTCTTTATGCCTTGCGATAATATTTTGATATTAATATTAATCAGTTCGTGGTTGAACCTAAATACCTAATGTTCGGTATATGAGAAGTTCGACGTTTGAAGCGGGCATTGTTCAGTTTGCCAGTGACAGTGTGTGCCATGCGTGTCTACGAAGAAAGAGGCAAGTGCATGAGTCATGACATAAAAAACATGTGACAATGCACGTGCATATTCAGTTGAATTTGGACACTAGTCTCGTCCCTAAAAATTACGTCCTCGAACGCGTCTTTTATCGCTAAGCCATTCAAACAGAACAACAGCCTCTTTATTTTGTTTGGTTCTCGAACAAAGTGGCAATAACCCGAATTTTCATGCCTCCAACCAAGCTGCTCGCGTCTGACTCGACGAGTTGTTGATTGTGAGACATCAACGCCGCATTCATCCGCTAGTTTGATCTTTATTTATTTTCAGCAGATGTTAATTCGTCATTCGCTTTCATCGTTTCCTCGATGAACTTCAAGTGTTCCTTTTTCAAAAACGGTTTTCTTCAACTCCGTGGCGCATCTCGTAGATTCCCACCATTTCGTCGATACCGAGAAAGAAAAAAACTTACAGCCGATCTCGATGTTTGAATTCAAGGATGTTCACTATTTTTGTTATCGGAACTGATGACGACCAAAGCGAAACAATTCGTTCCCTGGCCTATATATTGCGATAATGGCAAGCGCGGTTCGCATGTCGGAAATTATACGACACGTTCGGGAACGAGTCGCTTTTTCCGAAGTTTGGCGTCCTTTGTGACTTTGGCCATTTGAGAAAACTGCGTCATTATACGACACGTTCGGGAACGAGTCGCTTTTCCCGAAGTTTGGCGTCCTTTGTGACTTTTGCCATTTGAGAAAACTGCGTCATACCATAAGGTTCTAACCTTATGGTATGATGCAGTTTTCTCAAATGGCCAAAGTCACAAAGGACACCAAACTTCGGAAAAAGGGACTCGTTCCCGAACGTGTCGTATAATCTCCGACATGCGAACCGCGCTTGCTTGCAACAACCTGCAGGTTGCACCGAGGTTGAACCTAGGTTTTCGTTAGGTTACTTCTAGGCAGTACTGTAATGTAATATAATATAATATAATGTAATATAATATAATATAATATAATATAATATAATATAATATAATATAATATAATATAATATAATATAATATAATATAATATAATACAGTAGCTTTTAACAAATCCATAATAAAGTAAATAGGAGTTTGCTATTGTTATACGACTCCTGTTAATCGATTTGCTGGGTGATAATATTGATAATAATACATGTAAGTTATCTTTTTATCACCCAAATAATAATATTTTTTACTTATAGCTGCTGGGCACTGAGGATTCTCGTTTTGAAACTCGCAGAAAACTGAGGGATTGACTCTGCAAGTAATGGTTTCCATGGGTTTTTGTGGGTTTACACGTTTGACCTGTTCTTGTTCTCACAACCAAACTTCATTTCAATGACTGCTTTACAGATTTGGCGAACTCTTAAGTTGTAAGTAGAAATTCTGACAACCCTATCATTTAAATTACCTCATTTTTAAAGATGTTGCTGACTCTTAAAGTATAGGGTAGGCAGAAATTCTGACAACCCTATCATTTCAATAAGTTCTGTGTTTTAAAGATTTTGCTAACTGTTAAATTATAGGGTAGCAGGCAGAAATTATGACAACCCTATGATTTCAATTACCTCAATTTTTTAAATTTCGCTAACTGTTAAAATATAGGGTTGGCAGAAATTCTGACGACCCTATCATTTCAATGACCTTATTTCTTAAGATTATGCTTTAAAGTATAGGGTAGGCAGAAATTCTGACAACCCTATAATTTCCGCAATAACTGCATTTTTGAAGATTTTGCTAACTCTTACTTAATCTATAGGGTAGGCAGAAATTCTGACAACCCTATCATTTCAATAAGTTCTGTGTTTTAAAGATTTTGTTAACTCTTAAATTATAGGGTATGCAGAAATTCTGACAACCCTATCATTTCGTTGACTGCATGTTTTTATTAATTTTGCTAACTGTTAAATTATAGGGTAGGCAGAAATTCTGACAACCCTATAATTTCCGCAATAACTGCATTTTTGAAGACTTTGCTAACTCTTAATCTATAGGGTAGGCAGAAATTCTGACAACCCTATCATTTCAATAAGTTCTGTTTTAAAGATTTTGCTTACTGTTAAATTATAGGGTAGGCAGAAATTCTAACAACCCTATAATTTCAATTACCTCATTTTTACGATTTTACTGACTGTAAATTATAGGGTAGGCAGAAATTCTGACAACCCTATAATTTCAATAACTGCATTTTTAAGATTTCGCTAACTGTTAAATTATAGGGTGGGCAGAAATTCTGACACCCTATCATTTTATTGACTTCAATTTTTCAGATTTCGCTAACTGTTAAATTATAGGGTAGGCAGAAATTCTGACAACCCTATCATTTCAATTACCTAATTTTTTAAGATTTTGCTCACTTAAATTATAGGGTAGGCAGAAATTCTGACAACCCTATGATTTGAATGACTTCATTTTTTAAGATTTTGCTATCACTTAAATTTTAGGGTAGGCAGAAATTCTGACAACCCTATTATTTCAATAACTGTGTTTTAAACATTTTGCCAACTCTTAATCTATAGGGTAGGCAGAAATTCTGACAACCCTATCATTTCAATAAGTTCTGTGTTTTAAAGATTTTGCTTACTGTTAAATTATAGGGTAGGCAGACATTCTGACAACCCTATAATTTCAATTACCTCATTTTTACGATTTTGCTGACTGTAAATTATAGGGTATGCAGAAATTCTGACAACTCTATCATTTCGTTGACTGCATATTTTTATTAATTTTGCTAACTCTTAAAGGGTAGGCAGAAATTCTGACAACCCTATCATTTCAATTGCCTAATTTTTAAAGATTTTGCTCACTTAAATTATAGGGTAGGCAGAAATTCTGACAACCCTATCATTTCAATTGCCTAATTTTTAAAGATTTTGCTAACTCTTAATCTATAGGGTGGGCAGAAATTCTGACAACCCTATCATTTCAACAACTGTGTTTTAAAGATTTTGCCAACTCTTAATCTATAGGGTAGGCAGAAATTCTGACAACCCTATCATTTCAATAAGTTCTGTGTTTTAAAGATTTTGCTTACTGTTAAATTATAGGGTAGGCAGACATTCTGACAACCCTATAATTTCAATTACCTCATTTTTACGATTTTGCTGACTGTAAATTATAGGGTATGCAGAAATTCTGACAACTCTATCATTTCGTTGACTGCATATTTTTATTAATTTTGCTAACTCTTAAAGGGTAGGCAGAAATTCTGACAACCCTATCATTTCAATTGCCTAATTTTTAAAGATTTTGCTCACTTAAATTATAGGGTAGGCAGAAATTCTGACAACCCTATCATTTCAATTGCCTAATTTTTAAAGATTTTGCTAACTCTTAATCTATAGGGTGGGCAGAAATTCTGACAACCCTATCATTTCAACAACTGTGTTTTAAAGATTTTGCCAACTCTTAATCTATAGGGTAGGCAGAAATTCTGACAACCCTATCATTTCAATAAGTTCTGTGTTTTAAAGATTTTGCTTACTGTTAAATTATAGGGTAGGCAGAAATTCTGACAACCCTATAATTTCAATTACCTCATTTTTACGATTTTGCTGACTGTAAATTATAGGGTATGCAGAAATTCTGACAACTCTATCATTTCGTTGACTGCATATTTTTATTAATTTTGCTAACTCTTAAAGGGTAGGCAGAAATTCTGACAACCCTATCATTTTATTGACTTCAATTTTTCAGATTTCGCTAACTGTTAAATTATAGGGTAGGCAGAAATTCTGACAACCCTATCATTTCAATTACCTAATTTTTTAAGATTTTGCTCACTTAAATTATAGGGTAGGCAGAAATTCTGACAACCCTATGATTTGAATGACTTCATTTTTTAAGATTTTGCTATCACTTAAATTATAGGGTAGGCAGAAATTCTGACAACCCTATTATTTCAATGACCACATTTTAAGATTTTTGCAATATAGGAAAGACGCTTCAATATTGCAGTGTTCAAATGTTCACAATATGAAATACATGCGATTTTTGTAAACTGTTATTTTGTCTGAGTATTTGTTTGCATAAAAGCACTTTTTTCTATGGTAAGAAAGCAAACTTAAGTATTTTCGTTATTTTCTTTGAATTTTGCGGAAAAAAGCTATTTTGGATTTTTCCAAAATGGTTTGGAACGCGTTGGGACGCAGCATGTCATCGCTCTAAATCCTAATAAAGTCCGCCCTGGTGAAGAACTTTACATTGATGTGCCGAAGCTCAAGGGTAGTAGCTGTTTATAGTGCCTGGTTCGTTGGGTTTGTTGTTTGACTTTAAGAATTCGAACGACAAGAGTTGGTTCTTGAACAATGTGAGTAAGTTACTTTGTGAAAGGATTGTTGTGAGATTAGCTGGAGAAACTGTGTACTGGGGAGAGTTACATTGGTGTTTACAAAGACCTTTGGAAGAGCATCAGTACATACGAAATCAAATGATTGATTATGGTATTGGTGCAGTGAGAACTTGAGAAAGTTAGTTTTTAAGGACGACAGTGGCGCGACGAGCTGTGGAGACGTTGTCAAGGTTAGTGATGCGTTGATGTTTAGCGTGATTGGAACGAAACAGCGGATAAAGCTTGGTAAGATCATGGACGATCATGGGTTGTACGCTCCTTTTAGTATGAACAACAACTTGCAATACGTGATTACACTTCCAAAGGCTACAGACGTGGATATACCCTGGAGAACCTCGAACTTGAGTACGAAACGATTGATAATCAGAACATGTTACGTTGTTACGATTTGTTATTAGAACATGTTACGAACATGTTACGTTGATGAAAACTGTTGAATCATGGGGCAAAGACACGACCATTGTGAACGAGAACATTAATCTACCAAGAAAAAGTATGAAGGCAATTGTGTTGTTATTCACGAACAAGACACGAACGGATAGCGAGGAGTTTCTTTATCGGGCCGAATATTGAAAGTGTTGGAGTCACAATCGAGGGTGTGCCAAATAGTGTGTACTAGTCACAAGGCATCCCAAAGTCGAAGTTTTAGAGAAGAACACGCTCAGTTCATAACCATACGAAAGTTCTACAGTAACTGCTTCGCGTTGGTCATCGACTTGGTCATCGACTTGAGAAGTGTTCAAGATAACCACACAACGTGGCCACTGGTAAAAAGATTGTATAAACACGCAATATGGTGTGCTTCTCGAAATCACTAAGAAAGCGACGACTGCTAACGTTATGTGGGTGTTTGTGCACTCTAAAAAAAGGTGTGTTAAAATAACACACCTTTTTTGTCCAGAATTTAACACACCTTAACGTGTGTTGAATAACACACCTTAAGGTGTGTTATTTGCTTGTCCAAAATTTAACACGTTTTAAGGTGTGTTTTCTGAAAAGGTGTGTTATGCAACACACCAAGGTGTGTTAGTCAACACACCAAGGTGTGTTATTCAACACACCAAGGTGTGTTACTTAAAACACCTCCAGCTGCTTTTTAGGTGTGTTACTTAACACACCTCTCGGTGTTTTTAGGTGTTATTAAGCACATCTTATGTTGTGCTACTCAAGCAGATCCTGAATAGAAGAAAATATAGTGTATAAACCTTGCATAAAATATTTATTCAATAAAATTAGTTTAGATGGTTTTAACATAACAGCACATGCATTTACAAACACTTAGATGAATAATTTACTATACAGTGGAACCCTATACCATGTAAAGAACTTTCATAAAATTGAGCAATTAATTCATTCTTGAATGCTTTCTCATTCTTGATATATACTTCTAATAATCCATGGGCTAATTTGCCACTCATAGAAAAATATTTGGTCGTGTGCAGGAGTTGAGAACCCACGGTACAGCCCAAAAAAACATTTCTTAATTATAAATACAAGTCCTTGCCAATTCTATTCTACTACTGTATAATAGATGATTGGGAAGCTAATTCATCAACTTGTACATTTCTAAGGGATTATACAAACACTCGAGAATAACGAAAATCACTTGGCCTACCACCTAGTGATTTTCATTGTTCTCTTGTGCTTCTTAACCCCTGAATGGCAAAACATAATACTTGCACTTGTTTATGAAATTTTACTTGACTGGGGCTCACTGTAGTGTAATAACAACAAAGAATAATAGAAACCTATTATATATAAAAAGTATATGTCTCATACAGTTATCTATTGTTCATACCATTCCCGCATTCCGTAGTTCGGACATGAACGTAGAGTACTTTGTACCTCGATACGTATTATCTGTAACCTGGAGACCAATGTCTTGCAGAAAGTATAAAATGCCTTCCATACTGTCAGGGTATGACACATCGAATACATAGTACGCACATATGAGATTAATTAACGCTTTTAACAAGTTTGTATCTTTGCATTCTAAAAATGACTGGTCTTACCCAGAGACAAACACTTGACTGATGCTTTCTGGAGAACCAATACATGTCAGGCGAAACTCCACCATCTTATTGCGGAACAACGACTCTGGGTTTGTAGAAGGCTGTATAAAAAAGAGCTTATATTAGGATGATCTAAAAACTGCTATATTCCTACAAACTGGCATTATTTTATATGCATCTCAATAAGCCTTTCTGGCCTCGTTTGTGTGTCTGCTATTCAAAAGAATCTTTGCTTCCTAATGAGGCTACAAAGGCTAATTTAGATGCATACAAAATAATATTTAAAATGGTTGCATTATGAAAGAATATACAGGGTGTATTTACTTTGGGGGTGCGCACCCCCCTGGCCTTGGCCAAGGGGGTGCCAATTGCCTTGTCAAATCCATTTTTTTGGATTTGGCAAGGCAATTGTCAAACAAAAATAAAATAGAGACAAAATAAGATAATAGCATGATAACGTACAATAGTTAGACATAGAATAGGGGGCTGTGTCCCCTCCACCCTGCCTCGGTTGCGCCCCACAACGCGGGCCTGATCTCACCTCGCTTGATCTGGTGGGGGGGTGGGGGGGTGTGGGGTGCTGGATCCATCACTGACCTATTGTTGTTTAAGCACAAGATTTTATGCTCCTGGGAATTTAAAATTACCATTTTTATTCGAACTGATGATATGGGATCTTACTACATCCCGGACGTTCTTTGTCAGCGCCCGCGAGCACTTGTCTTCTGGACGATCCTTTTATTAGTATTAAGGAAACCCAACCCCCAACACAACAAAAGATCCTAACCCTGACCCCCGCCTAACGGGTTTTCTAACCCTACCCCCCGCCTAATTAGTTTACTAACCCTAACCCGTTAGGCGGGGGGTTAGGGTTAGGATCTTTTGTTGTGTTGGGGTTGGGTTTCCTTAATACTAATAAAAGGTGCAGAAGACGAGTGCTCGCGGGCGCTGACAAAGAACGCCCGGGATGTAGTAAGACCCGATGATATGACAATTAATACTTTGACAATTTGTTATGCACCTTCATACGATTAGAAGCTAATTTAAATTCGTTCAATTTTTGCTGCTTTTCAATGTTTCCTATCGTTGTTCGCTCTTTGTAAACAAAATGGCTGACAAAATCCGTACCGATCCATTACGGGAAATAATGGACCGACACGTGACGTGTCTCAGCCAATCAGAGCATGCAATTTCACCGGAAGTAGCTTGTGCCATATTATAATCCTCAATAATGTATGAACAGTCAGTGTGGAAACTTACATCTTTAAACAGTTAAACTTGAGAAGACTAGCTCCTTTCTTTTTTCTTGTTCTTCTCTCTATTGTTTCCACAGCTTTGACAATTTCTTCACTGGATAGTGAACTCGCTTTCTCTTTCTTTTCAATAATTCTGAATGCTGTTTCTAACCGGCTCTCGGCTTCTATTAGAGCATCTTTGTTAATAATTTGTTGCACTTCTTTTCTTACCTAAATGTTGTTTAAAAAACAATTGTAATCAATTGCAAGAACATTAACAAAAAATCCAAGAATAGTTCACTAGTGAAGATACCAATGACATCTTGAATATTAATTGTGTTGCTACGTCATAATAAAAAGAAAATTATCTGTGGCTTGAAGATATGAATTTTATCTTCTTGTGCTGATAACAATATTTTGCTCATTCACTATGTTCATTAATATGTAATTTCTGTTTTCACAACTAAAAGATAAAATTCATATCTGCAAGCCACAGTATAATATTCTCTATATCATGAACTATGAAACCTGTATTAACCCTGTAACTCCCGCCATGTCAGGAGGTCTTTGTTTGACAAGTAAAATTGTCTGACATTAGACAGATTAAAAAATAAAAGTGCCAAATGGCACTGATGGGAATGAAAAGGTTAAGCGGTCATAATTGGGAATTAGCTTAGGGACTGACTGCAAAAAGGTGACCACATCCACTTAAGGTGGTTCGATAGTCAAAATGGAGTCATTTTGAAATAAATGCAATTTCTCATGATTTAGACTATCGAGCCACCTTAATCAAGTACAATTCAAAGGTTACATGGAGAGTTTCATCTTGGTACGAGATTCCTATGTTCAAAAACAAATCATGTTACAATTCCTATGTACAAAACAAATCAAATGAATTCGACATTCGATGCGTAACTTTTAATATATTTTAATTTGTTGTCTGAGGACCCCTCTGTAAAGCACTTTAGGGTGATGTTGGCATCCTCAATAAAGATTATTATTATTATTATTATTATTATTTGTCATAAAAAGTCTATACACGGATTTCTGTATCTCAATAATTACACCTGAGTTCTGTACTCCGTTCATACCTGTTGACCGTGGCGTACTGCAAGGCGATTGTCTCAGTCCTCTGCTGTTTAATATGTGTTTCAACACTTTTATTCAGCATATCAAAGCCGAGAAGTATCGTCAGTTTGGTTTCTCCTTTCAGTTTTTAAATCCTATCCACTGGTTCCAGTTTGCTGATGACGTTGCTGTTATAACTAGTCAAGAATCCAACATCTTTTGAACCGCTTTTCTATTTGGTGCCAATGGTCCAACATGATTGTACGGGTTGATAAGTGTAGTACTTTTGGCATTAAAAAAGCTGTAACAAAATCCATCCAATATCTACCGAAACTCCTCATTAATAATCAACTAATTCCAGCGACCAAAATTGCCGAGTATTTTAAATATTTAGGAAGATACTTTGATTTCAATATGTCCGATCAACAACACAAGTCTGAACTTACCTCCCTCATTGACGAACTAATGACTGATATTGATTCCAAGCCACTACATCCAAAAAATAAAATCCTCTTGTACAGTCGCTATGTTTTGTCCAAAATATCCTGGCATTTTACTGTTACTACTTTATCAAAAACTTGGATTTCAGAAAACATTGATTCTATAGCGAACAGTTATATTCGTAAATGGCTTGAAATACCTATATCTGGAACACTTAGTGCTGTCTACCTTACCAGAAACAAATTTGGTCTTAATATTTGTCCTCCATCTGTCAAATTCACACAATGCCAAACAATTCTCCGTACAGCTCTTAAAACATCTCCAAACCAAGCAATCAATGAACTCTGGAAGTCAACTAGTAACAGCACAAATATCCAATATGATGTCTATAACTCCACCAAGCAAGTTCTTAAGGACTTTCGCTCTGGACAAGAGGATAGACTTCATAACCATTTAACCTGTCAGGGATCCTTTTTCTCCAATATTACTAAGTTCTCCTTTCCCCAGCTTACGAAAATATGGTGTGCGTCTCAGTCCAATCTCCCGAAAAATATTTTTAATTTTACGATACGATATATGAATAACTCTCTCCCCACGCGCCAAAACCTTGCAAGATGGGGTATATTACCAACTTCAGATTGCTCTCTTTGTCTGTCAACGGAAACTCTTCTTCACGTAGTGGCAGGTTGCCAGTCGTACCTAGAACGATTTACATGGAGACACGACTCTATCTTGAACTTTCTGACAACGACCCTACAGACCGTAAGTGGTTCAAGTCTTTATGTTGATCTTCCTGGTTATAAAAGTCCATCCATAATAACTGGTGACACATACCGTCCAGACTTGCTCCTATCAACTGCAAGTGGATGCCTCTACATTGTTGAACTGACTGTTGGTTTTGAGTCCAATCTTCAAAACAACATCGATCGTAAAAAATCCAAATATTCTGAATTGATTAGGGAACAAAGTCAAAGTGAACAATTCAGATCAGTTAAATTTGTAAACCTATCGATCAGCTCCCTTGGTGTCTTTGCAGCAGAATGTTCTACATTCGTAGAAATGCTAAATGATCTTAGTCTTGACAAGACTCACCAAAATTATTGTATTAAGAGAATGACGACGATCGCAATCAGAACCACCTATTATATATTCTGTTGCCGAAACAAGGAATGGACAAATCCCGAACTGCTAACTTTTTAAAATTATTGTGCTATATATTTGTTTTATGTTGTTATGTATAGTTATTAGTTATATATTGTTGGTGTTGATTCAAGTAGCCGATTGTAAGTTACCTTAAATAAGCGAGATTTACAGTTGTATATTATCTAAAAAGTCATTTAATAAAGTTTCCATTATTATTATTATTATTATTATTATTATTGTACAGGAAAGCCGGACCTCATATTTTGGTTCCCAGCCAGTTCATAAAACGCCAAATATTGCCGTCTTAATATATATATATATACATAAACAAAGCTTGATAAACATACAATCAAAAGTGAACAGTCACTAACGTCTTTGAATTAACCCACTCAAAATCTTTCTAACTATATGGACTCGCTTTCCATTAGGACGATTTTAGTCATCTCTCTGGTGATAAAATGAACTTCTTTTATGTCACTGAATAATTTCTGAACTTCCTCAATAATAATCTTCGTTCCACCACCCAAACTACCAATAACCAGTGGAAGGATGTAGGTACAAAACCCTGGGCGTTGCTCGCGTATTTCAAATGCCAACTGGGAATACTTAACCATCTTCTCCCTAAAGGCGGCTAGCAGGTTCCGTTCCATGGGACAGGTCATATCAACTATCCAGATGGTTTTAGCTACTATGTCTTCGAGTATTAAATCCGGGCGTCTATGGCTAGTCTCTTTACGAACTTTAAACTCAAAATCCCAGATAAGTTTGGCATTTCTATTCTCAAAGACTTCTCCTCTTCTCCATTTTTACTTATACCACTTACAATCGTCAGGGAGTAGACATTTTCTTCTATAGCCCAGGCAACAGCCAGAATCATAAGAGCGTTATTGTGTCTCGTAAGATACTCTACGTTAGCAAGAACAGGCCAACCTGCGACCCAATGTTATTATTATTATTATTATTACTATTATTATTATTATTATTATTATTATTATTATTATTATTATTATTATCGTTTTCCCAATCATTAACAGAGAGAGAGTTACGAAAAACTTAACTCTCTCATCCTTTCTTTATTTTATGAGGGAGAGAGTTAAATCAAAATTAACTCTCCAATGTTAGTTCAAAAAAGCACTTCGGAGAGTTAAGAACTCTCCGATATTCATTCTCCGTTTGGCCGTTCCCCAAGGTGTTCCCAACTTGTGCCCACCCATTATTCCTCGAAATCTTGTTGCAAATTAAAATAAACCAATCAAAGAACGTTATTATGTCCCCTCGTGTGTCCTCAACAAGGGAAATGTCTCTGCGACATGCTCCCGCGATTTGTCGCCCCGTTTGTCCAAAATATCTATATCTATATAATAAGTCTGGCTTGTACTGGCTATAGTACTATGGAGTATAGTAATAGTAGACTCCAAACTTCAAACAAAGTTCTTATAGTCACATTGTAAAATCATGTGGCATTTTGATCATATACTTTTAGTCTTTTTAACTCGACTTTTGGTGATTTTTTTCCCAGGCGTTTGCCGACCAGTTGGAGGATCATGATCACTTTTAGTGGCATCAGAGTGTCAGACATCTTAATCTATATAAGAGAAAAAAAATAACTTACCTCAGGAGGCCGAAACAAGCTTAGGTATACTATTTACCTTCAAATGATCGATGCTCGTAGACAGCCGCAGACTGCAGACACCAGTCCAGATATATTATAAATCTATAAGAGCAGGTAAATAACAAAGTTCACTCTTAATCTTGCAACACTCCTTTCATACTTAAAATAATAAATCTCCGACCATAGTCAGGATAGAATCTGAAGAGTAAGAGCCTTTAATTATCATGCGTTAACTCGGGCTAACAATTGTGTGAAGGAAATTGCGGGTATTTCACTATTTCTGTGCTTTCAGTGAGTTATTTTCGAGTACCTAATTATATAGGGAAAATGCGCTTGGGTTGATCAAGGGAAATATTGTTTAAAATAAGTCTAGCTGTCCCAAATAGTGACTCGCAAGAATACAAATTTCGCAAAGCCTTATGGGAAATATTGCGCAATTTTGCATTGTGACATATCAGAAAATAGCCCGAGTAATTTGACTCATTATTTCACTCATTTGTTTAACTCATTATTTGAGGCTAGGCGTTTATTAGAGGAAATAAGGTCAAAATATTCGGTATATTGAAATTAAAACGGATGTAAATTTTTAAGCCAAGCCATTTCATTGGTCGACATATTCACGTGACAGCTGGAGTGGATTTTGAGTTTGGAAGAAGAACATGCTAAGAAATTTGAGAGCTATATTTGAACTAATTAATATGCTATGAAAGAGCGAGACGTTCTAGAATCTGTCTCGTATGAATGGCAGGATGCCAGAAATTGAACGGCCGAAATAACTGAACAGGTAATTTAACAAGTTTTGTAGTCAGTTAAGCCTGTATTAAACGTGGCCTACAACGAGCAAGTTTTCTTTGGCAAATATCTTGGTATAACTTGCTCGTATATATGATCAACAATTTTTGACAAATTTTTGACAAATCTCCCTTGAGTCCTTGACAAGTTTTATTTGCCCGTGTGAACGATTCAACAATGAATTTTGGTCAAATAAAGTTTCTTCGCGCGTGCAGACCGTATATAATTATACGGTCTGCACGCAGGCTAAACTTGCTACGGCTCAACGGTAGAACGAGTTCTATAAATGGCATCAATAGCGAGGAAAAAACGGCTTTTAGCATATGTTTCCTAGGTACCGTTTTATTAACGCCGTCACGGCGATTTATTAATGCACCATGAAGAAACAACTATAGCCGCAAGCGACGTGGGTTCGTCCCTGGTCCACTGAGAAGTGAACCGCAGACATTCACAAAGATTTGGGCGAAATCTTGTGCGAGAAATCTTGTGCGTAGTACGTGTGATACCTACCGTAGAAGTATGGAAAATGTTTCCAGGTAGTACTACATAATAATTGTACACTACAGTATATGTTTGCGTTTTTGAACATGACAAGTTTTTCCTTGACAAGTTTCCTTGTTCAAAAACTGGCACACCAGCTTTTGAACAAGTGTAAAGTGTCAAGGAAAAACTTGTCATGTGTACTATTAAGTCCGGTGTCGGATCTGTATAAAGCGGGCGTCATTTGCAGAATGCATGAACGCAGAACGAGAAAACTCTTTTAGGCGGGGACTTGTTTTGGGGTAAAATGCTAAATAATGCCAATAATTTATTGGTTACAACGTGAGAAACGGCTGCTCATAATATATTCTCGCCATATATTTTATGTATTGTATTTAACTGAACCATTTGTATGGTCCAACCAAAAACAGTGATGTCCTGGTGGCATAGGACGTGAAAATGGTGGCACTGATTGTCTAATACTAATACTAATGCTGGAAATAAAAATGACTCTGGTTCAATCTCTTTGGCAAGGTTTCACCTTGTCTTGAGATCTATACTTGTTTATGTCTCCAAGGATGTCATGTTGACAATGTCTGGCATGAAATTGAGCAAATTCAGGGTGTGGTATAATAACATTTGTGAAAGATCATTTCAACATGGGTTGTATTTCTTCAATAATGCAAATGTTTAACATTGGTCATTATAATCACGTTTCTTCTTGTTGCATGTAATTTGGTGTTACCTTATACAGGGACCAGGTGCATAATTTCAAGTGGGTGGACCAGCCCTTGAATTTCATCGAGGCCATCGAGGCCATGGCCGCCGATTATCGGCATTTGGCCTCCGATACGGAGTATTTCCTCATTTTCTGCAGGCCACTTTTGGCCTCCGATATAATTTAGATAAAATACTGTAAAATCACGCATTCCTGATTTATATAATTGATGTTATAGTTCTTACAAGAAATTCGATGATTGTTGTTTATCAGTTTATATAGCGTGACATTGATTGAATCATGCAATGATGGATTCATTATTCACATGGATTGGAATTATGGATAACTGCAGATTATTAAGTTATGCCAGATAATAATGGCATGCAGATTGTTTAAATTTTGTTTGGGATAGGGTTTTAAGTTTTGACTATTAAACATTCAACATTTATTAACCTAATAAATTACATGAATTTATTGAATTAAAGTACTAGTTTCAATTTGTACATAATAGTTATACATCACTGTGTTTTGATTTTCTAGTAAATACCATGTTATTAAAATTAATTGCCGCACGCCGCACAGACAATAACAGACTAATACTTGTCACAAAAAAATGGCCTCGCCAAACCAAAAATGGCCTCGGTGGCATCATGAAAACTCAATTGTACGAGGCCAAATTTGGCTTCGGATGGGAAAAGTAAAATTCAAGGCCTGGGGTGGACTCATTTTGGTGTTTGGTGCTTGTAAAAACTTTGATTTCCAGAAACTATAGTCAGATATTGATGAAGGAAGTAAAGGACTAAAATTATGGTGTATATAATCATAATACTTTGTTGTAAAACTGACCTGAACATGGAGCATGCACCCAGACTCTCCCAGAGGGTTCTCATGTCTTCAGTGCTCAACAAGCCCCCTAACCTAAAACATCTTCCTATGGTCTTGATTTCAAGCCATTGTTCACGCCAATTGAAGCAAATTCAGGGTGTGTGTATGAAAGATATCATCACAACATGGGTTGTATTTCTTCAGTAAATGCAAATGTTTATCATTGGTTCATGTTTCTTGTTGTCACATGTAATTTGGTGTCACCTTTAAAGTGGATGGACTAAAAATTTAGGTGTTTGGGATATACCCCCTTTTACAAAGACCTCAGTATAGTCAGCCTGCCAACATTGGGAAATTTTACATTCAGTCCCAAGTCCAAATAGACCTTACCCATTATGACGCATTCATCTATTAGTGACTACTACTACCAGAAAGCTTTTCGGTATATCTTTCTGTGATGTTAAGTTGAGCAATTGTTTTCCATCTCCCAGAGGGAGTTTAACATTAACATGAGAAAGGATTATCTCGCAAGGAATTATGGTAGTATATAGTCACTAATAGATTCGTACGTCATAATTGGTAAGGTCTATTCTGGTAACAAGACATGTTTGTTGATTATGGTCATGTCCTTATTCCTATTCAATCCCTTATTCAACTACATCAGATAGCAAAACATTTGAAGACTATATGCAAAAAATTCTTCAAGACAGTTATTGATTGATGCAAATGTCAAATTACCCGATTGATGCAAATGTCAAACAGGTCAATTATGTACAAAAACAGCATCTAGGACCAACAAAGCACAAGTAAGAGACTTATTCACAAGGTAATTGATCGAGACGATTTACCACTGCCACAAGGGCAAACTTCATTGTATTACCTGAAAATAAAGCAGACCTTGCATGTCCACCTAATGGCTCATGGTAGTGACCTCCCTGATGGTTGTGAGTTAGTCACAAGTGGTGGATTCAAGGACACAACTAACGCCGCAAGCATACACAACAATGTGCCAATTCTTCATGTGCGCCCCCCCCCTTTCGGACAACCCTGGATCTGCCACTGCACGTATTGTTTTGCATGCCTGTGATGCAGTTAGTAACAATTACAATAAGCTTTTATAGTAGTGTCTATAGAGGGACACAGATGTGTTATTGCTATAATTAGTTCACTTCATAGGACAAAATCAAGATGTGGAAACATGCATGGATGTTTGGTGGAACTGCTAAGCAAAGAAAGTGTTATCTAGTGTACATTATTGCTCAAAAACTTTTACACTCAAGGAAGCGACACAACAATAACATCTTCCTTTACAATTTTTGAGAAAAGGAAATGTTGGAAAATTTTCAAACAACATTCAGATTTACTTCGTGGTTAGTTGGTCGAGATGGTTCATGACAAGAGGAGTTTATTTGTCGAATGTACCATTTGCAGGAGTTAACAAATGCAGAAACGATTTGTTTGAGAAGGAAAAACTTCCTCCAACAAATAAAATATGCTTTTGATTTGCAATTTGCTCGATGAAAGTGCAACCACCAAGCAAAGATCTGGCAACTAGAAGTTGGCAAACAGTATCTGAGGGAATAAGCCTTGAAGTAAAATGATTAACTCTACCATCTATACCAGTATCCTATTCCTGTGTATCGGTGTACATGTATGAAGAAATGCACAGCGTAGCTTGTAAGCTGCTACAAAAGTATTAAACCAGCGATACACCCCTGTTTGTGGATGCGATGCTCAAGATTATAAGAATCCAATCTGTTTGACGGAAGACTAGACTGTTCTTAAATATTCATGTGACTTTTAACATAATAAAGTATAAAAAACTCACCGTAATATTTCTTTATTGTCGATTTATTCCAGTCGTTGCAAAACTTCCGGCTTCTGATTTCATCGCGTGTCTTTATCTTGGGAAGCAACTTCCGGTCTTTTGCGCTTGCTAATCACACTAAAGCAATTGTTATAACACTAAATGAAATTCGATCGATTGTTATTCGGAATCGAAGCACGGTACAGTAGCTGGAAAACTCTCAAATTTATGCCTTAACCCCAAAACTTGTAACCCCTTTAACCTTCAACTTAAATGATATAACAAAAAATCCCATCAACGTTAACATTTTGTGATCTTGGCGGATTTACGGTTAGTCAAGTAAGTCAGACGACAGAACGAAACATATCTTACGAAATTACATCGGTTTAATGGACATTAGATAATTTATGCTATCACGTGACACGCGATCTCGTGTTTAGAGTTCGAAGGGACAGAGTGCGTGCGAAGTATCGAAGGAAGATTGTAATGTTAAATATTATGCAAATATAGAGAGTTGATATTAAAGTTCATTGTAAATATTACGGAGTTTCACGCGATAAATGTCAACACTACAGCATAATATAATATTTCCCTGTCCCCGTCTTCATGATTGATCTCTCATAATAGTAATAATAATAATAATAAAGACGTATTAGGAGCATCATACAATAGTCTCAATGCTCTTACAACAATATATATATTCTTAAAGTTACTTTTAAAACTAATCATCTGTGTTTCTCTCATCTTGGAGAGAATGTTTGCAATGGTTTGCGGGTTTACAGGTCTCGGTAGACTTTTCCAACTGCGATTCGTTGCCAATAAAGCGAAAGTTCGAACTCGCTTCAATTCGCTTGCATGCCTTGCAACGACTATATGTTGTCATGTTGACGTTTCGTCCACGGTTCTGCGAGTTCTTTCTTTATCTCATCTGTGTTAGTGTTTCTCTCATTCAGTTATCCTGGAGAGAATCTTTGCCGCATTAGTTTGCGGGTTTACAGGTCTCGTAAATGCTTTTCCGACTGCGATTCATAATCATTGACAATAAAAGGAAAGTCCGAAATCGCTTTGATTCGCCATAACGCCCACGCAATAATTACATTCTCTCGACGTAGAAAACGACGACGACGAACACAGAAATGAAGCCGAATTTAAGACTCGGCTACCACAGTAGCCCGAGTAATTATTAACGAGTTTGCGAATAGAGTTTCTTGCAAAAAACACATTAAAATATGTAAACATTTATTATGAAAATCATACATAAATTGGTCAAAACAAGGCAAATGTGGCGATTTAGCTACTGTGCAGAACTCTTCAATCAAAGTCTCTGCACGCGTCGCTGGCTCTCACGATCAAATGGGACTGTATCATTCGGTTCAATCTTTTATTTTATGACAAAGAGATAACTTATACAAACGTTCGGTTACACACTCTGATACATATACTAATCGTAACACTCTTTGATTAACCAATAACACTCTGTTGCACGGTCGTGTGCACACTCAATTGACGGTCAACTCCGTCCGCTCTACTCCAATAGCAATTCTTGCTTCAACTTCAACTCTCACTTCGACTCGTCCTTAAACACTCATCATGCACTCTTATTTATACCGTAACCAATGGGAAGATATTTGTTCCAAGGTCACTCTAGGACACATCTAGAAAACAACTCACACGTAGTTCCTAATTTCTTCCCACAATAACCGGCTTTGCGCAACTTCCTACAAATATGCACGTGTCTTGCGCGATCGCACGTAGGCTCTTTCCTGTTATTGTGGTCTGCTAATCAGTAAAAGTTCCCTTTCCTACTTCTATTAATCTACTTAATCTATATCTATTCTTTACATGACTTGTTTGCGATCTAATGAGTAATGTTCTGGTCTAAAATAACAAACTATAATACTATATACCAACAACTATACGCTGATTGGTTCAAATGGTGGTTTTGCCGAATCTAAATCAACAACAAAGTTCTATTGCGGCAAATTTACAACCATTTGTTTGCTAAAATCGGTACTGTTCGAGTGCTGACTGCGGGAGAACATTTCCAAAGATTGGGAAGACATTGTTACCACTATCGCTCTAAGGTAAGCTTATTACATATTTTATCTATATGTCTTTGGTGATCATTTTACTTCCCTATTGATATTCGTTCAAAATTATCATAAACTGCGTGGGTATATTATATACACTAGTCTAGAACTGACCGAAGTGTGTTGAAGACAAGCTGACAGTGCTTCATAAAGCCGTTAACTATTATTAATATTTATGGTGTTAAACGCTATGACTAACGCTTTAGGCTTTCTAGTCAGATTATAGTATACCATATGCGGTAAACTAAGATACACACTAGTACAATTTATTGAATGGATTGTTTATATATATATTATTTCTCATACATGTAGAACACAGATTTATTTTTTCATATCAAGTTACAAGTGTTAGTGTCATTTTTGTTAGTGTTATTTCTGATGACTTGTTTTAATATCTTAATATTTTAGATCTGACGCATCTGGAAATCTGTGTCCTTAGCAAATGGAGATAAATAGATAATTCTCTTGTTGAAAATCTGAGGGTTATAACCATCTGTAATTTCATTTCATCTACTAGTGTAAACAATCTTTTTCCTATGTCCGTTTCATTCGGAAGTTTGGATTCTTGTACATCTGGAGAGGAATTAGTTAAAGTGGAAGCCATTTCCAATTCTGAGGATAAAAAATGGGCTAGCTTTTGTATTCTCGGTCTCTCTTCTGTCAGGAGGGGGCAATGGGTTGGGATAGGGAATGCGGCAGTGGATAAGGGGATAAGGAAAACCACTGAGAGATTTTCCTTATGCCATTACCCTCTACCGCATTCCCTGGCTCACACAGGTCACGCCACTTAAAGGTCTGGAAGCCACTGCGGAGGAGAGAGCTTCTGTCACAAATAGAAATATTACAGTTGTTTTATCCTGACAGTCTGTGGAGAACGTTTAAGTTATTATTTAATCAACAAGTAAATCCTTGTGTTCATTTAACAACTGCATCTGATTATCTACACTGTATATATTGTTTAGTGGTCTAGTCCGATTTCGAGGCCTTTGAATGACTTCTCAAAATCAATTAGTGTATTTATGTCTTCAGTTATTTGAATAACAGCATGCTAGCGTTTTCATTGCGGCCTTAAACTTTCGGTATGTATTCATGCTCGATTAGTTCTTGACGTCATATTCGCAGCACCGGACTGGAAATATTATTTCTTGTCCTTTGGACTGGAAAAAATATTTCTAGTCCTCTGCCCAGTACTTTACTGGCATTTCTAGTGTCATCACGTGGTTCAATTTAGAAGATCTGATTGAATAATTTGCTCATGAATTATTAATGAGTTTGAGAATGAGAAGGTGATGTCACTGCTTGTGAATAATTGGAGATTTACTAGAAATACTTATTCGCAATATCCCCTCGCCCGCCTATTTCTTCCTAAACCTCCTGCGGGATTTTCCCCATTGCTGGTCCCCACACTTTGCACGCTGTGATATTTGTAGATCACGCCATTTAGTCGTAGATTTTGAACGTTATCTCGACCAATATTTAATCGATTTCAATTCTGAAAACAGATTTGTACTACCGAGTCCAAATATATAACATACGTGTCTATTATAATACGTGAATGCGCATACCCTCGGTAAAAACCTGTTTATGTACTTAGACTTTAATTGGCAATTAGGCGGCCACTTCGCTATTATTTTGAACGTTATCTCGGTCAATATTTAATTATTTTCACGTTTTCAATTCTGAAAACAACTTTAGAATTACCGGGTCTAAATACATAACATTTGTGTCTATTATATTACTCGTCTTATTATATTTATACCATTCGTAAAAACCTTCTAATTATGTACTTAAATCTTTGATTTGAGTTTTTTTGAAATTTTATTTGAAACGTGATATCCCCACGTAAATGAAACCTTACCGCCTGTACGTCAGTGCAATCACAATTATGGATTCGTTAAGAAAAACAAGTATACTTACGAATTAGAAAATAATGTCAAACAAAATAGTTCGCCAAAACAGTAGCTCCCAAGATAAGAGTTCAACAACCAGCCACTGACGATTCATTTAAAAACAGGCCACTGATCATTCGTCGATGTGGTCAACTGGCCAAGTTGATGATAGCGTTCGTTAGGGGGATCTGGGAGTATGCCCCCCAGAAAATTTTGAATTTCGAAAGCTGAGAAGTAATATTTAAAGGCTGAGAAAGAGGACTAGAGGACTGGAACAAATCCTCGCACTTGAAAACCCGGTCTAGTTCGATTTCGAGGCCTTTGAATGACTTCTCAAAATCAATTAGTGTATTTATGTCTTCAGTTATTTGAATAACAGCATGCTAGCGTTTTCATTGCGGCCTTAAACTTTCGGTATGTATTCATGCTCGATTAGTTATTGACGTCATATTCGCAGCACCGCGGACTGGAAATATTATTTCTTGTCCTCTGCCCAGAGCTTTACTGGCATTTCTAGTGTCATCACGTGGTTCAATGGACCTTATGCATTATCGCAAAGCATGACGGTAGTTTAATTACACGCGAAAAAATTTTAGAAGATGGCGCTCGGTCCTTCGAATGGAGACATGAAGCATCTAGTTGAAATTGTAGATGAAATTTTGCTTTTGAAGTTTTAATAAATGTTTTTATCTTTTCTAATTGGTTTGCTTTGTATTTGTGTGGGATTATGGATCTACAACTACCATACATTTTGAAATATTCAACATGTCCTGCAATGGCTGCGAAGATGCAAATTTCTTCGATGAAGGTAGTTTGGCCTACTGTTTGAGATTTTAATCATTTCAAAGCTAGCTACTTGCATAAATTTCTGTTGAGGTAAGTAAAGCTACGGTTGTTTACTATGGCCGAGGGCTAGTACTGCAATCGGCTTCTGTCAGACTCTTCTAAATTAAAAAATCATGTTTGAACTACAACATATGTTCACACACGTTTTGATCAAGCGTTCCATGCACAAACCAAAACATTGAGGTGTTTGGCGCGAAAATAACCGGTTTGACGGACTAAGTTTTTTTTCCTTTTTGTCGTTTTCGTCAACGTCAAAGTGCTTTCAACTCTCTTGCGGTTTTTACTTTGGGTTTTTCCTTCGGTGAACGTTTAGCGAAATATCCACCAAGTTTTCTAGAGTCTTTTTACCAAATACGCTACTACATTTTTGCCAAAAATGGAGAAAGGCGAAGGTCAGTTCACTGAGAAATGTACAGCTGGACCGCAATGGACAAAAAACCTCGTAAATTTACCGCCATTCACTCACGAGTTATTGAGGCAACATCTGATAACCGACACCTCTGGTAAACATGGAAAACCACCAAATGCCCACAAGCATAAAAAGTCTGGCTACCAGCTTTTTAAAGATAAACTTGTTTCACAAGTAAAAGTCAAAGCTATAATGTCAAGAAAGGTGAAGAATGTTTTTTTCTTGTAAAAGGCAGTGTCCATGCTTCCATGAAAAAAACACAGTATGAAGTATATGTTCATTTGCACCAGGAAACAGGAAAGGTTTCACTAGCTAGTTGTTCTTGCAAGGCCGGTCTTGGTGGTTGTTGTAAGCATGTAGCTGCATTGTTATTTCAACTGCTTGACTTCATACAACTTGAGGCAACAGAAGTACCAGATGATTTAACATGCACTCAGCTGCTACAACAATGGCATGTCCCAAATGGAGAAGAGATAAAAACTGCTGTACCAGTATTATTTGATCAAGTGAAATTCAGTAAAGCAACATCACAGCATAGCACACCAACAAACTATGAATATTTCAACCCTTCTCCATCCTTTGCCAGAGAAGTGAAAGCTTCAGATATAAAACAATTGAAAGATGGTTTGACCAAAGCTGGTAAATCCAAATATTTGGAAGGACTGCTTGAGTCTAATAAATGTCAGCCTTGGGAGTACAAAGATTTCCTCAAGGATTTGCCATCAAAAAAGCAATTCACTGAAGCAGATTTAAAAGCAAGTCAGTTATTTAATGTTGAAATCAGAGATACAATTTTGCAAAACATAAAACATTGTACATTCACTGATAGTACTAAGTATCTGCCAAATCCAGAATATGTACCATTCATCAAAGAAAAACTATATGCTACAAAACAACAATTAAACAATATTGAAATGAACACTAGAGGGCAATCAGAGAGCAGCCTTTGGTTTGAGGAAAGAAGAAGAAGATTAACTTCATCAAACTTTGGCTTGGTTATGAACAGACGAGAAAGTATATTTCCAAAGTCCATTATTAATAAGCAGTTCAAGATCGGTTTATCAGCTAGGAGTCCTGCACCATGTGCATGGGGAAAAAACAATGAACAAACTGCAATTCTAAGATATTTAGAACAAGTACAAGGGGAAGGGAAATCCATTGGTATATGCACACAATGTGGTTTTATTGTAAATTTAGAAACACCATGGCTAGGAGCAAGTCCTGACTGCTTCTTATTTGATCCTTCTGAATCTAAGCCCTATGGTATAGGGGAGGTGAAATGTCCATTTTCTAAAATGGACATGAGTATAGAAGAGGCATGTGAAGATTCGTCATTTTTTTTGACTGTTTGTGATGATAATTGTAATAGGCCAACATTAAAGAAGACACATTGTTATTATTATCAGCTACAGGGACTTATGAGTACTTGCAGTGTAGATTGGTCAGATTTTATTGTTTATACTAAGAAGGGAATATTTTGTGAAAGAATATACTTTGATAGGGAATTATGGTTAAAAACAATGCTACCAAAGCTGACTTCATTTTATTTTACATATATTTATCCTGAGATATTAAAATATTAAATATTGTTGTGTATATTACAGTGTCTACCTATTCATTTATTAAAGGAGGGAAAAATAAAGTTAGATAAGAGCATATAACCCAAATTTTGTTCAGTTCTGATGACATTGTTAGAGGGAAAACATTTTTTATTATTCTAAAACATTTTATTCTCGGCATGATTGCCCTCTCAACATGTACTCTTACAGCTGCAATTCTTCTTGTTTTATCTTCATCGTTAACAGAAAGTTGGTTGGCCCCATTCATAAAGGGTGGTATATTTAGTCCAACCCCAATTGGCATATCATCTTTGATGTCAAACCCTCTGTCAGCCATGACATCATCCCCTGGTTCCAACAAGGTCAAGATACCACAATCTCTGGAAACTTGTTTGTCACTTGATCGTCCCACATACAACTCTGAGACAAATGTTGGATAACCTGCTGGAGATATACCAAGCAGTCCCTTTGCAGTGTTGTGGTGCTTGTATGGTGAAAATGTGGCTGACTGACTCCTGAATGATGTGGGCATTTCAATATATATTTCAGTGCAATCAATTATAACACGTGTGTTAGGGTAGTTTTTTGTGAAGCAAACAGGCATAGTTTGATGTATGTATTCACGCGAGGGCCAGATGGGAAGAGCTCTTAGTCTATGATATAGGAAACTTAACCAAGTTGTCCATATACGTGATACTTGAGACTGAGAAATAACAAATCGGCTATGGGCAATGTCAACTTCCAACAGCCCACATCTTAAACGAACTAGCACCATAAATAGTTCCTGTTCTGGTGATAGTAATCTTGTACGCCCATGCTTGTTTTGTAATGCTGATGAAATTTCAGTATTATTCGAGCCAACATACTTCAAAGAATTACAAGCAGGTTGCAAGTAATCAAAAAAGGCCTTAAAAGTGGAATAATTTTGAAAACTTGTGTAGAATTTAAAGTCTGCATCACTTGCTAACACATGTTCTAGTTGTAATACTGATTGTTTGTATTTTCTGGACAAATCGTTGTATTTTTCTTCCAAAGCAATGTATTTTGTTTCCAAGTCATTGTACTCATGTGATATTGTCTCCCAGAAGTTTCAGGCTCATCTTGTTGAGAAACACTGACATTTTGTAGACTGCAGGTATTTGGTGGATTAAATCGCTCTCTGCTTTTTTCAGTGGGTCGAGAGGATGGGATAAAAGCAGTTGGCAATGCACCAATCAACTTTTTTCCACCAGGAAAGTGCAATGAGCAAACTTTGTGGCTTTTCAAAGGTTCCTTTGTTATACCCAACAAATTCATCCATGTTTCTCTTAAACTGGACTCCACTGGAATCTTGTGAAAGGACAAATTGGGATTTTTCACGTTGTTGCTGTGGCATAATGGTACACAACATGTTGTCCCTCCTCTCCTTTTCGATTCGCCTTTCTCCATTTTTGGCAAAAATGTAGTAGCGTATTTGGTAAAAAGACTCTAGAAAACTTGGTGGATATTTCGCTAAACGTTCACCGAAGGAAAAACCCAAAGTAAAAACCGCAAGAGAGTTGAAAGCACTTTGACGTTGACGAAAACGACAAAAAGGAAAAAAAACTTAGTCCGTCAAACCGGTTATTTTCGCGCCAAACACCTCAATGTTTTGGTTTGTGCATGGAACGCTTGATCAAAACGTGTGTGAACATATGTTGTAGTTCAAACATGATTTTTTAATTTAGAAGAGTCTGACAGAAGCCGATTGCAGTACTAGCCCTCGCCCTCGGCCATAGTAAACAACCGTAGCTTTACTTACCTCAACAGAAATTTATGCAAGTAGCTAGCTTTGAAATGATTAAAATCTCAAACAGTAGGCCAAACTACCTAATCATCGAAGAAATTTGCATCTTCGCAGCCATTGCAGGACATGTTGAATATTTCAAAATGTATGGTAGTTGTAGATCCATAATCCCACACAAATACAAAGCAAACCAATTAGAAAAGATAAAAACATTTATTAAAACTTCAAAAGCAAAATTTCATCTACAATTTCAACTAGATGCTTCATGTCTCCATTCGAAGGACCGAGCGCCATCTTCTAAAATTTTTTCGCGTGTAATTAAACTACCGTCATGCTTTGCGATAATGCATAAGGTCCATTTAGAAGATCTGATTGAATAATTTGCTCATGAATTATTAATGAGTTTGAGAAGTGCATTTCCAGCGATTTCAGGAATGAATATTCCAAAAATTTAATCTGATGAGCAGGTATTATTCATATTTTTTAGGATAAACATGGTAATTCACTGGGTCACTGCACGAGTCAAGAGTTAAAAGCAGATATATTTTGTTCAGCCAGTTAAAAATAACGTAAAAGAGGATATAAAAATATACATATTTATATTGAAAGTTGTCACTAAAGATTACCAATATTCTATACTTAAATAGCTGCACCAAATGTGCGCAGCAAAAGGCACGTTAAACATGATCGTTTATTTTGTTGTCTACGTCAACGTGTGTCATACAAATTATGTGTCTGGTACACCTGTATGTTCTCTATATTAATCCAGATAATATTATGTAGTACTAGTACATAACGTCTTATCTTATAATGGCAAACCGACGAAACCGTGTCTAGTTTTCTGGACTATCCGAGAAGGGTTAGTGTTTTTAGCTTAGTGTATTCGCTATTCTGAAGCGTTGGAATATTTGAGTTGCTGAATCATAGTTGATAAAACCGCGCGTTCGCTAACATTAAATCTCTGTGATTGTCATTGATGCAATGCGCGTTAAACAATTAAATAACAATAAATACTTTTAGGAAATCAATAAATAACTGATATAGAGAAGTAAACATTACCTTTCAATTTTCAAATATTAATGATATCACCATGTCCGTTCACAAACGACTTATTCTTCATTATTTATATGCATTATACAATTTAAAACAACGCGCCTTGCGGCTTGTCAAAGGTAAATTACTAAATTCGTCAAATCAATCGGTGCGTGCAGCATGCTGATTTTTACCAATCAACTATCAAGCGGTGCCCTTAGAAGCCCCGCTTGCCTTCAGTGAAAATTCGTCGAATTGGAAACTTCCAAACGTAATTTAGCGCATGCGCAATTGTTGATTTTGAGCTCTGAAGGCAAGCGGCGCTTGAGTATTGAGTAAGGTACAATATTACAACAACCAATAACAGAAGAGGATGAAGATAAGCCTTTTATAATCCACTTGATTCCCCGCATAGGAAACAACCACAATTATCACACATACGCAAGAAGTCGCGGCATTTTTTCGAGTATACGTTTATCAAAGAAATTTAAATCACTCTCGAAATTTTTTATTTTACAAAAATGACTAGGCAAGCGGCGCTTGCCTGCGCTTATAACATGACCGCACGCCACTGATCACGTGGTGTGATTCCCCCACTAATATCGCCAACCCACTGCTGGACTGGTCTATAGACCAGTTGACACAAAAACCGAAGCATAACATAATAATTTCATAAATAGTGAACATATTAAACGTGTTAGGGCACAACATTTTTAGGTATGAATAATTATGAAAGCTGCTAAGTTCTCAAAAGAACTGGATTGTCCTTCTTCAGGTCAGTAAGTACTCTTACTTAAGTATTTTTCGACACATTGAAGTTCTGTTATTTCTCCTTTTCATATTATATCCAATTGATGATTGATGAATATTTAACATGGAACGACCACCTGGATTTAATATCAAAAAGTTATAAAATCTGCAGGAGTGATATGGCTATCAGTCCTGCAGATTTTATAATTTTTTTTTGAAATGAAATTCAGGTGGAAGTTCCTTGTTAAAGATGGCATTTTACGAATTTGAAAAATATTGAATATTTCTAAAATCAATATATGATTATTTAACTAGCTTATCTATGTTCAAAGAACTTACCAGAAATATTTACTGAGATTATTTTGTAGCTAATAATCAAATTCATAACCACATTTACCCTTTCTAATAAAGGATCCTATACATGTATATCATTATTATATACATGACAAAATTCAGTACTGGATTCTGATTGGCTGAATAAAATAATTTTTTATTACACTACTTGTGATATTTGAAATTTGTGCCAAATCGCACTCGCCTTACGGCTCGTGGAATGTTGGCAAAATTTTCAAATATCACTCGTGGTTATCACGATTACCATACTTAGTCTGCGTTGCAAGCGTTGATAAAAGAGGATGATAAAATCGAGTGATATAAATACACGACGTTTCGATGTCATCTTGACATCATTCATCCTATAATATCATTAAAAAAATCAAAAATATTCTTGTAAATTCAACGGAACTATAACACTTAACGTGACAAAGAACTTTTGCACGTTGCACCTCACCACATGAGATCGAAAACGATCAGAAAACCTCGGATCTATGAAAAAAACGGTCCATTTATACTTCCGAAAGTATACGTTCCTCTTCTTATTCGTTATTTCATATAGGTTCCGCCATTCTTCTATTGTTACTTACACTGATTGTTACCAACTTGTTGAAAAGATTGTTCACCTAAAACTTAGTATCTGTCGCCAGTTGTTGTACTGTATACCCTGACCCAGCTGTTATAATTACTAAAAGCGTGGATTTTTAGCCACGCATGTTTTATATTAACCAGGTGATGGTCATTCTTATTGAACTGACAGACACAGTAAATCAGTAATCTTCGAGAAGTGTCTTCCAAAAATACAAATGTTAAAATGGTTTTCCCTCTGAAAAAGTTGTCAGATCGAATAGTGAACACTGAACATACGGAAAACATAGAACCACAACCTTCCGTTTTAACACTTGTTTTTCCTTGCGGTTGTCGTGCACGCCTTATCGCTTTTTCCAAGACGTGTTCACTGGCGCGAATAATACTTTTAAGTCGAATATTTGTCGCGCTTAGCTATGTCGCAAACAAGTCGAGGGCTCGAGGCTTTTTAATTTGTCAGTCTCTTCGTAGGCGCAATCTGTTCCACTCTTCCACTCTTTGGAAGATATGCTGGGGAGACCGAAAGAAAAATTTAGCAAATTATTTAGCAAATTTTAGCGTTCAATTTTCTATGGTTTACAAACAATCACATTAAATCTTTGGTTATTTATAAAGAATAATTTTTCTGCGCTTCCATAATTTATAAAGAATCAAACTTGGGCGAATGTTTATTGCTGCCGCAGCGAGCGATCTTTTTTCTTGACGATCTTTTTTAGCATCCGCGAGCGATTGGACGAAATGAGAGATTGTACTGTTATCATACGATCGGACATGTCTGTATGGTAAAATACATCATAGACATGCTAACCCCAAAACAACCTAGGTCCTAACCAACCCTAATTCCCCGCCTAATGGTTTTCTAATACTAACCTTAATACTAATAAAAGGATCGTCCAGACCTAGTACTTCACGGTCACCTCAACTGCGAGTATTCCATCTAGCCACCACCTTTGTTAGCCTCCTCCGCAGGCAACTCTGTGGCTTCTTTTTCCCGAGTCAAATAGCTAGTTCCAACGCTGTTTTGGACATTTTTGGCCGAGCCAGAGAGTGCGCCAGGAATCCCTTGCTGTCCCCTCTTCGTCAATCAATCCCTTCACAATCCCTATTCTTCCCTGCAATCCCACCAAAGGCAAAACATTGCTTGCACAACCTTGGAAGCTATTTGACTCGGAAAAAAGAAGCCACAGAGTTGCCTGCGGAGGAGGCTACACCTAATTTGTGTAGTGGGGCAGTTTTTCAAATTTTGCCATGCGCACTGCATTGTGGTTGTGCGCAGTATGAGTAACGTTTTACGCACTACCACAATGCAATGCGCCGGTGGGATGAATGTTTGATCTTTCTTTCGCTGCACGTGTTTGTATATTCGGCTGTGGTTTGCTCGGATACAAGAGCGCGTTTTGTGAGGTAAGTTAGTTGTCAATTGTTAGCGCAAATTAGCATGTGTATATGATCAAATGCGCTTTACAACATCGACAATTTATTCTATTACATTCAGTACCTAGTACCGAGTACCCCAATCAATCAACCTTAGCTATTTATGTTTAAAGTTTTTATCATATTTTTATCATATTTTTATCCTAACCCTCCCTGTCGGAGAAAACCCACGACTTGGGCAGAGTGTTGACCAACACTTTCCACGTGCGATCAAATGTCCGAGCACAGGATCTCAGAGGTGGGAGGCAGTGTCACATAAGAAACGGACGGACGCCACACTCAGAACTACAGAAGCCGAAGATGGTTTATACAAGTATACAACCCCGTAAAGTTAGCTGCCAATTCGCCAGCTGTCAATTCAACACCACTCTCCCACGTCGCTTGTAACGCGTTCAGACCAACTTTATTTCCAAATAATCACTACCTATCAACTATGGCTAGTTGATTAAAACATTTGCACTCAAAATCAACTACAATGAACCACATTTATCACAATAAAAGAGCATTTTAAGCGCTCAGACAGCCCCCATCATTCCCATAATAAGAGATAACAACAGAGTAACAGACCAGCTAATCCGTTCCAGATTATTTTCTGCTCGGTAGATGAGCAACCTGAACACACCAATCGATTCCTTATACAATTCTCCGTATATTAACATGCAATTCGCCCTTTCAATTTTCAAACTACTATTTATTTGAAATTTTTCAACTTCCGTCATGTAGCGCGCGCTTCTTGACTCAGTGACAGATATGCCAATTCGCTTCCATTTCATTTTCTGCTCGGTAGATGAGTAATCTGAACACACCATTCGATTCCTTATACAATTCTGCGTATAATAACATGCAATTCGCCCTTTCAATGTTCAAACTACTATTTATTTGAAAATTTTCAACTTCCGTTGTGTGAGGAATAGACGAATATTTTTTAGTCAAGTATTATATATATATATTTATGTATATCATACATAAACGCTACCGTTCAGCGTTCAAAGGGAGAACTAATATCCGAAGGTATCGACTTACAGAGCGGAGAACTTACAGACAGCGCGATTTTCGTTGGCTTCTTGCTAACGTTCCGTAATACAAGATCGATGACAACAAACCACTTGTTGAACTAAATTATATGATAAAGAACGCTACCGTTCAGCGTTCAGTGTTCAAATGAAGAACTAATTATATCCGAAGGTATCGGAATCTCAGAACTGACAGACAGCGCGATTTTCGTTCGCTTCTCACTATTAACGCTCCGTAATACTTTCTTGTATTCCAAGCTACACACAGGAATTTCCGTCGTAACATAACATGGTATCTTCCAGTTTCACCTTGTTCATGAGCCATCATTGCTTTACCTATTCAGGTAAACAAACAGACACGACTTGCGGCAGAGTGTTGACCAACTCTTTCCACGTGCGATCAAATGTTCGAGCGCATGAGGATTCGAACTCTAGCTTGACCTCAGAGGTGGGAGGCAGTGGCAGTGACCACCAGACAACCGAAGCCCCTTTACAAACTGATGTGGCCGTTGCGAAATCTCTGATAAAGAAAGGATATAACAGGATAAAAGAAAAAATCCGCGCCATTCGAAAGGCATACAACCGTGCTGTGACAAAATATGGCCACAAAGTCAACGGCTAAAAGCATGATAACAATCGCCGAACCAGAAATAACGACTTGCATACGGTTGTTGTCCGCCATCTTTATCCCGCCAAAATAATCTCTACACCAGCGCTTCGCGAGGCCAGAAAAACCTTTCCAACCCGGGTTGAGCAAAGCTGACCCGGGTTGGAAAAGTATGTCTCAAATAACAACCAACCCGGGTTCGTGTAAACAAGAAAAATAAATAACCATGGTGGTAAGCTGACCCGGGTTGGCTCCCAACCCGGGCTCGTGTAAACGGCCCCATAGTACAATAAAATATCACCCCCCGCCACAGCCTTCTGTTGATCGCTTCAGGTATTGTGCGGAGTATGGCTGGCGGGTGGTTGCTGTGGCTGTTAATATATTGTGAAGGCTGATCCCCCACCCAGTCCTCGAGTCCCCGGTCCGGGTCCTTGGTCCTGTTTTTACATATAGCTCTTGCAGCGTTACAGGAGAGATAAATCCAAGTGGGTCGTAGATCTTGGCTATTTTTCCGAGGATCCCTCGCTTGGTTGGCGCATTTACTTGAGTCGGGATCTCGACTTTGATGACGTCTTTCCTTTTATCCCAGGACAACCCGAGAAGTCCACATTCTCCGGACTTATATATTTCACAATATATTACTCACAATCACCACTCTCCTCCGCAGAGGCTTCTTGCGCTAGCCGAACTCTAAAAAAAGCGCAAGAAGCCTCTGCACACAATCACTTGGTCTCAATCGCCTTCAAGGTTCTCATACGGTCTCAACTTACACACACAGACACACTCCAAATTATACTAAGTTATTCTCTTATCTCTTACTGTACTTGTTGACAGATAATAAACATATCGACATGCAATTGCACAATTTCCCACAGCGATTTTTTCTTACCGATTCTTTTCTTAGCGATTCGATTTCTTAGGAATCACGGCCAAGCGGTGAATGTATTATAGATTAATGCATTAACCACTTGGCCGTGATTGCTAAGAAATCGAATCGCTAAGAAAAGAATCGTTAAGAAAGAATCGCCAAGAAATTGCGCTTCTATAACGAAGATACTTTCATGATGAAAGATTTTCAATTCATAGGTTTTCCTTCATTGTGAAAAGTTGTGTGAATGTTGTGTGAACGTTCTCAGCGAACGTTATCAGCGAACGTTATGACGACGTATAGCGGAGTCGACAAAAAAACGTTGTGCGAACGTCGTGATATAACGTTTTCCGGACGTATGCGCAACGTTCTGACAACGTTCTGACAACGTTGATATGCTTGCTGCCACGTCAAATTGGCAACGACGTCGAAGCACTTCAAAACATTTCGTTATCGTACGAAAAGATAAACACTCATTAAATATCCCAATTGTCATTCCGCTTTTCGTGTTGTGTTTTATTTGAGTCGAGTTACCATAAATATCTATTCCATCCTCGTCGTATGCTAGTTAATTAGCATTGTTTTGTAACATATAACACAAACTAAAAATCATTGCCGCTTTAGTTGACCTTACACAATAGCCATGGCCGCCGAGAGAAATGTTGGGCCCCTTGGTCAAAACATACAGTATTTGTGCGGCCATCCCCCCTGCCATGGAAGGGCCCCATGACGGCCATGAGTCCATGACAGTTATAAGGCCATCAGAGAATCAATGAAATGCAATGATTAATGCTAAAACTTCAGTTGTTAGTTATTACAGAACCGAATCTATCGTTCCACATATATAATATACTCGTTTCAATATATAATATACTCTTTTGTTTTGTTAAAAATGGACCAGGCTGACCCCCCCCCCCCTGACAATAGCAATATATTCTAGGAAGTTAACAAATACACTGGCATCAGCAAGGCAGCACTCGCTACCTGGCAGGTAACAATAAAGATATAGTTTATAAATAAGCAAACTTGTGCGTATGCTTATTTATAAGCATCTGGCAATCATTAATTGTTTATATTTGATGAAAGCTTATTTGTAGACAAACGTTTTTTATAGTTTAGGATTGTTTGTGGTTGGTTTACTTGATTATTTACAAAGAAGCATTTTGGTGTTCAAAATGCTTATTTATAAATAAGCATTTTCACAAATGATTATATGCGCAACTTATATACGCGATATGAATAATCCCTGAATTATCCCAGCAAAAAAGAACAATTCCGCAAGGTCCCCAACTTCACAAACACGAACCACGTGGGTTAGTGTCATGAGTTGAAAATGTTTTAATAATGAACAATTCCTAGGAACATTTTATAACTACTATAAGTATTTTATTTTAGTCTTACATTAGGTTATATTAAATTATTATTAAATTATTATTAGCACATTAAATTATTATTATTACTCGATCCCCCTGTGGGGAGCACGAGTCTAGGTTCTGCCATTATTATTTTTTTGGTCGAGATATGGCCCCAACAGGCTTTGCGAAACTGAGGCACTGCCTCGTACCCAGGCGTCTCAATCCTTGTACGCGCACTGAGGCATGTGACTGAAAACGAAGTATATTTTTGCCAGCGATTGCTTGGAAGTGTTCGAAGTTTATATGTGGCTGGGAAGTATCTTGTTGCATCATAGATCCCGACAGCTTTTTCGTGACTATAAAGCGAAGGTTTTTGCCAGCGATTGCGTGGAAGTGTTCGAAGTTGTGTGGCTGCGAAGTATCTTGTTGCATCTCAAACAAGCTACAATTTCCACGATAATCGAAGATAAAAGAAGCACGAAGAACGTTGTCGTTGATGAAGCCGACATGATAGGTTATATGGATGCTGTATTGAAATCAGTGATTGAAATACGTTAAATGTATTGAGGTAACTGTAATATTTATCATTTTTATTTTGCTTGTATTGTTTATTGTGTTGTTGCAAATATCATGCAAAATAAAGTCGATGTGATCATTAGTCACAGGTTTTGCGTAATAAATCATCCAACCATTCTGTTTCACAATGCAAAAAGTTTCCAGTTATCTTTAGAAGTTATTGCTGATAATGACTCAAAGTCAGAAACTCTTGTTTTTATTCTAATTTCATCAAATCTATATATGTGTTATTTAATATATTCGCTTATATACATTTTATTATCTGTCATCTATTCACAAATTTTTTAGACACATAGCTTTGGTTTTGATTAAACATTGTTGAGTTGGCAAAATGAATTTAAATACACTGTTGACCTATAGCTATGTATTGATTGTTCATATATTATTATGAATGTAGATGCTTAATACAATTGAACATCTCGTATCTGACACCCAGACCAACTCCAATCCAGATAAACTCCAATCGATGAAGTGTTTGTTGTGCAGCCATGTATTTTCATTGTCCCTCACCCCGCACAAATTGTTGTTGTTTGCACCAACTGCATGTTAGTTGGTCTGGCCAGACACATAATTGTACACACCTTTCAAAGTGATCTGTGTCCTTGATTACATGGAGGCAAGCTGGCTCGGTATCTGAGTTTTCTCGGTAACCATGTCATCACAGTAATTTGTCAATTATCCAATACTAATTAGGGACTGGTAATTATTTATAGTGTTTACTGGGTTGGGAATATTTTAAAACTGTTAATTCAAATATTTTCTTGATCCGCTCTATCAGCTGGAATCAAATTTTCGAAGCCTGTCCACACAAGCATAATTGGTGAATTTAATACCAGGTTGATCCTTGTGAGATCATGGGCACATCTAATATGAAATAATGAAATATGGAAATGCATGTTGTTGTTTTGAAAGTTGCATGGCTGGTGCATTTCCACACTGATCTCATCAATGCTTTTTCACACATGAACAGAAATACTGTAAGAAGAAAATTTATGGTTTTGTTGTTTCTGTCTCACTAAAAACACAAACACTTTGTTTTTATGTGCTTGTGCTCATCTTATTGTGTGTGTTACACTTTTTTATTATATACTTTTTATTGTGTATTACATTTGATGAACAAAAGAATTTCATAGTCCGTAGAAATGAGGGCAAAATATTTCATGACCCAGGGTCAATTTTACCCGAGCCAGTATTATCCGAGTCAGTATATCCATAAACAATGACCTCATGCTGACCCTAAATGAGGCGAGCATGCTGAAATTATAAATGCACTAAATTATAAAAATTATAAATGTTTCTGGTTCAAAATGTTGGTTTTGGGAAGAAATAATGTTTCTTCAAGCTGTTTAGCTTGTTAAAGTATAAAGTATAGCCCTAGCCTGCACAGGCTAAAGTAGCCCGAGTTAACGCCTAGCGGACGTCTTAATGTTATTATTACAACAAGAGAGCGAGGGGTTATCGCGTATACGTATTTCTAGTTATTTATCTATTTATTTATTTATTATGTTTATGACCCACGACATTTTACCCATGCACGGCTCAAGCGACAGTTACCTAGAATGATGTAGAATCACAATTTGAAGTTGTTTAATAGTAATACGATCTAATCAAACTGGACATTACAAGGCAATAAGCGTAAAAGGCATGCGAAAAACAAGCTAGCTCAGTCTGATTTAGATCGTCTTCGTCAAAGCATAAATCCAAAGTTATTCTATAATGTATGCCTCGTACAAAATCCTAAAGTCCAGCTTTATGTAGTTCACCGTCGGATGCCCACTTGAAGTCTTGAACCACCTGGAACTATATAGCCTCATCCGCCAGGAAACTCCTCTTCGATTCGATCAGTGGCGGAATTGTGATGTCCTCTCTATATTTTCGTCAGTTTTGTTTTCTTTCGGGATGCAAACGATATCTTTGCTCCAATTCAAGTTTTTGTGCGTCCAATGCCGCAGGTAACGGATAGGGCTGGAAACGTGATGGAATATGGGGCGCCAAATGTAAAAAAAATGTTTAGGACAAAAATGTGTTTATTTTACCATTATTTACCTGTATAATACATTATTGGTAAACAATATTTATATCTGAGTTAAACAATCCATAGATTATATATAATCTAGCTGTCGCTATTTTGTATTTATTTTTATTGCGACAAACATATTAAATAAATAAATTTTAATATTAGAAGGTATATCTCCCGTTCGTTTGTTCGATTTGAAATTTGACCGCCAGATACCTGTAAATCGTTCAATTCAGAAATATTACAAACGTGAAGTTCGATTTGGTAAAAGTGTCGCTTGAATGGAAAATTTATAACTTCGCGAGGCTTGCTCGTTTCGAGTAAATGTTGTTCGAATTAGATGGGTAAATACGTACCTAAAATGAACAGGTTTTGTGATATATTGGCTATATGGAACAAAAGTGATAGGACATTGGACATTTTGTGGTTGATTCTATTGTTTTATTGTTTGAATCAACCAATCACAAAACTTGATAGTATAGGTAGGTGATGAGCAAATTAGATGTATGGTAATTTAAAGATAAATATTACCGTTGTTATTTTAATATTACAAGGCTATATGTTGCCTTTATACGTGTTTATATTCTATTTATTTCATCCTCCATGCTATAGAATATAATTTGTAGCACATTCTGCTGGCATGCCTAATCCTGAACACCTCTACAGGCAACTTCGTATCCACTGCTCCTTTGTTCTACGGTGGCTCAGAAGGAACATGATCCTGTCACTTTTTTGGCCGGTTGCGGGTTAGATGGCGACTTATATATTGCGACTTAGATGGTGATAAAAATAGCCTAGCTATTGTTTTTTCGTTCAATATGGCGTACATGTACATTGTCCTTATTTTTATATATTTCTACCCCTAACCCCATCTAACCCGCAATGTAAATCGTAACCCGCAACGTAACTCGCCATCTAACCCGCAACACGGCCAAAAAAAGTGACGGGTTCATGTCCCTTCTGAGCCACCGTATTTGTCAGTCCCCGAGGTAGCATTTCACTTCTGATAAGAACTCCTAGTACTAATGCATAATTTATTACAAATTCCAAAACGGTAATTTATTCAAAAGGGGTAAAGTTTTTATCTTTCTTTTAGCTGTCGTAAAGCACAGTAACCCATAACATGCAAGATTAGAATGTGTTCTCTATATGATCGGCTTGATACGTGCCAGTTAAAGCTTCTGCATTCCGAGGCAGCATCTTACTTTTGATAAGAACTCCTAGCTGAGTGTAGCTAAGTGTACTTGTTCGGCGTTGAATAAAGCTTATTGTATTGTATTGTATTCCCATGAGAAATATTGGTTTTTATCGAGCTTTATTTCAAAAAATTCGGTTCAATGTTCTCCAATGACCTTGACATTAGGCCATGTTAAAATATTTTACGTGATCTTGATTACGTGATCATAATTAGCCTATGCTCAAGATCACGTAACACTGACCTTCCGGTAGTTTCAACTAAGCCGCGTGACGTAAAACCATAAGAGTTTCCTATCCTTCTCTTCTGTCAGTAAGAATGAAACAATCGGCAAAGCGTTGTCTGTCATACGAAGATGTTGGTGCAGCTCTTCACAACCGAATCCAAACACCGCATGTGCACAACAAGCGCGACCATCTGTCAGTGTCATCTTTCCTGCTCGACTGAAGATATTGACGATCTGACGGAAAAGATAGCAGTATAAAGGAACAGAACGTAACATTTGAGGCTTTGAGCTTATCTTTGTGTCGACTCTACGGAGAATATCTTGCACACAACCTACCAATTTACCATAGTGGAAATTACCATAGTAATGCCATGGAAATTAATGGAATTACCATAGTATTTACCATATAGTATTACCATACTAATCTTACATAATTTATAATTGACCAATCACGAGCTGTCCTAACTGTTGTTGGAAAATTCACGTACGTGACCATATATATCTGATACGATCTTAGTTTGGAATCTCGCAATCCGATCGTCATGTCTTCATGTTCTTGAGAACAATTAGCAATGAAACCTACACAATAGCTAAAATAAACAGCAGCTAACAGAAATCAAGAAACATTAGAAAGGGGGAAACCTGTAAGTTGTTATTTGAGGAAAATATTTTGCTTAGACCATCCATACGAAAAGTGGCCGTCCAAAAATCTGATTTTTCAATTCGTGTATATTTAACGTGTATATTAGCGGTAGTAATATATCTCGCGATTGTTGAGCAATCCTTGTTTTTGTTTTTACCAGATATATAAAAGCTGAAAATCAAATAAACCTGAACTTGGCTGAATTTACATCAAACTGGTTAGTAAAATATGAGTAATATATGAATATCTTGTTCTGGTGGATGTCAACATGTAATATCTATTTTATAGTTTATTATTCGCATCGCAAATTAGTTGAGGCATAACAACGCGAATTTGAACTCCCAGAACTATAACACTTCTTTGAAGAACTTAGTTATTTCGACATAACCACAGACGGCTTTAATTTTTAGTACTATAACTTGCAAGGTTGATATTTTGGCAGCGGAAAACGTCGATAATCAAAACTAACAAAACATAACATTGTAATCCTCGCAACAAAAGAAAAAGGCGAGCCCAATCGATCATGTCAAATACTTATTTTGCTCTTGTGACAACCAACACTTAATACGAAATTTGAAACGCGTCAAAAGAAAATCGAATGTAGAAAAAACACGCAGCATGAAACACCATGTGAGAACAACCCTCCTACCCTCCCTAACGACACTCGGTAAAAGTATCCCAGAATATGGGATGCATGTGACCAGCCCCGACCAGGGTCTTTTCGCAGCGAGCGTGGGGGGCGGGCGGCGAGCGGAGATAAGGCCCTGGGAACGAGGTTGGTTGCAAGTGTCAGGTAAACATGCTGTGTTGATATCACCCGAGGAGACTGGATATTATATGAACGAGGTAACTTTATTAATATTTATGATTTGTTTTATTTTTGCCTGTATAATTGTTTATTGTGTTACAAATATCGTGCAAAATAAAGTCGATGGTTTATGGTTCCATGAACATGAACTGCATGATGTTTTGACTAATAATTCAGAAAGCACGTTGCCATCGAATAACCCTGCTTCCGTTGACATTCACATTGTACCTGTATATGAGAATGTAAAAAGTTCCCAGTTATCAATAGAAGTTTCCGCTGATATTGACCCAGAGACTTTAAACACAAAGGAATGTAGAACCGTGATCGAGAACCTAGCAGAATCCCAGCTAAAAAAAACTATTGCTTATCTTGTATTTTTCAACATGATGCAAGGCAAATAATAAACTTGAATTCAGAGGTCATGTATATTTTCAAGCAGTGCGTCCCCAGTTCATTCTTGATGCGCTTAACTGGCTCAAGGTAAACAATCCATTGTATAATAATATTACAATTGATGTTCAAAATATCAGTGCAAAACTTACCAGTTTAGAACAAGATGACAATACTTCAGGTATAAATTTTGATAAAAATGAAAAGTCTTTAACAGAAAACTGCAAGCAACACGTTACGAATGATGATAATACTGAGGAAAAAGATGACCCATTGAATGAATATAGACAAGCAACTAATGAGACATGTTTACAGTCTGTATTACCAGATTACCCTGTTACAATACAAAGTAATCAAAATTGTTCATTAGGGAATGAAGTGTACAATATTGCACCTGGAGAAAACAAACACCCTGTATCACTAATGAGAGACATAAAATGTGAAGAGCTTGCATTTCCAGTGTTGTTTCCAAAAGGACAGTTTGGCTTCACTGAAGATAGAAAGATTAAATTGTCACCAGTGAAGTACTTCAATGCTCGTCTTTTACATTATAGTGGAAGGTTTGCAACAAATCCAGAGTATCTTTTCTTTGCACAATTTATAATGGAACAAAAAAAAGTATCAGATAGTATTAATATAGCCTTAAAAAAAATTCATGGCCAACCTGTAACTGCATCACAAATAAAATCAGATGTAAACAAGTTAAAAGGCTTAATTTGTCAAGATCAGGCATATTTGTTTTTAAGGCAAATTCCAGGAACACCACCCTACTGGCAAAAATTTATGTATGAAGTAGTAGCCATGGTAAAACAACTTGGGATTCCAACATGGTTTATGACATTATCATGTGCTGATCTTAGATGGCCTGAGTTGTTTCAGATTATAGCTAGAACACAAGGTAAAAACATGACTGATGAACAAGTTGAAGCTTTGTCTTACAATGAAAGATGTTCAATGCTAAATCTTAATCCTGTTGTTGTTGCAAAGCATTTTCAACATAGAGTTGAAACATTTTTCACTGAACTTCTGCTTAGCCAAAAAAAACCAATAGGTAAAATAATCTATTATGCACTCCGTATTGAATTTCAAATGAGAGGGTCTCCTCATTTACATGCATTAATATGGACGTCTGACTGCCCCAAACTTACATCTGACAACAAAGAAGTTTATGTACAATTTGTAGATAACCATGTACAAGCCTATCTTCCAGATAAGGAAATAGAACCAGAGTTACATGATTTAGTTAAAACTTATCAAAAGCACAATCATTCTAAAACCTGCAGAAAATACAAAAATATTAGTTGTAGATTCAATTTTGGTCAATTTTTTACCAAAAGCACAATAGTAGCAGAACCTCTTACTGATGATCTAGATGAGGGAATCAAGCGTAATATACTCGACAGGCGAACACAGATTCTGACCTCAGTGAAACAGAAAATAGATGAAGTATTAAATCCATCCAAGCCAGATTATAATGAAACATTAAATGATGCAGACATTCTAAAATCAGTAGGTATCACTGAGGATGAATATTACTGGGGGGCCATTGCATACACATACCCCCCCCCCCCCCCCCCCCCCCCCCCCCCCCCCCCCCCCCCCCCCCCCCCCCCCCCCCCCCCCGCAAGCTGCCCGCCCCAACCCGCTGTCCCTCATTTGTCCTGATCAAGTAGCCCGAGTTAACGCCTAGCGGGCGTCTTGTTTTATTTAACTTCGCCTTGATTATGTGGTTTATATGCATAGTATGAAATTTACATTAAAAAATATTCATTATATAACAAACCCGTCTTCTCGAAACAAACCCGAAACAATCAAGAGGCAGACTTGGAGCAAGTCTATGCTTATAGCAACTAACGAGTATTCACTAAAAGTTTAAGAAATCATATGAAGAGCAAACTTAGTTCCAACAGACAAATAGGACAAGCTGGAAAGCTAAAACGAAACAGCATAACGAGAATCGGCACTCGACGGCTACCTGGACATATTGTATGATTAACAATTCGATTCCCGCATCTCTTCGACTGTTTGATCATCCTCGAACCAAAATTACGCCGACTATAAACAGTAATCCTTTGAAAGTATTAGCAAACTCTTTAATAGTCTCGTTTTCAAAGAATACGTTGAGGCGGCTGACAAACTGTCTTCGTGTACGGTAAACAACAAACATTGAAAACGGAAGCAGTTCTTAACCAATTGAATATCGCGTATTAACTAAATTTTCTAAGCGCTATTAGTAGCTACGTACGTCACAGAACACGATTAACGGCGCTGGTTCATAGTCTGTGTTTTTCAAATTTCACAGACTATGACGTAGGCTAGCGGAGATCCAGCTCTGAAAGGAATCTAAAAACAACAACTATAGGAGTAACATTCAGACTACGGACAGAGTTACATTTAGTACAAATTGTTTTCCAGGTACGTGGGTCTTCGGAGTCGTACGTAGAGAGAACAGCAGAGTAGTAATATTTTTTAAGTTTTGCTTTAAATGAAGGTTGACAAAGTAGTATAGTTGTTCGTGGTATTTCTTCAGGCAGCGCGTTCCATATTCTTGTAGCTCTTACCAAGTACGATCTACCAATGAAATTATACCATTGTCGTGCTAAATAAAGCCGTCCTGGCATGGTGTTGCTAAATAAAGCTAATATTTTGAAAAGTTTAGCCTAGAACTTCACAAAATTTGCGAAGAATATTGTTTTGACCATGTTCTTGCTGCGGCCTATGCAAACAAATAAGCGTGAATGTCAGTCAGAGAGCGTTAAGAGAAATTTAAGATTGTAAACAAAAGGTGTTTAGTGTCTTAATCGACTGCCTGTTTACTTGAAAGCTAATATTTCGCTTACTATATAGCTCAGAGCTTCACAAAGTTTACGAAGAATGGTATTACGAATATGTTCTTGCTGGTCGTGTAAATAAATCTGTGTGAAAAGATTTAGAAAAAGCTACAAGCGTCGGCGACATGTATCTAGCGGATAATGAATCTTTAATATGGGGATGTCTGGCCATGTCTAGGCTATAGCAACCTCGATATTATTCAGTTTCATATTCCAAGTAGTGGCGCTTTTAACTTTATTTCAGGTACATGTATTTTTTAGGTACCAGGTACACGCAAAATTTTTACTGAACTAGTTTTCAAACGGCCAGCTCAAGGTCGAAGGTCAGGTTTCCAGATATTGGAAGTCTGACTCTGATTGGTCAACAATTGGAAAGGAATTTGCTGCTCAGGTAAGCAGCCGGTAGTTGAGGGGAGTGAGAACGAACTCGAACTGACGGCTACGAAGGAGACTACTAGCCAATGAATTCGAGTGGAACTTGAATTGTGATAATATGATCGACTTGGCAAATACTAGTTTCCATCTACCACACTGACAACGTGTGCTGAACCGCGGCTATACGCGCAGATACAAACATACGGGTAGTGTTTGTGTTCATCTGCGCTAGCGTATAACATGTTTCTAGTTTTTTCTTCGAAAGTGAGTTATGTCGTGAAACCGAATCTAATTTACATTTTACTTTCATTTAACTACTTGACTAAAAGCAAGAAAATTAAAATAAATCAAAAATTATTCACGATCAATTAATTCGAAGTGCATATTTTACCTATTTGGTTTTTTGGACTAAGCAGAAGTTCAGTGAAAAATGTTTCCACTCTGTGTTGAAAACACTTTGCGACAACAACAGGATTAAGGTTTAGCATTGAACATCTTTCATTGTAAGACAAACCTTCAACCTTCTCTTTTGTCATGTTTTTGCCTTGTGTTCTAGCTATAATCTGAAACAACATTACTCAGGCCATCTAAAATCAGCACATGATAAGGTCATAAACTATGTTGGAATCCCAAGTTGTTTTACCATTCATGGCTATTACGCCATACATAATTTTTTGCCAGTACGGTGGTGCATGTGCTTGCATGGAATTTAACGTAAAAACGAATATGCCTGATCTTGACAAATTAAACCTTTTAACTTATTTACATCTAATATTATTTGTGAGGCAGTGACAGGTTGCCCTTGGATCTTATTAAGGCTATATTAATACACGGTCAGATACCTTTTTTGTTCCATTATAAACTGCAAAGAAAAGATATTCTGGATTTGTTGCAAACCTTCTAAAAGTATTCTAAGTCGAGCATTAAAGTGCTTTATACTGGTGACAATTTAATCTTTCTATCTTCAGTGAAGCCAAACCGTCCTTTTGGAAACAATGCTGGAAATGCAAACTCTTCACATTTTTTGTCAGTCATTATTGATACAGGATGTCTATTTTCCCCAGGTGCAACTTCATTCCTTAATGAACAATTTTTTATTACATTGGATTTCAACAGGATAATCCGGCAATACAGACTGCAAACAAGTCTCATTAGTTGCTTGTCTATATGCATATTCAATAGGTCATCCCTTTCTTCATTATCCTCATTGGTTATGTGTTGCTCACATGTATCAGTTGAGGATTTTTCATGTTTATCAAAATTAGTGCTGGAAGCACTCGGTCATCTTGTTCTAAACTTGTAAGATTCACACTGATATTATTTGTATCAATTGTTATGTTATTATACAATGGATTATTTAACTGGAGCCAGTTAAGGGCATCATGAAGAATCAAGTGTGGGCGCACTGCATGAAAACACACATGATCTCTGAATTCCAGTTTACGTTTGATTTTCAGCATTATTATATCTGATCTTTCAGGTGGCCGCGGTAAAACCTTACATGGGTCTTATCACATTCAACAGGCACATTACAGATTGCTCCTTTGACTTTTCTTTGTTGTCCTTTTGGCATTACAATGATCTTTTAAAAAACTATTCGCTGTGCGATAAGAATTTGTTCCAGTTTCTAAAGATGCAAGTTCACCTGGTATCTTGTCAACATACATGTTATTATATATTGTCTGGAAGGGAATTTTGCCTTTTAAAACCTTTAAATGACAGGTTTTACAAATATATTCTTGATCATCAAATGACTTTATACATTTGATCAACATTGATGTATTTATTTTTTGTAATTGCAGGACTGATTTTCTGTAGAGTAATCGGTTGCAAACATAATATACATAAAGACCTTCGTTTATTTTATTGTGAAACTGATAATAGTCTATATCATATATCAAGGAGTTATTGTATTTTTCGGCCTTTTTGAAGTAGATCTGTCTTTTTCATAGGATCCATTGACTTGTATTTTCGGCATTTTTTTAAGTAGATCTGTCTTTTTCATAGGATCCATTGACTTGTATTTTCAGCATTTTTTTAAGTAGATCTGTCTTTTTCATAGGATCCATTGACTTGTATTTTCGGCCTTTTTGAAGTAGATCTGTCTTTTTCATAGGATCCATTGACTTGTATTTTCGGCCTTTTTGAAGTAGATCTGTCTTTTTCATAGGATCCATTGACTTGTATTTTCGGCATTTTTTTAAGTAGATCTGTCTTTTTCATAGGATCCATTGACTTGTATTTTCGGCCTTTTTGAAGTAGATCTGTCTTTTTCATAGGACCCATTGACTTGTATTTTTCAGCATTTTTTAAGCGATATCTTTGTTCTCACAACGTCCATACTTTTGTACTTTGAAGCAGCTTTCTCTAACCTAAATTTTTTTTACTTAGCAGTTTCCAAGTTTCCATTGTTCTCAAATTTGCATTGTTTTTTCCTATCAGCAATTAACTTTTTTGTGTGCCAATTAGCCAATGAAATCACTTTATTTTATCACATGACTGAGGCTGGATACTCGAGTAAAACACGTAAAAATCATATACCACCACAGTTACTAGATCAAACCCGGTTTTGATCTGATTGCTGAGATCTTAATTAATAATTCATTTTTCGGAGAACGAAACGACCTGCCTCCGTCTTCGCTCATCCTCAACTGAACAGAGTCTGTTAATTTTCTGAATAAATTTTACACACCCTCGTGAGTTCAGTCCCATGAGGGTTTGTTCTCAAATGCGTTTTAAGTAAACATCCAATTAAATCCGTGTTCGATTGAGAAGCCATATAAACAACTCGTTTATCGTGTTTCATCAGGGGATCCAAACACTCGAAAACAATAAAAACACTCGCGCTTCGCGCTCGTGTTTTCATCGTGTTTTCTCGTGTTTGGATCCCCTGATGAAACACTCAAACTCGTTGTTCATATATTACATCCCGACGTTCGAGGGATTTATCTGACTTATTTCACGATTGAGGAGGTTTTCCAACAAAGTTTTATCTATTTTTTCTACCTTGGACAAAGATTTTCCTATTTTTTTCTTCGTTTCTTATCTAATTAGTATTCATAGGGCTTTGTGCTTTATAAAGCACGCGGTACATCAAAAGAAACCGACTCAATCATGAAATAATAATATAATATATAATACATACTTTGTTTGGAAGTTGTAGAAACGGTAGAAACATTATTTTAACTCCGAAAAAGCTCAATTTGAACAAGTTAACTTTGATAAAACATTAATGATTTATTAATCAATGTTTTATGGCCTGACGTGTTAAATATTAATTTCAATTTTCTTCACGTATTATTAATGAATTTACAAGCTCAAATAAAACATCACATTTGTATAAATTCTGGAAATATCGCAGCAGGTTATTTATTGAATTTACTTCTAATAATACACATGTGCCAGTGATACCAAATTAATAAAAAAAAAATTAATTAAGTAAATAAAATTAAAAATAAAATAAAATTAATAAAGCATCGTGATACCAAATTAATCTCTAGCATGAGAATGAAATATTTTTAGTACACCATTTGAAATTGTATAAATAGCTATGGCGCTACATTCGATTGTTAACAGAAATCGGAAATACAACTTTCTTGTATCAAAGTTTGTAAAGCATGATAAGGGCATGACATGGGTGACTAAACGGAGAGTTATTTTCGGAGAGTTAAATCGGAGAGTTAACATTTCGGTGAATTAAGTTTCAGCCACGCCCAGTTTTATCAATTGCCACACACATTTGTCAGCACTCTATGATAAAAATAAAAATAACTCTCTTATAATACTCAAAAAAGCTTTAACTCCTTATGATGATGCGAGAGTTTTGTCAATTGCGTAACTCTCTCTATTAAGGATTTAAAAAACGATGGACGCCGCTCCACTCATGTGCCGAACCAGCACTTTGCCACGTTGGAGCGGCGAATTAACATACGGCACTTTACTCATGTGCCGAAACTAATGTATAAGGAAGTAAACAGTACATTTTCAAGCGGCGTCTGAAACGGTCTTAGCATTTAGAAGCCATTTTACCTTCAACAATATCGATGTGCTACAAGAAGAAGTCGTACTTTCAACCATGCACCCCTTGTGATTAGCCATAGATTGTGTAATCCTCTTGGTTCTCGCACGGAAATTCTTGTCTGGAGTATGAATCATATCCAAACAGGCTGGCGGCAATATAAACCTGTAGCTCAATGTTAAAAACTATATAACACAAAAGTTACTAACTCTCCTTTATTTTCTCATTTATTGAGCACCTAACGTTTTATTTTCTTGTTTGAATAAACGCAAAATGTGGCGCTTTCTCAATATATGAACAACCGAAATACAAACCAATCCCTAATCCTAACCCTAATCCTAACCCTAATCCTAACTCAAATCCTAACCCTATAACTGATTTGGGTTGATGCTATCGTGAATTATGACATCCGCGATGAGACCGGAAAAAACGAGATAAATGTCAATTTACTAATGAACAGCCGTTGTGAATCGTGATGACGGGTAAAGACCAGGCAGAATTGGAAAGACTTCGTCAAGTAAAGAGAATTATTTCATATTAAAAACGTTTATAATTTAGATTAAATGATCGGTTAAGATGTATCCTGTGACAAAAACAAATCAAATTCCGACTACCACAACCAGACATCTGCCGCTCCACTTATTTTGCCGAACCTACACACAAGAGAGCAGTGCGTTTGAATAACTTCAATAGAATATAGATTGTCGCAATAAAAGCGTTTAGAGGAAATCTGTGGAAGTGAAATTACCAGTGTCTAAACATTGGGTGATATATATGTATATATACACTGACTGTTGTATTACTGACAATATAATGTGAAATATTCTGTTTGGAAGTTACGGAATTCGGATAATAACAGAGAGAGAGAGAGAGAGAGTTACACTTACAACAAAGTCAACTCTCGCATATTAAACACACAGAGTATCATAACAAAGTCAACTCTCGCATCATCTTAAGGAAGAGAGTTAAATAAAAATTAACGCTCTGATAATACTCCAAAAAGCATGTCGGGTGAGTTAATAAATTGGGTGTGGTTATCGGTAAGAAGTCGTGACTGCAACTTAACCTGCGAAATGTTAACTCCGATTATCACTCTCACTGTATGGGATGTTTAGCATTATGCAAATTGGCAGGAAAATAACAGCGCCATGCAATAGCGCTCCGTCGAGATGACGTCAGTACCGATGTTTGTCCGCTTTTACCCATAATTCTTGCGGCCATAACAAAAGAAATAGCTCATTTGCAATAATTTGTGAGTCAAATTTGGTTTGTTTGTCCACTTTTTGAGCTATTAATAGCAGCCAGACTCTACGCTATTTAACTGCGTTTTAACTTTTTTTGTCTGCCAGTCAATGTGCAGTTAATAGGGGAACGGCTAAACGGAGAGTTAATATCGGAAAGTTAAATCGGAGAGTTAAGATTTCGGAGAGCCACGCGCGCCGACGCCACGGCCACTTTTCTTGATGACCACACCCAATTTCTTAACTCTCCGAAGTCCTTTTTGTGTCTACAGCGCATGTGGTAGACACATTGCTATCGAAGGTCCAAAAAGCATAAGTAACAATTGGATGAAATTTCAACCAATCAAACAGCGAATACGAACTGTATACGACTATTTCCGATCTTATAACTGTTTACGACTATTTCCGATATTATCCATGCTGAATCCTGAATAGGCAGCCTCGTACCGGGGCTGAACGCGCGGGGGCTTTTGGGGAGGACGCGCTCAGCCCCCGCAAATCGCGCAAAGAAAAACAAGCGCCTGGGTTACGAGGCTCTTACTCGTTGTTTGCTGCTTTAATCTTTTCCAAATTTGGTGAGTACTTATACAATTAATTACCATAACTTTCATTCTTTTCACGTCGATGCAAAGATGAAGCCTCTATCGATTTGTTTATTCTATATACGTATTGATTGAACGAACATGAGCGGAGTTCCTCGTGGTCTTTTGCCTGAGCAACTTTTGTGCGAATTTTGCGAGTACTTATACAATTAGCAATTGTGATTTTCATTGTGTTCCACGTCGATGTATTGTAATGATAAATTACGATATAAATAAAAGGTTTTATAAAACAAAATCTAGTAATATACGTTCGACGCATGTGGACCAGTAAATGACGAAAGAAGATTGGTAATTATGCTGTAACGAATTATGAAAATAAATAAAGGCTAAAGCTAATAAATATATATGAAGCAGACACTGTAACTTCAATGTTTTTGACAACGGTGATATCCTGAGTGATTTCCGTACGTTATTTTAATATTAGGAGGGTATATTTCCCGTTCGTTTGTTCGATTTGAAAGTTGACCGCCAGATACCTGTAAATCGTTCAATTCAGAAATATTACAATCGTGAATATTACAAAGTGTCGCTTGAATGGAAAATTTATAACTTCGCGAGGCTTGCACGTTTCGAGTAAAGTTGTTCGAATTAGATGTATGGTGTTCAAATGATCAGATTGAATTTTGACATTATAAACGCGACATATGATACCATATGTTATTTATTACTAGTTCTTATCAGAAGTGAAATGCTGCCTCTGGACTGACACAGAAGCAGTGGTACGAGGTTGGAGCAGTGTTCAGGATCACTGATCAGGCATGCCAGTAGAATGATGCCAGAAATTTCTATAGCATATAGACCACATATCAAGGCGATCATATAGCCTGTAATATTAAAATAACATACATGTACGGTAATCATATGGCGCGTTTATGTCAAAATTCAATGTTTGAACGCTATACATCGAATTCGAACAACATTTACTCGAAAGAGCAAGCCATAAATTTTCCATGATCAATTTACACTTCTGCCAAATGGAACTTCACGTTTGTAATATTTGCTGGCGGTCGTGTGAGACTAGCGGTCGTGCGGTCATTTTTCAAATCGAACAAACGAACGGGAATAGGCGTTAACTCGGATTACAGGCTACTTGGGCTTGTGTATGACTGTATGTAAAAGTACGCAGCACAACGTATGAATATACCGCAATTTGAAAGGCAACGAATGACGGAATGAGCTATCAGCTATGTTTATATTGAAGTAAAAGCTAGTATATTGTAAGTAATGATAGTATTAAATTTGGACAATTGGATATCTAAATGTAAACAATGTCGAACTGCGAACTAAGAAACTAATGTCACATCCACTTCAACTTGATTTTTGGAAATCACTGATAAAACATGTACATATATGAAACTAACATGACTCGAATGAATGCCGGGCACTGCTGATAAAACATGTACATATGAAACAGACTCAGTGGCAACCAAACGGAAACCAAGCTACAAGCTGGTAGGCTTTATTGGCATTGGAATTGAAGAGAAGTTGACACTGTCACGCTAACGTGTAAAGACAAAACATTACGCTTGGATCAAACGTCTAACTTTTCATGAGTCGAAACTCAATGCAAATATAATTATATCGTTTATAATAAACGACTCATTTTGTTCGACTCATGAAAAGTTCGACGTTTGGTCCAAGCCTCGGGGATATCTGACATGTCAACTGTCAAGTGAATAAAAGAGTTTGTGCTATTTGCTGCCGTGCAGCACACTAATCTTGACTTGGGTTGCAGTGTTCCTCATAACCCAGATCTCTTCGCGGACCTATTATAGTCAACGTAATCTCGATTTGTGTAAATTGCCCTCTGTCGAGATGTCGGGATATTTGTTCCATTTTATGACGTTTTGTGACGTAGAACTTTAATACACGTGTAAAACTTCTACCTTTCGCCGTTCGGAACTTGTCAACGCTGGGAAGTTTGAACGATCTGTTCTGCCTTCAGTGAGGAAGTATTCTCTTGTTAAGGTAAGACGACTAAGATAGTTTCACCTAACGTTCACCAAACGGAAATATGGCTCAGTGACTGCGAGGTATATCTGCGATTTCTTGCCTTCACCTATGCCATCACATATTGATCATATATTGTGGGTCCAGGATTTTCTTCGACATCATTTGCCATTCTTGACATTTGAGCGAACAACACTATTACTTGACTTTGACATATTTGTTCTGTCAATCTCTTTGTTGGCTAATGTAAAAAATACACTGAGGTAAAATATTCGTCCAGCTGAAATAACATCAACATTTTTTCACAAACGCAGATAATGTCTGATCGGAATACTGATCAGCGCGCACACAATATTCCTGTGAAAAATAATAAAGTCACAACAATATACACCTAAAATAGAAGGAAAACTGTATTCATAAATAAAACAATTTTATATCATGATTGTGCTGATTTTAGCCAAGGCAATACAAAACAATTTAAACAAAATGCTGGTAAACAATGTGTAGCCATGTCTTTGACTGCGATAATACATCATCAAATAACAAATATTAATGCATGGGATTCATCATTCCTAAATGTCATATCGTGTGCTGGAAATAGCCTTTATACTTGTATAAGCAATTCTGTTAATAAAACCTTGCTTTTAACTGATGTGCCATAAATGGTTTCAGTTTCCGATAAAATATATTCTTTACAATAATATAGTGACCCATTTGCCTGTGATTTGTTTATGGCAACTAACAATCTACCTTATCATTCTTTGGAAAATGCACTCAATAATCTATTTTTAGATTCTCAGTTAAATTATCAAGATTGCTTGTTGACTGCAACATCTCGATCTAAATAAAGCTAGTGAAAGGGATATCACACGAGCAATCTTGCAAACCAACAAGCAAATTAAAGTTACATTCGCTCCAAACACATCTATAAAGCAACAGATATTACCACTTCATAAACTGACTCCATATTGGAGGAACTCGCTTCCAATTTCAATAGTCAACATTAATACTTATAATAATAATTAAGTACCACAATACTACTAATTTCATTTCAATTTTACACTATTTTATCGTTCCAGTATACAATTACAACCTTCTGTACTGTAAAGTCTCAAATCAAGTTTCCAAATAATTTATACAATTGCGCAAAACAATAAAAGCATTTCACATTGCACTATGACCTCTTGCATTTTTAAACGCGGATAGTTAAACATGGATATAGTGTTTTTTAACATTTACTGTCCGGGGAGACACTTCGCTAGCGGATAGTGTCCGGGGGGACACTATCCGCTGGGACACCGGAATAAGTTACGAGCCTAATATCGCTGTCATAGAAGTTCACAATCACATCTCCATTCACCCTTTCCAATCCGTTCACGACTACATGTACAACATGAGACCTACGTTATTAACATGTCCATTACAATTTATACAATCTGAATCAATCCCAGGGTTCACCTTTGAAATTTCATCAAAACTGACTACACTGCCCTGCATGCAATGGCCTTTGAGACAGCACTCTCCTTGCGATAGTAATTTCTAGTATAGTTATCTAATTTGTCGTTAGCATTAAACGCAAAAATGCAGATCAAGATCATGTCGGATATGCTTATTACCAGATAAAAGTTTGGTGCCAGATGGTTTTATGTACATAATCTATTATTTTGGGAGTTCATACTGTATGTGACCACTTTGTATGGTATACTGGGTGGCCTCATTTCCACGTTACATGCATGCCTTTTGGCTTGATAACAGTCATCAGTAGTCACTCGTTTTTTTTCAGCATCGTTAACAATTTAATTATAAAATCTGACTTCCCTCACATCGTTTTCCCAATAATTAACAGAGAGTGTTACGAAAAACTTAACCCTCGCATCCCTTTCTTTATTTTATGAGGAAGAGAGTTAAATCAAAATTAATTCTCCAATGTTAGTTCAAAAAAGGACTTCGGAGAGTTAAGAAATTGGGAGTGGTCATCAAGAAAAGTGGGCGTGTCTCATAGTTAACTCTCTTAAATCTTAACTCTCCGATTTAACTCTCTCATTTTAACTCTCTTGGTGTTTCTGACACTGTCAAGCTCTCCCATGTTTGTGCTTACTTTCTTTATTTGTTTTGCCCGCTAAAATACATTGTCTTTAATTACTCATATTATATTTATTGCAGCAATAGTTTACATAATCTCCCTCGATGAGCTTTGCTCTTGGAAAAATGTATGTTCTAAATACATGTAAAAATAATAATGATTGACTGCAATCGCTGCAGTTTGACGGCGCAGACAACAAGGGTATTATGAAATCTCAAGAAGTTGATCTGCAGACAACTGCAGACATATTGAAGTTATGGTTACCGTTTTTAACTGTAACGGCTGCGAATTGTCGGAATTGTCTTGATAATTAGCGCAAATTAAACGATCAACGCCGCGTTATTTGGCATTTTTAATTAACCGCTCTGATGCTTTTACACACTAAATTCTATGGAATTTTACTGGACAAATATTTTGTACATTGAACAGTTTCCGCATGCATATATCTAAATCTCAGTCCTATATAGCGACTTTCATGATTCCAACATAAAATTGTAAACGTTTACTTATACGTTTTACTTAACTTGCATTGTTAATGTTGTACTGCTTGTGTGATGATACTCTCCAAAAACGTGTTCTCTTTATTTATAAGGTCATTATAAGCGCGTAAGAAATCCTTACTTTTCACGCTGCGATATGGTAAGTACGTTTAGCAATTGGTAGCCTGCGAAACAGGCGTTTAGGGATTAGGGTAGGGGGCCGGGGACTGGGACTGGGTTTAGTGCGGTGCACGAAAGACCCATGTTTTTGGATTTCTACGTATCTCAACTCATTAGTATTCAGGGGTTTCCTGTCAGGAACAAACATTTAAAAATGGCGACTTTAGAAAAACCGTGTTGGTAGATTATTTTCTTTCGAAAGCTTTAACTGATCTTCAGTTCGTTGCTGATCGTAGCTTTAAATTAAAACAGGAACAAAAAGTTGCTACGAGGGAGCACCAACGGGATTTGGCAAGATTTTGGATTTGGTAGAGTTACCAGACGTTCGTGCGAGCGCGTGATTATCAGTCGGCAGGGGAAGCAGCTATATTATTGTGATTTCTACCTTGTCCTTGTCTTCAGGTGTTTCAACAATGCTCTCTGGGCCTTCGGAGAATTCCTTCGACGTTTCAGAACAAAGAGACTTACGGCTAAACACTCGGAGAAAGTTTCACTGCGTAGTAATGCAAAGCCGATTGATTCACAAGCCAGAATCAACTCTGTGCTTCCACGTCTACACGATTGCTTGAATAAATTTTCAAAATAAATCTTGTTTCCACCAGATGCAGTCAAGCTTTTTACGGAGTTTCAGACATGGATATTTCACGATTCGGCCCGAAGTGAAATGTTTTAATCATTGGGAAAGCCCGCTAGTTGCGGATTGGTTGTTTTTGACAGTTCTTCATGTGGGCGGAAATCCAAAAACATGGGTCTTTCGTGCAGGCGTTCCCTCCCCCCTCCCCACTTCGCCTTTCCGCTTTCCCCCTCCCCTAACGCCGCCACGCAGGCTAAGCAATTGGCGCTTTTTTGAGGGTTGACAGTTGTAGTTTGCACGGATAGAGAGTCATGACTGCATGTAAAATAGATTTCCACTTCATATTTATTAACAACATCGAGAAATCGTACGTATCTATATTCAGGTTTATCGTACAGATAAGATGATTTTGCACTGGCTAAGCTCTAAAACAATTATGCATGAAGGGCGCTGACTAACAAACTTTCATTTCCATTCAGCAAAGTGACAACCACACCTGTTCTTGATACTCGCAATTATAAATTTGTTAGTAAGGAATTAACCAAATTTCCGGCAGATTCCGAAGACGCCGACTTTCTACAGTGGGACCCCGCCTTACGGGGCCAACGGCCACTTCCAACCAAACATGCATTCTAAAATCTGAAGGACAGATAAGTGACAAACGGAAATATATCTTGAGACAAAAGACTTACACCTCGAGACTTAATTTTAATTGAAAGAGTCTGTGACATATATATTATAAAGTTTCAGATAAGTAGCAGAGTTTTCAACATGGTTTACTTTTCTTCTTGGTACTTCCTTCTTGCTTTGTGTCTTTTTCTTGTTTCATGTCTTACAGAAAGATTATTTTCAATGTCCAAAAGGTTCTTTAGCAGTTTAAATAAAAACTCTCATGACATCACTTGAAAGAGAACAGCCATGAAATTTGTCCTACCCCGTAAATGCGGCCACCCCGTTAATACGGCCAAATTGTTATGGCGCGTAGGTGACCGTATTAACGGGGTTCCACTTGTATATTATAAATGCAGGATTCACCAAATTTTATTATTTGCAAGATAAAGTTTACCAATATAATAATTAGATTTACACGTGTTCAATGATGTTGAGTATTTCTTCAAGGCCACGATCGGTTTAGTTGTGATATTTCATGAGTCATAACACATTATAATTTCTTTCCATCATGTAAATATAATCGCACTCGTTAAGTAAAATTGTCTACTGTGATAAACACTTCATTTACAAAGGAAAAGATGATTGTAAATTTTATGCATTCCATCTTTATCAGCGATCTTATATCTACACTCACGACATTAAACGCCCTATTCCTTATTTCAGAAGTTGAGGTCGAACTATAGATCAGTGAACAGGAGTTATACCTGTTATCATTGATAATATATAGAACAACTAGGATTTATATTCTTACCTATTTTCGTTTTGCTCATAACTATGTGAAAGACTGAAAGTTACTTTTCCTCGATTATGCTGCATGCATGCACCTCAGGCAATCATTTAGTTGCAATGCGATTTCGGGTAGGGTACATTTTTGCGAACAGATCCATACGATAAGTCCCTGTAAGCCATATACACCGAGCGCTTTCTCGATATATGAACAAAAAAAACAATCCTAACCCAACCCAAATCCTAACCCTAAAACTGACTTGGGTTGATGTTATAATAATTTTACATTTCGGTTGCTCATATATCGAGAAAGGGCCCCGAAGTCAGTGTTTCTCATGCAAACAAGTACAATTGTCTCGTTCGATCGTCGATAAGACAACATTTAACAATATGTCCACCAGTGAAAACCTTACGGACATCTAACAACGAGAAATCAAAGAAGAGAAAGCAGTCCGTACTCAGCATCCTAACAGTAACCAGAATTGCTAAAGAATTTCTCTTTACCAACGCGACCATCGGTGAACGCTGTGGGTAAAAGATGGGACGTAATTAGAATTAGCGGTAAGTTCGGCTGTCAATTGTGAATTACAATAAACTTGAAGTGCAAGTGAATTAAGCTGTTAAACCAAATGTGTTCTATAGCGGACTAATTATCCGACATACTGTAATTTATTTCCTTTATTTTTAATAGCTTATGCTAAACGATGTATGTTGTTGTGCGTGGTAACTTGACCCAAACACGTTTAACTGGAGGAAAATAGTACGAAACTAATGCTTCAACAATCAGAAGAGCAAGAAAACAATTACAGTTTAGCACTCCAAAAATTGAGCCGGAAGAAGAGTAATTGTTATCCAAGTACTGCAAATAACTTATTTGTACTTATTTTGTAACCATTATTATATATCTTTGTTCAGTTAGGAAATAAAATTGTCTGAAAAAGGGCGCAGAGAAGCGGCAACGATTACTGATCTATTATTGTACATGTATACAGTGTATGTTCTTTATTAAATGTTAATATATTATTCCAAATAGAAGCTGATCGGAAGCCGCCACCGCACGGCTCTTAATTATCAGATCTCGCAAAGCCCTAAAGCCAGTTTAGGCGCCAACATGTATACAACCAAGGTGCATGCAGTATTTTACTGGGGTCAATGAAAGTAGGACCAGGATTTTTCTCAATGTCTCTACTCTAGAAAGGTTAAACTTGCAGTAATTCATCCTGTGGTGTAAATTCTTGTAAGTACTTTTGTACTGGCGTATTTTTTTTACTACATTTAAAATGAAATCGTACAGAACTTTGCGATGCAGCCGTTTGTTTTCTACACCGTCTTGAATCCATTTGTACTCATTTTGCTTTCTTAGTAAGTTTGGGCAAGAATAATGTTACTCGACCACTCAATAGTTTTTTACGTTCATGACTAAATGCATAACTGCAAAGTGATGGATTCTGGATGACCAAAATTGGCTGGGATTCTGCTAGGTTCTCGTTCACGTCGAGCAACATGGCGGCGGATGTGTCTTACAGTTAACACACTCTTCTGATAAACAAACTTCCCATAACGAGATCGACAATGGGTTAATATTGCACAAGACTCCGAGTTGTCAGCAGTGACTTTTACAGATAACTGGGGGGTTTTCGGATTCTTATTAGGCAAAATTTGTGAACAGACATTCGATAACAAATGCATGTCACTTGATGAAATTATAAGCTGTTGAACGAGTTTAATCACATCAAGTTTATTTTGCATAACTTTATTAAAACCACAATAAACAATGCAGATTATAAAGCAAATTACAAATACTAGTTACCTTAATACATTCAAAGCTTTCCCATGTAGCGTTTATTTCTTGGGTCTCTTCAGAATATTTACCTGTCCTTTGCATCTTGTCTTCAATGTTCATTGTCACTTTCTTCATGTTGGATTGTATTTACAACAGTCTTCATGTTCAGAGGTTTTGAATAGCATAGTGACACCATGCATGAATTGTAGAAAGTCTTTTTATTATCGATGGTGACACATTTAAGCAATATTCAGTTTTGTATAAGATTGTTTTCAATTTTGTATTGAATAGTTTGAGTTTCTCTTTGAGATCGCGGACCAACCCGTTTTGAAATTGCTCGTCATCTTTTAGTGTAGGTCTACCGCGATTGGCGTGTGCAGTTGTAAGCATTGTGAGCATATTCACGATCAAGACAGTTTATTAGTTTGGACAGGGCTAATATTTGAGTGAGACTGCACACAGGCTACTAAGGGACTGGTCACTTTGGTCACTAGAGTGATCTGGTCACTAGCGTGACCCTCCCCTTGGCAATAGCCAAACATATCATGACCCCTCCGCACAAAATAGCTACTTCTAAAATAAACGTTCATACTGAAGCATATCTGTCAAAAATAATTATACTGGTTAATTTTGCTCATGAATTTTTAAAATGTATGTAAAATGACATTTGACCTTAGGATATATAAAACATGTGTTGTTTTATGTATTTTATGAATAAATTCATATGTTACTATTATACTATTTTATTACACTATTTTAACAATAATCACTGTGATCTGTATCTTAAAGTGAAACTATCATAGAGTGCGAGCTTAAATTTATGTGACCATCCCTTTTGATAGTTCAATTTTCTATAATATCCTCCCTTTTGAGGGGCTGAAAAAGTTATGACCCTCCCACTTTCTCCAACCTCCCTCCCCCTGGTAATTTATGACCAGTCCTTAAGGACTATATAATATTGTGTGTTTCTTAACGGTTGTAATATATGTCGCGATTATTGAGTAATCCTTGTTTGATTGTTTTTACCAGATATAAGAGCTGAAAATCAAATAAACCTAAACTTTGCTGAATTTACATCAAACTGGTGAGTAAAATATGAGTAATATGAATTTCTTGTTCCGGCGAGGGTTCAACAATGTCAACATGTAATATCCGAGTGAGTGCTAGAAACCTGAGGCAGAGGGAGTCGAGCGATGCAACGATCTGTACCAAATTTCTGAACACTATAACTGTCCATCTCCATGCAGCGACAGGCGGGGAAGCCAGAACGCATATCAGAATGGTCCTCAGTACCCCGCTGTTTTGTCGTAGATTTTTGAACATTATCTTGGTCAATATTTAATCGATTTCAATTCTGAAAACAGATTTGGAATTACCGAGTCTAAGTTCATATAACATACGTGCCTATTATATTATGCGAACGTGTATACCCTTCGTAAAATCTGTTTATGTACTTAGAAATTAATCGGCAATCAGGCGGCCGCTTTGTCGTATATTATTTTGAACGTTATCTCGGTCAATATTAACCTATTTCAATTGTGAAAACAGATTTGGAATTATCCATTTGGAATTATCCAGTGCAAGTACATAACAGCCACTAGTGAATTCGAGTGGATCTTGAATTGTGATAATATGATCAACTTGGCAAATACTAGTTTCCATTTACCAACACTGACGACGTATCAGGGCCGCCGAGAGCCAAGATAGGCCCAGGGGAAGGTGGGATTATGGTCTTTCACGAGCCCCTAAATGCCCTAGAAACTTCATTCTATGTGTAGGATTCGCATGATGGTTATCGTTTCGGGCCCCTTATTTGGCCTGGGCCCTGGAGCAGTTTCCCTGGCTACCCCCCACCCCCCCCCCCCCCCCCCCCCCCCCCTCAGGCAGGCCTGTAACGTCTACGCGCAGATACAAAAATACGAATCGTGTTTGCACTTGTTTTCATCAGCACTAGCGTAATATGTTTCTAGTATTTTCTTCGAAAGTGAGTTATATCGTGAAACTATCTAATTTACATCTTTCGGAATCTTACTGTTCTGGATCATGTATTTTATTACTTGTTCTTTGTATTCTTTGTATCGTCAGAATTTCTGCCTACCCTATAGTTTAAGCGTTAGCGTTATCTTAAAAATAAGGTCATTGAAGTATAGGGTTGTTAGAATTTCTGCCTACCCTATAGTTTAAGAGTTAGTATTATCTTAAAAGTAAGGTCATTGAAATTATAGGGTTGTCAAAATTTCTACCTATACCCTATAGTTTAAGACTAGAGTTAGCAATATCTTAAAAATAAGGTCATTAAAGTTATAGGGTTGTCAGAATTTCTGCCTGCCCTATAACAGTTAGCAAAATTTGCGGTCATTGAACGATAGGGTTGTCATAATTTTTGCCTTACCTTATACGTTAGTTAGCAAAATTTTAAAAATTACGGTCATTGAACGGATAGGGTTGTCAGAATTTCTGCCTGCCCTATAACAGTTAGCAAAATCTTAAAAAATAGCGGTCATTCAATGATAGGACCTTATACGTTAGTTAGCAAAATTTTAAAAATTGCGGTCATTGAAATGATAGGTTGTAAGAATTTCTGCCTACCCTATAACAGTTAGCAAAATCTTAAAACATAGCGGTCATTCAATGATAGGGTTATCAGAATTTCTGCCTACCCTATAACAGTTAGCAAAATCTTAAAAAATTGCGGTCATTCAATGATAGAGTTGTCAGAATTTTTGCCTACCCTAAAGAGTTAGCAAAATCTTAAAAAAATGAGGTTGGTGGAAAATCCGTCCGCGTCAGGTTACCGAAAATTAATATATACGTGAGTTTGACGGAAAAATGGAACAGTGGCAGGAGTTCTGGGATTGTTTTTCGAGCGCGATAGATACGAATGACAAATTATCGGACATAGACAAGTTTTCGTATTTGCGAGGGTACTTACAGTACAAGATCAAGCTAGAGCTGCCGCGATATTGGGATTTGCACTTACCTCTGTAAATTACAAGTCTGTGAAAGAGCTTCTAAAGCATTAGATTTGTGAATCATAAATTTGGTAGTTTGAAATTAATTTAAACTGATAAGTGCTAATGATTCTACTTGTTCATGTTGAACCGAACAATTCTAAAATATAATTTCTGCCGACTAAAATATAACTTCGCACCCCACATACCCCCCCCCCCCCCCCCCCCCCCCCCCCCCCGCCGTAGCGCCGGGCCTGGAATTCGTCCATCGTAGTTCCAGCCATCATCGACAAGATACCCGAATCGGTGCGATTAAGTATTACACGCGAAGGCAGTACGACGAGTGAGTTAGAACTGAGGGAAGAACTCTGGGTTCCAGGGAGAAACCACCGAGAGATAAGAGCCATAAGAGCGGAATCGGAAAGGGAGATTTAAGAACGGCAAGCGCCTTGATGACCAAAGGTAGGACGGCGGAAAAAGCAAAATGTGCTTTAATATTGTTTGGGAAAGCACAACAGTTTTTGATTTGGAAATAAGGCCGGTCGGGGGGGGGGGAGAGAGGAGGCAGCATAAGTATTGAGGCTTATGGTGTGTCATCTATTGCGCAAGTGAGAAATGAGCACATTGAGTCGAGACGGAAAGATTACCCCCACCTGCAAGAACTGTGGTTTTCGGACGCATGTGTAAGCACTCTGACTAGGTTCTAGAGATAGATGTGTTAAGGGGAGACCTTGATAGGAAAGCCGAATGAGCAACAAAGTTAGGATGGGTTTTGTTTAGGCCAATTAAAGGTTTCAGATACAGGAATGAAGCTGTGAATGTACAGTTTGTGAAAAATGAAGAGATTTTTTCTTTCTGACGTCTTGCATGGGGATGTTCAACGGTTGTGGGACTTGGATACCATTTGGATACGGGATGAATGCGAGGTGCACGAATCTTTGAAAGATGCAATCAGTTTTAACGGTAAACGTTATCTAGTACGTTTGCCTTGGAAAGAGGGGCACGCACCCTTGCCTTCGAATTATCGTAACAGCCTGAAAAGAATGAAGTCGCAGTTACATAGACTAAGAAGAGAGCCAGAAGTGTTGGAAGAGTATAATAGAGTAATTCAGCAACAGTCAGACAAGCCTAAGGAAATTATTGAGCCAGTTGTAGAAACGGAAGGATCAGAGAAAACTCATTATCTACCCCATCATGCTGTGGTGCGAAGAGAAGCGAAAACCACTAAGGTAAGGCAAGGGTGGTTTACGTTGCATCAACTAAGGAAGAGAAGGGTGGTGTATCGCTAAATGATTGTCTCCATGTTGGGCCACCATTAAATACTCCATTGTTATATTGTTATTTAACATTTTCAATGTAGAAATAGAAGTGAAAGACAGGGACTATTTGCGGTTTTTGTGGGTTGTGTTTGGAGGTAATTGTTCTCCGTTCTCTTGAACGCAACTTTACAGTACCACTTAGATTCATACGTGCATGAAGATCCAGAGTTCGTGAGAAAGTTGAAAGACGGTTTTTACGTAGATGACTTAGTCACTGGCGAACAGACAGAAGATAGAGAGGAAAGTTTGTACGGTGTTGCGAATGAAAGACTTTTAGCTGGAGGGTTTAGATTGAGAAAGTGGCTTAGTAAATTACTAAGTAATTACTAATTACTTTCTCAATCTAAACCCTCCAGCTAAAAGTCTTTCATTCGCAACACCGTACAAACTTTCCTCTCTATCTTCTGTCTGTTCGCCACTGCAGTGACTTCAGTGGCGTGCGGAGCACCTAGGGGGGTTTGGGGGCATGCCCCCCAGAACATTTTGAATTTCTAAAGCTCCAGAAGTGCATTTCCAGCGATTTCAGGAACGAGTTTTCAAAAAAATTTATCTGATAAGCAGGGTATTATTCATATCTTTTTTAGGATAAACATGTTAATTCACTGGGTCTTTGCTTTGCATGAGTCAAGAGTTAAAAGTAGATATATTTTCTTCAGCCAGTTAAAAATAACGTAGAAATACTGCCCAGAACTCTATCAGAAGAATTAAGGAATAGTTTATAATATTGGTGATTCCTGATAACAGTATAGAGTTCATATATTGCAATATTCAAATACGCGCTCTGGATGATATACTGAATTTATTTTATTAATAAACGTTATTCTATACGTCACGAAGGTGTCACGCATTTGTTGTCTCAGCTATGTTCTCAGCTAACCATAAATAAAGTCGCGCAGATTTCCAAACAGATTGAAAGTTGTCACAAAAGATCACCATTATTGTATGATTAAATAGTTGTATCAAATTTGCGCAGCAAAAGACACGTGAAGGGTTATTAAAGTAATTAAACATGATCGTTTATTTTGTTGGTTACGTGAACGTGCGTCGAACAATTTATGTGTCTACTGTCTGGTATGTTCTCTATATTAATCCATGCAGATAATATCATGTGGTATTGCCAATACCATGATATGATGCACATGATATTATCTGGATTAATATAGATTGGTACATAACGTCTTATAGTTATCTTATAATGGCAAACCGACGAAACGGTGTCTCGTATGTTTTAGACTATCCGAGAAGGGTCAGTGATTTTAGCTTATAGTATTAGCTATTCTGAAGCGTTGGAATATTTCAGTTGATGAATCATAGTTGATAAAACCGCGCGTACGCAAACATTAATTCTCTGCGATTGTCCGGCACTGATTCAATGCGCGTTTAAACAATTAAATAAACAATAAATACTTTTAGGGAAATAAGTAAATAACTGACATATCATAGAGAACTAAACATTACCTTTCAAATTATATCACCATTCACCAACGACTGATTCTTATTTATATGCATTTATATATTTAGAACAACGCGCCTATCAACTATCAAGTGGTGTCCTCAGAAGCGCCGCTTGCCTTCAGTAAAAATTCGTCGAATTGGAACTTCCTAACGTATTCCGCAATTATCACACAAACGCAAAAGACACGGCATTTTATAATTGAGTATACGTTGATTAAAGAGAAATTTAAATCGCTCTAGAAATTTTTTATTTTTCAAAAATTACTAGGCAAGCGGCGCTTGCCTGCGCTTAATGCACGCCACAAATAGTTGGAGAGATTGTAGTTGTCAATAGATGTTTGTACAGAACGATTGAAACAAAACTGAGTTGTCACTCCATGGGTTTGCAGATGCGAGTGTAAAGGCGTATAGTGCCGTCATTTATTTTGTTTGTGAAGTGAATGGAACCTTTCAGGTTGAGTTGTTGACGTCGAAGACTAGGGTAGCACCATTGAAGACCCAAACCATACCCAGATTAGAATTGATGTCGGGAGGAGTAAGTTGTTGGATTGATAATAAGGGTGAGTGGAAACAATTTGTAAGACATTGAGTCAACGAGATTTTGAGATTAACGAAGAGAGAAGAATGGAGCCACTGCCAAGGGGAGGGAAACCCGGCTGATGTAGGTTCAAGGGGATCCAACGCCTCCACACTCCCAGTCCGTGACAACCAGTTGTGGTGGGAAGGGCCCAAATGGCTTTCGGGTCCAGAGGAAATGTGGCCCGCCCCGTGCGAGGTTCTGGAAACACCCGAAACATCTGATGAAACGAAGAAATATATAGCTATGGCAGCTAGAATAGTAGAGGTTTTGAGCTTAGGAAATGTAGTTGAAATCGAGCGGTTTGGAAGGTTAAGTAGACTCATTAGAGTAACAGCATGGGTAATTAGATTTACGAAAAACGCGCGAGCGTAAGTGTGAGAATGTCAAGGTAACAGGTAAACCAGATGAACTTCGCGAGGCAGAAACAGTAAAGACAGCTCAGGAAGTACTAAAGGCACAAGATAATTATAGACAGTTGGTAAATAGATTGCAAATTGTAGAGGAAGATGGTGTTTTGCGATGCAAGGGCAGGCTTGAGAATTCAGATTTAGAAACAGAAGGCAGAAAACCTAAGATCTTACCAAAAGATCACCCGCTGACAGCTTTAATTATTAAGTCGTGCCACGAAATACATCAAAGTACATCATTCAGGATTGCGCGCTACGCTCGCTCAAGTTAGGTCTCAGTTTTGGAACCGAAGGGTAGGCAGACAGTGAAGAATGTTTTGAAGGGTTGTTCGGTATGTAGAAGGCACCAATGGAAACCATTTGGCGCGCCAATTCCAGCTGATTTGCCAGAGTTGACTTTGCCGGACCTTTATACGTCAAAGAGGGCAAAGGCATGGCTGTGGCGCTGTGGTCCTGTTGTGTCACAAGAGCAATTCACTTGGATCTTGTGCGGAATCTTACCGCAATCACGTTTCTGAATTGCTTAAGGCGGTTTGCATCAAGGAGGGGCAGACCTAGTCTGATTGTGTCTGATATAAATGCCAAGACATTTAAGGCCGTGTCAAAGGTGTTGAAAGGGTTTTCCGAGGACGTAGAATTGGACGGGTACTTAGCAAATAATCGCATAGATTGGAAGTTTAATTAAGGTTACAGAATACCCTAGAATGGTAATTTTTTTTGAAAATGGTGTTTTGATATGTTTGTAAAGGTTACCATTAGATCTATCAGCTGCAAAAATTTGAATTGAAAATATTGAAAATTGAGCGAGTTATCGTGTTAAAACGGTTTACGGTTATTATCCGTGGCGGGAAAGTCAACTATTAATTAACAGGATGAATGACAGCTAACTATCAAATTACGAAAGAAATTGGAAAAATAAACACAACTTCAAGTCGTCTCTCTAGCTCTATGTCTGACAGTAAACGGAATAAAAATCCATTCTGTGGTAGTCGTAAAAAACGGGCCAGACACAAGAAAGCTGACAAAGACGTCTTTTTGGATGAAAAAAGGAACATTTATCTGCCAGCGACAAGGGTTCATACTTTGAACAAGAGACACAATGGCCAGACGTGATTACGAACAGCGATAAACGTTCTCAAAGGTCTTCTAGAAGCGAGCAGAAACTGAAGACTAGTATGGAAAGTTTTCCAGAAGCGAAAAGCGGCATTACTGGTCAGAATCACAATCTGAATCAGATGATTTTGATTCGGATTTTAACTCAAGTGAAAATGAGGATGACAGTTCTGCTTGTACCAACCACCCGTTGGCAATTATATTGTTAGTCCAGAATGTTTGGAATTAATGCTAAAAAACTCTGCAGTGTGTAAGGAGTGCCAGCTTCCACTAAAAATACTTGAAAAAATGAATTCGAGACAAGGTTCAGGAGCGAAATGGATTTTCTCTTGCTCAAGTAAGACCTGTATTTCGCACCAAACATGTTTTCCTGAACCGATTTCGAAAAGAACAGGCCAGAAATACGACGTGAATTTCGGTGAATACATCCTCTGTTGTTGCTTTCAGAGCAATAGGAAAAGGCAAAGCCGCAGCAGAAAAATGTCTTAGCTGATGGATATTTCTTCTCCCGTTTACACTTGGAGTAAACATACCAAAAACATTAGAAATGAAATCTATTGCTGTGGTGCTGGGGCCATCAAGGTGTAGAATCTGACTCACTGGCATTGCGCTTTTTTTCTTTAGCCGTCGGCCGTCCGAGTACTTTTCGCGCATCTTGGAACTTTGTAGACAAGGGCTATTTCAGTGTACTTGTATAGTCTTTGTTTTGCAATTGCAACTCACCCAAAACAAACAATTAATATCGCTGTTGTTCTTATTGGTGCAAAGTAATTCAATTATTAGAGGGGGCGGAGAATTTGCAATAGCTGTTAAAAGTGTTAAAACTGCGCCAAACTTTCACGGCTTATTTATTACCACATCAATTTTGAGTCACATAGGGGCACTAAAAGGTGTAACCTGATCGCGCGTTTTAACCGATTCCCACCAAACTCGCACAGAATGTCAGCGAACAGCTGGGCTACAAAAGTGTGTCGGCGTTTTTTTTTATTGTAAAAACTAACTGAGTTACGGACCTTCATTCGTCAATTGCTTCTTCCACAACATAGGTCGAGGAATAAAATATCCTAGCTGCTAAACCCCTCCAGTAATAAAAAACCCCGACACACTTTTTTAGAACAAACATCGAGAAGTGTAAATATGGTAAATTGAGAGCTTTTTGGTAAAACCAAAGACCAGGTTAAACCGCGGCGCGAAGGTCATATGATTTTAAATTGATGAATATATCTGGAAAAATATTGTATTTTTTATTTTTTCCACAATTTGAGAGTGTTCTTCGCATACTTAACTATATTTGGTGCAAATTTGAGACAAATCGGAGACAAATTGCGCGGGCGGTAACAAATTTCGTGAATGGGCTTGCTAGGGTGTTCTGTAACCTTAACTATGGTTTAACAAGACTAGAGAATTTCATGGTGGGGAGGTTTTTTCGAAAGAATGTTTGGCACGGTAAAACGTGGAACGCTAAGTTGACGTACGATTTAATAGAGGTCGAAGGAACAGTGGAACACCATCTCACCTTATTTTCGGACGCAGACTGCAATCTTTCTTCGCAGATAGGAAGTTGAAGATTGGCGACGAGGACGATGATGATAAACAACATCATCTGAGTAGATATATAGGTTCTTGGCAAGGACAAGAAGGAAAAGAGAGTACCTGGCCGATCTCAGGGAATATAAAGGGAATGAAAGTCGAAAGGGTAGCGAAGTATAAAATTAGGTGATGTTGGGAAGTTGGCAGTAGTAGAAAGGTTGATTGTAGGGAAGGATAAGTCGAGTAGACCTGTACAAAAGCTGTACCCATTGGATGTGCGAAGTAGGAGTGGATGCGAAGAGGCGGATGAGGCAAGAGATGAGGGAACAGCTAAGGTACAGGAGGGATACTAAGGTACAGGAGGGATACAAACCGAGGGAGGGTGTTAGATCTTTTCTTTATTTTGATATAGCGAACATTTAATTAACATTTAAATAAGAATTAGTAAAGGTTATGATCAAAATCCGCAACTGTCGTATTGCATGCATAAGAAGTTTTATTTAGGTTGTTAATGTAATTGTGTAGTAGAAGTAATTTGTAAAATGTCGGTTATTTCCCGCGTGTCAATCAATGTAAGTAGATAAAATTCTGTAGTTAATTGGGTAAAAGGGATGGTAGTTAATGACTATTGTGTAAGTGCGTATGATGCATGCGGACCAGCAAAGGTGAATGTAACGAATTATGAAAATAAATAAAGCTAATAAATATATTACAGCGTCAATAACATACGGCGTTCGTTTGTTCGATTTGAAATATGACTGCTTGCGGACAGCCAGATAAGTCGTTCAATTCAGAAATACGATTTGGCAAAAGTGTCGCTTGAATTTATAACTTCGGGGCTTGCTCGTTTCGAGTAAATGTTGTTCGAATTGCTCGTTTCGAGTAAATGTTTGAATTTTGACATTATAAACGCGCCATATGATTACCGTATGTTATTTTAATATTAGAAGGCTGTGATCGCCTTGATACATGGTTTAGATTGTTATCGAGTGGAACACGGCAACAAACTACAAGCGTCTTAATTCAAGGAGACACTCGGATTTATAACTTCAATGTTTTTGACAACTGTGACATTTTGTCACAAATGGTCACTGTGGATATCCTGATGAAAGTGTGTTTCCGAGTGTTTCATATTACATCTCAAACAAGTCAGTATTTAGTTAAGAGAAAATCGAGGTGAAAATTGGCTTAGTTTATGTAATTTCTTCCTCCGATATCCAATTTTATTATATATTCATTTTATTTTTATTCAATATGACAAATAAAAAACTTAAATTGAATTTACATTTGATTTTCAATACGTTACAAGCAATACAAATATTTAACTAAACGAGGCGATGGTGCTGCAACTCGGACGCTCATGTCGTTACTCCAAGGCTTGTATAAAGGGTTAAAATAGGGTTAGCTTAAACAAGAAACTTGGAAATTTTACAATTCTGTGTGTACAGTACTTGATTTCTGTTTACGATACAGCATACAGTTTGGTTCCTGAAAGAGCTTGTCATTAATAGAGAAATCAGAATTGCATAGGATTAACTATTAATTATACCTTAGCAAAAAGAAAAGAGCATATCTTCAAAAAAATCCAATGCCGGAGAATAACATATTAAAGCCAGGCAGACGCTGCATTCGAATCAACCAAAACCTATAAAATATACTAAAAATACTAAATTTACAAAACGTGCATTTTTAAAAATATTTCTGAAAGAAATATTGATATTAAAGCTCCATGGTAATGTGGTTGTTGAAACACTTTGAAAATGGAATCCAAAGTTGCTGCGAACAAAAGGCATGATGTGAAAAATCCATAACATTTTACCAAATGCCGAGTAAAAGTCGATCGGGTGAAAAAGGTGAAAGTATTCCACCAAGCATTACGCAATCTCAGTGATTAATATTTTCCAACAAGTAGGCGTGGTCATCTGGGCGTGGCCACGTAGCAAAATGCCATATTTATTCACTAATTTATATAACATTAAATCATTTCTACTCATGTCTTATTTACGCAGTCTTTCCGTATTATATTAGCAAACAAAAAACTGTAAACAGTTAGAAAGTTATATAAAGTTATCAAACTTCGAGGTGTTTGGATATCCTGAGTAAACACTCTTCAGAATGTTTCATATTAAATCTCAACCAAATCAGTAGTTTAAGAGAAAATCGAGGTGAAAGTTGACTTAATTTATGTAATTTCTTCTTCCCATATCCAACCACCGTCTCGATGCTGATTTCCTTTGTTTTCGGCTCATGAATTATTAATGAGATTATTAATGTAATATATTACATTAATATACACGAGAAAACGTTTATTATCTGATTTCCAATCACCGAGTCGTGTGTTGAAAAACGAGGCCGCAGCCCGAGTTTTTTAACACACTTCGACGTGTTTGGAAATCAGGTAATAAACGCCTTTCGAGTGTATGATATAGCATCTCAAACAAATCAGTATTTTAACTTTTAAGATAAAATCGAGGTGAAAGTTGTCGAAATTTTATGCTAATTAAGATCACATATCTAAACCACCGTCTCGGTGCTGATTTCTTTTGTTTTCGGCTCATGAATTATTTATGAGTTTGAGATATACAATTCTCGACTACCAACAGGGGCGGATCAAGGGAGGGCACTTTGGGCAAGTGCCAGGGGCCCCGCGCTTATGTGGGGGTCCCGCAGATTTTTTTGTGCCTTGCGTTTATTTAGGGCATTATGTTTATAATTTATGGACCCCCAATTTTCTGGCTTCTGGGGGAATACATGTAGTGGGGCCCCGCGAGTGGGGCCCCGCGGCCCCCACCGTTTTTTAGAAGTTATCAGCTATTCGCAGCTGTTTTCTATGCGAATTTTTTTGTTGATTTTCTAGCCTCGCTCCGACTTGTTTTTTTTCTGGGGGGGGGAGGGTCAGGCGTGAGGCAACCGCAAATGTGCCAGGGCCCCCGCACATGCTTGATCGCCCCTGACTACCAAAATGATACTCTCAACTACAAACCTCGACTATAGATATAAATTTTTCGAATATAGACATGAATTTTTCGACCATAGATATAAAATTCTCGACTATAAGAATAGCGTTCTCTTATACAGATATTAATATAATATTCTCGAACTCTGAAATATGATTCTTGCCTAAATAAATTGATATCTCGATATCTTATATCTCAATTCCCCTTTATCCACGCAGACTAATATCTCGCTCAAATTACTCGTACGTATTCCTTTTGGCCGAAACCGTGAACATTTACGGTAAGTTTTAAGCTTTTCATTTACTATTTACTATGTACTGTCGGTTTTAACATTCGGTTTTAACAAACATTCAACAATATATTGGTCTTGTGGCCCATTTGTAAATGTACTGTAATACATTAGATAAAACCAGTGATCGCGCCGCGCACTTTGTATCCAATAGATAAAGGGCACATGGTACCACATGGTATTTGGCTACCACACGGTATTGGCTATTTTCCAAAACAACTGCTTGGTTTAGAAGCACAATGATCATCTGTTAAATGCTCATAATCTTCTAGGTGAAAAATTACAGGTCATGCTTTAATTTTGAAATCTAGAACCTATGAAACGCAATTTGCCGCATTGTGAGCGAAAGTTTACAGCTAAAGTTGTGGACCATTAGAAATCCTGGGTTACAATTCCCCCCAAAAAAATTGTGCAAGAAAAATGATTCAAAAAAATCCGGCGTTCGTTTCATGACCCGCGATTTCCGGTCGAGTTCGATAATAATCAATTTGCCTTTTCTGTATAGTTTTTTTTGGTTAGGGTTAGTATTTTGGTGATATTAGGGTTAACCATTATGGGTTAGCATTTCATTGAATTCTAAGAGAATACCGTATACGAATAGAAAATACATGTTGGCGTACAGCTTATAGCTATAGCACGTACGAATAGCCACTGCCATTATAATAATATTAAAGCGCATTAAATAGTCTCTGGCTATTGTAAATGTGTGTCATATGGCAACGCGGTTGGACATGCAGTGTAAACTGAATAAGAAGTTTGAATAAAATATAGAAAAAGAATAAAGATGCGTATAATTGTATTGTGCATAGAATACCATGCATCAATCGAGTAGGGAGAGGGTGCCAGTGGCATTAACTTTCGAGATACAGTAAAAACCCGCGTATAAGAACAAGTGGATTAAGAACACCCAGGCCTGATTTTAGGAAATAAAGTACCATTTATATAAGAACACATTCAGCCTGAAAAATGAAAGTTGTTCTTATATGGAAAAATATCAAAGATCAACACTACTTTTCATTGCACACATAATAGTTCCACCCCAATTATATGTAACAAAATATTAAACAAAATACTGTTTTTTAATCAAAATTTTTGCTAAAAACATACTTCAGATCACATATTTCCTGAAAAAGCTTATTCTATTTAGATATTTGATTATGCATGTATAAAGTTGTATTAAAAGTTTTAAAAAGGCTACAGTTGAATGTATTTCCTATGATAAACAAGCAGTTCTGTCATGTTTGAATGTTTTTTTCCCTTCAAAGTCTCTTCCTTTATACCTAATTGGAGTGTTCTATATGACTGCTAGCTGTACTACAGTATTATTATTCAATCAAAATGTGTATTTGCTGCAAACACAACATGGGGAAAGTGTTGATAGACACAGGCGCGGATCCAGGGGAGGTGAAATGGGTGAATTTTCACCCCCCTTTTTCTTAGCCCCCTTCTTTCTTTTTTTTCTTATCCCTCAAATATTAGGCTTTGGTTCTATTACATTATTACAAAAATTCACTCCCCCCATTTCAAAATTCACCCCCCCCATTTCAAAATCCTGGATCCGCGCCTGAGACAGTCTGTAAACTCTGACCTTGCAGTTGAACTGTTTTTGTTTCCATCTCACAAATGACCAATACACATTGTCAAAACTTGGTAGATTAATCACACTTTCGTATACCACTTATTTTCCAATGTAGCTCTTCTTTCTCCTGTTTTTTCTGCAGTCTTGTGATCACCTTTCTCAAATAGCGAGCATTTCCAACAAATCTATAATCAACAGGAAGTTCAAGTCCTTTGCCTTGGCCAGTGTTAAATCGGCTGCCAATACATTCTGCCTCAAGTTGTCCATACTCTGACAAAAACTTATAACAAATCCTGGATAACTCGATTGGAACGTGTCCGACAATCTTCTCTTCTTTATTATTTACAGCCACTGCATATCTGTCGTGGTCATTCTCTGGTTCCATCTCGCAGTCCAATATATCCCCAACATGCACAGTTGATTCTTTAAAATAAGCATGTACGCTTGCTTGGATGTAAAATTCGTATTCATCTGCCATTTTTGTTCGATTTGCGAAGAAAGCAGGTGAGATTTTGAACGAAGAATCCAAAATGGACGCTTCAACTTTCTGCTTTGACAACCTCGATCCCAGGGTCTTCTGGGTAATTTTCAAAATGGCTCGGTCCCATGACCACAGAAACCCAAATTAACACGCAACCAAGTCGTTTCGAAGCCGAGAAAGCTTTGCGGTTCTCCGGGTTTGGAGCAGATTTGAGGCTCACTTTGGACATCTACATGAATCGTACATTATTCTCTTGTGGTTTACGAAAATCAGTAGAGTTGAGAGATGGGAGGCTGTACGACATAACAACAACATTAGAAAAAGAAGTTAACCTGGTCGGTTGACAGATCGTTCAAAGGTCAACAGTATCTGGACGGCCATGTGCAATTCAAACATCCAAACATTGCCGAACAGAACTCGAACAGCAACAGCTCAGAATCTACCAGTACATCGACCATTGTCGTCAATAACAACACTCCGATATTGGCTGAGAGTCCAAACCTTGAGAATGTACCACGTGAATCGGCATGTGCTGCCCAGGGTAAAGTTCAAAGTCGCAGCAACAATCGAAAGGGAAGTAACACACGGAAGTCATACACTGTCGAATTCAAAAAGAAAACACTTGACCTTTTGGACTCGCTGAAATCATCAACCAAAAAGTACAACATAGTTGCAAAGCAACAAGGGGTCAACAGATCGCTGGTGTTTAAATGGGACAAAAACAGAAGCAAAATTCTCACAGAGCTGAGTCTTAACAAGAAGAAGCAGAACACCGGGGGTTCAAGATCAATGAGACAAAGGAGGAGGATCACTGCAAAATAAATCGGCACGTGCGGATAAATACCCTCTGGCTGCCAATCTTTTAGTTGCTGAGTTTCAAGCTACGCAGAGCAGCTGGAAGCAAGGTGACCAAACTTTGGCTGAAGAAGAAAATGAAAGAGAAAATCGGGGCATGCTACGGCACAGAACAAGCTGCAAAATTCAAAGGAAGCAGCAATTGGTTTCAGCGATTCAAGGGGAGGCACAACATAGTACTCAGAAGAAGAACGAATAAAAAGAAAGTTTGTGCAGACGATGGAAGGGATACAATCCTCAAGTTTCATAGGGGTTTGCGAAAATCCTTGAAGACAAAGAGGAGGAGAAACAAGTCATCTGAAGTTGATCCAAAGTATGGGAGATGGACACCTAAAAATCGATACAATGTCGACCAGGTTCCTCTCCCATTTGTGAATGAGCGAGGGACAACCTATGACACATTAGGGGCGAAGCAAGTGTGGGTTTCACAACTGTATCAGGGCTGATGGGGAACAAAATGTGAAGCCAGCCCTTATCTTCAGAGGAAAGGGGCGTGTGGCCACTGCAGAGAAGGGAAAGTACGACAAGCGAGTTGATGTCTATTTCCAGCAAAATGCTTGGATGGACAAGGAAATTAATATGCAGTGGGTCCAGGGTACCCTTATTCCAGGAATTGGAAAAGGCAGCGATGAAAAAGTTCTGTTTGCCGACAATGTTGGCTTCCAGCAAAGTAAAGAGTTTCATGAGACATGCAGAGATGAGTTGAATACAGTAGTCTATATGTTACCTGAAAATCATACGGACAAACTCCAGCCCATCGATGCAGGATGTGGGAGAATGATGAAACTCAAAATCGGTGCTGCCATGGAAACGTGGCTGGAAGAGAAGGACAATCTAGACAAATGGCAGGATAAACTCTCGGCAAGGGAACGTAGGATCTTGATGACCCAATGGACTGGCGAAGCATGGTCTGAATTGTGTAGTAATCAGACATTTTTCAAGAGATTATTTGAGAAAACTGGCTGCCTGATAACATCAGATGGCTCTGATGATTTCAAGATCTCACCCCAAGGCTTGGAAGATTATGTATCAGATTTGAATGGATCAGTTAATTAGTATAGAGAACAAGGAAGTTTGCTGCTGACATTTTGCTCTCCTAGTTTACTTAGGATAGGGGGCCAGCCAAAAGTTCCATTTTGAATTTGTATGGTTTTGTTTGGGTCTTAGTCTGTTCTGGAGTGCAGGCTGTACTCCACAATATACAGTTGCATCAATACAGTACAGTATTGCCTTGATTTATCAATTTTTTTAAAATTAAAATACAATTGTGTGCATATATATTGATTTCATCTATTGGTAGCCTAGTATGTTCCTTATTTTAAGAAACTTTTTTTAAGAACACTTAAGAACACTTACAGGCTGATTTTGCAGATTATAACCCTTTATATAAGAACCAAATCAGCCTGAACCGCCAAAATAGGTGTTCTTATACGCGGGTTTTTACTGTAGCGCAACAATGCCAAATATGCAAATTAACTTCTAAGCCATGTTGAAAGTGTTAAGCATAGAATACCTCAATACCATGCATCAATAGAGTAGCCAGTGGTATTAACTGGTTATAAAATTCAAGATAATCGAGTTCGAGATAGCGCAATTCTACTGTAGTATGCATACAGTAAGTCAATGACTGACTTCTAAGCCATGACTGACTATACGTAGCATGCGCGGTACAGGTAGATATATACGTACACATGATTAATCGGGCCAGATCGGGCAAACACTGACAAATTCTCGCCAATTTCGTGCCGAATTTACCTTACCTCCTACTCCCAAACGATGATTATACTGCAGGTTCAGATTATCTCCAATCCCAAAGAAATTGAATAACAAAAACATTATCTCTGTCAGCCCGACTTATCTCAGAGTTACTGTCTCAGAATCTCTGTTGATCTCTGTTATCAGAGTTACTGTCTCAGAATCTCTGTTATCTCAGAATTACTGTTGATATTAAAGGATTATAATCCTTTAATATCAACAGTACAGCTTTGTAATACTTCAATCAGGCCGCCTATATATATATATATATATATATATAGCAAAGTGAAAAGGTGGTAAACTGCCAAGAATTTAGTGACGAGATACTGACGTTTCGAGCGGAGCCCTCTATGAAGGGCTCTATGAAGGGCTCTTTCTCTGATGAAGGGCTCCGCTCGAAACGTCAGTATCTCGTCACTAAATTCTTGGCAGTTTAATTACCACCTTTTCACTTTGCTATATATTCAAAACACTGTCTACGCAGCACTCTACTTATATATTATATATATATATATTATATATATATATTATATATATATATTATATATATATATTATATATATATTATATATATATTATATATATATTTATATATATATTATATATATATATTATATACGTGTAGGTTTTGGTCTACGAAATGCAAAGAGTGCTCAACAACATATAGTTAGAGCAAATAATAGATTTTCGCTTACCTCAAAACTGGTCTGCTACAACTTGTTTCATCTGTAAAAGAATCTTCAGGCAGTGACAATATCGAAAGGGATGACCGCTTATTTATAGGCTTTCTGCCGGAAAGTGGGGGCGTATGTGGGGGACAAAGCATGAGGTCATGGCTTTGTTTGCGTTGTTTACGCGAAATTTATTACGATGACGACACTGTGAAATTATTTCCGCTCTTTTGTTGAGTAAACTATTCTTATTTTTTTCTTTTAAAATACAAAATTTTTCTTCTAAACATAAATTGCATCGTTTTGATCCTCCTGTGTACGAAATAGAATGTTTTAGAATTTGCCAATTAATACTGAAATCTTTATTGTTTTCTTTCAATGTCCAAATATATTTCGAAAGTTCGGTGTCATTTTCATGCTTTTTATGTTGAAAAGATTTAGTGTGGTTGGCCAATCGTTCTTTGAATGTGGTTTGCAGTCATACCAATGTAATGTTTTATTTTCGTTTGTGATGTTTACTGTCACTGTTGCTTTGTATACTATGTCTCTAGTCATGCATTGTTCTTGAAGCGGGCAAATGGTGTTCTCTCTACAACTGCAATTAGTAGCGTCCCTATCCTGCGGTTTGATGTTCCTAGCTATGCGTGCATTGTGCTTAGTGATTATTGACTTAACGTTGTTCATGCAGCTGTAACTTACTTTAACTGTATTTCTGTTAAAAATCTTATGGAGCTTGTGGTGCGGAGGGAAATGTTTGTCAATTAGGCTAAGGAAATTACGTCCTATGTTAGTGCTGACACTCTTGCTAAATGGTGGGTTGAACCAAATGATATTGCGTTGCCTATTCCTACGTGGTCGTTGCGGTGTATCATGAGTGTAGCTAAGTTCATGATTAAAGTTGCTGTGCCTAAGCGCGTTCTGATATTAAGGGTGCAGATTCCTGAAAAGTTTGCTCATCTGACGAAAGGAGTTTAATGCGTTTGTTAATTGATGCAGGGTAGTTGCCTTGTTATGCTTGGTGGATGGTTAGAGTGCATATTTATGTATAGCGGATCGTCATTGGGCTTTCCTATAGGGCCTATAGTTTCCATTGTTAAGGTCGAAAGTTACATCTAAAAAGTTTACTATACGTAAATTTGATTCGGCGGTGATTTTTAGGTCAAATTGCTCGAAAATTTTGTGGAGATCTTTTTCTTGTTTTGTCTGCTAAACGTGCTGATTTACTTTTTATGATAGCCAAACCGTCATCTCTATATAGGCCGATGCTTTCTTTGCCAAATTTCTTACTTAGGTGGTTTAAAATGAAAAGGCCTACGAGCTCACAAATTTCCGCGCCGTCGAAACTGCCCATGGTAACGTCGAACAAATTCTTGCTATCTTTTTTTATCCATGAAATTCCGCTATTGAAAAGGAGAGATTTTCTAGCGTGTTTTATTATTGAAATGTTGTTTTGAGGTATAGTAGCCAAATTTGAAGCCCAGGACAGAGCTTGGTCCAATAGTTTTTCAGAAATAGATGGGTAGAAATCGACAATGTCAAATGAAATGAAACTGTGTCTGTCCTTATCTTTTATATTGCCAAACCACTCAATAACTTGTTTTGTATTTCTCCATTGATTTAAATTCAGTTTTTGTCTCAAATTAGAATTAATTTTGTCCAAAATAGCTTTGCTTAGTTTTCCGGATTCGCTTTTGGCGGGGTTAATTAATCGACATTTTGGGTTGTTTTCGAAATTTTCTTTGTGGTCTTTTAAAGATATAAATGCTTCGCGTTTTTTCATTTTTTCAATTCTGTCGCCGATTCCTAAATTGTTCGAAATGTCTTTTAGTTCTGAGTCGATTTCATCTATAGAGTCCTCGGATCCATGCTTATATGTTTTTGTGATGTTGTCATGTAAGAGATTGTTGTATATGTCGGGTGGGGTTTCATAAATATTCCGAGTTTTGTCTGCAAAATGAAAATGTTGGGGGACGTATTAATTTTCTTTAAATCGTTAGCCAAAGATTTCTGAAATTGGTTCCTATATGGCCGGAATTGTACATTCTCGATTAGTTTTATAAGTTCGTCTTCGAAGGGTTTCATATCTGGAATCGAAGGAGGTGTTTTGTTGGACGCAAGGCCGAAAAGGTTCTTTTGGTTTCTCACTATTTTTGTTTTTAAGAAAGAAATTGGCTTTCCATCTCATACGTTTTAATACACTTTCCACTTTTTCAATCAAATTCTTCAAATAAGCGTCCTGTGATGGTATAGGGATATTCTTTAGCGAATAGTCAAACCGAAATTGCCGCATTTTAAGGTTAGATAGGAATGAATGAATAACGTAAACAAGAGTGCACAACCGATATACGGGTGCAAATATACGTGTAGGTTTTGGTCTACGAAATGCAAAGAGTGCTCAACAACATATAGTTAGAGCAAATAATAGATTTTCGCTTACCTCAAAACTGGTCTGCTACAACTTGTTTCATCTGTAAAAGAATCTTCAGGCAGTGACAATATCGAAAGGGATGACCGCTTATTTATAGGCTTTCTGCCGGAAAGTGGGGGCGTATGTGGGGGACAAAGCATGAGGTCATGGCTTTGTTTGCGTTGTTTACGCGAAATTTATTACGATGACGACACTGTGAAATTATTTCCGCTCTTTTGTTGAGTAAACTATTCTTATTTTTTTCTTTTAAAATACAAAATTTTTCTTCTAAACATAAATTGCATCGTTTTGATCCTCCTGTGTACGAAATAGAATGTTTTAGAATTTGCCAATTAATACTGAAATCTTTATTGTTTTCTTTCAATGTCCAAATATATTTCGAAAGTTCGGTGTCATTTTCATGCTTTTTATGTTGAAAAGATTTAGTGTGGTTGGCCAATCGTTCTTTGAATGTGGTTGCAGTCATACCAATGTAATGTTTTATTTCGTTTGTGATGTTTACTGTCACTGTTGCTTTGTATACTATGTCTCTAGTCATGCATTGTTCTTAAAGAGCGGAAATAATTTCACAGTGTCGTCATCGTAATAAATTTCGCGTAAACAACGCAAACAAAGCCATGACCTCATGCTTTGTCCCCCACATACGCCCCCACTTTCCGGCAGAAAGCCTATAAATAAGCGGTCATCCCTTTCGATATTGTCACTGCCTGAAGATTCTTTTACAGATGAAACAAGTTGTAGCAGACCAGTTTTGAGGTAAGCGAAAATCTATATATTATATATATATATTATATATTATATATATTATATATATATATATTATATATATATATATATATATATATATATATATATATATATATATATATATATATATATATATATATATATATATATATATATATATATATATATATATATATATATATATATATATATATATATATATATATATATATATATATATATATATATATATATAGCAAAGTGAAAAGGTGGTAAACTGCCAAGAATTTAGTGACGAGATACTGACGTTTCGTTTCGTTTTCGTCTTACTCTGATGAAGGGCTCCGCTCGAAACGTCAGTATCTCGTCACTAAATTATATATATATATATATATATATATATATATATATATATATATATATATATATATATATATATATATATATATATATATATATATATATAAATATATATATTATATATATATATATATATATATATATATATATATATATATATATATATATATATATATATATATATATATATATATATATATATATATATATTGAAAGGATTTATGGTGAAGGAAAATTTCAAGTGTTGGAATACATACATTTAATTTTTAAGACCAAACCGGGACCAGTTGCGAAAAATGCAACTTCAAGGCCTTCCGGCTGGAATTGAACCCGCGACCCCTTTTAAAACACAGGTTTTGAAACAAAAAAGCACCACTGAAAAACTATATATTTTGTCCGCCAACTTTACGCCAGAGCAAATACGAAGAAAATAAAGCGCAATGCATGCCGGGACGACCTTCGCACCTCCTCTGGGTGGGAGCTAAATACCCCCATGAATACATTTATATGCTATAATTCATTAGCCCCGCTCTTCGTTGCTGAATTCAAAACCTTCCCCGTTTTTTTAGACTGCAATTTATATAGGTAATTTAAAGTGCTTATCCGGGGTTTTGCTTTGAGCTTCGCTTTTTCAAGCTTTCTTTGTATTTCACTGTTAAATCACTGTGTAATGTCTTTGCGTATCCTTGTTAAACGTTATTTCATGTGAATAGTAAATCAACTTTAATGTAGGGAGAAAAGGCATGAAGATATTTTATAATTATTCTCAAGAGATTCCAAAGATCACAAATATGTAAAATCCCAAAACCCCGGATAAGCACTTTAATAGGATTGATGACCTTGGTATACGCAGTGTCCGTCAGTCCAATGTATTTTTGCTTCCTTATAAGGAATGTATTCCGTATATGCACTGCCACCACGTACGGGCGTAACTTGGCGGTGTCAAGCAGCCAAGTTATGGAACGCCCTCCCGGATACAGTTGACATTATATTGACATTGACATGTGCTTTAAGTGATGTCCAGACCTCCACGACCTATGTAGAGTTTATAATCCTTGAAAAATTCAGATTTCTGTTTGAAAATCCGGCGGATTACAGGGACACTTACGAAGCGGGCGCGAAACAGGTAGCAAGTTCAACTGCTCCACTACCTTGCCTTCGTTTTGAGGGTTATAATTTCATGTTACGAGGTTCCAAATATATTAGCATATATTAGCAACACAACGATAGATATATTAGTAACAGAACGATATGTTATGTATTACCAGGAAGATACGACATTGGATTGGGAGACATTGTTCTTTAAAAATCCCACTTTAAATTTCTGTTTTTATTCAGAAAGTTAAAGTGCTACTGAGATGAAACATTCGTCTATCCAATTTTGATTTTATCTAAAAGTATTTTGAAAATTAGACAGAATGGCGTTCTCCGTTTCTCAATATTTCATCTCGTTCCAGAGATATTCAGGTTTTATATATTCATGCCAATTAGATACGTCTGACGTCATCCACTCACATACATGTAGACTAAATGAAATTCACAAAATGAGGAATATCTCTTCAAATAACAAGCAGAATGTTTTCAAACTTTGCACATGTATGCCAATGAGGAATGTGCACATTAATGTGCATAGTATGTTGTTACCAATAAAATCTTAATTTCTGCCTTTTTTTAAAGACTAAGATGATTTAAACCTCAAAAATACAATATGTACGTGTGTAGGAATCTTCCAATCTATGCACAGCAGTAAACGTTTGATAGACGAGAAATAAACAAATTTTGTTTTACAAGTGGAAGAGATCTGACACCAAGTGGTCTCCATGGCAACAACATACTGTACCCAGTGGAGTATACTTTCATCATTGGCATACAGGTGCAAAGTTTCAAAACATTCTGCTTGTTATTTGTAGCCTGTGTACAGGCTGAATATACACCTGTAATTTAGTCTGACGATAGCTTGTCGACCCCCCACTGAGCTTCTCAGATCTGAGTAGTAGATTTTGAGTGGTTCATAATTGTTTATTTGATTGGATTATTTGATCTCACAAGAATTCCCAGAGAACCAATTGTAACTGGAATAAGACAAGAGTTGTGATTTGGACAATCAAAATCTACTTCTTAGATCTGAGAAGCTCAGCGGGGGGTCGACAAGCTATCGTGCGAGTTTTCACAGACTGAATTACAGGTGTATATTCATGCTGTACACAAGCTAGTTATTTGAAGAGATACTGTATTTCTCATTTTGTTCATTTAATTTAGTCTATGTGAGTGGATGACGTCAGACGTATCTAATTTGCATGTTTCGAAAACCTGAATATCTCTGGAACGAGATGAAATATTGAGAATAATTTTAGATAAAATAAAAATTGGATAGATGATTTTTTCGTCGCAGTAGCACTTTAACTCTTTCCTGTCCGGCTGAAAAACATCCAAAATTGAACTACCTCTTTGTCCCCTCGCCCGGCGCGAAGGCCGAAGGCCTGAGGGCGAGGGTGCTAATATCGACCGGCGTTTAGTCCCTTATCACGCGAGATCCAAGCCGTTCCTAGATCTAGGATCAGTTTATAGGTATATATATATATATATATATATATATGATCAACCGTCCTCATGCGCGGCATGGGAAAATGTGGCACTGGTAACTAGATACTCAGATAATAAATTGAACCGTCATAAGAGACATAGTTTTTTGAGGAAATAGAAATCCGAGTCCGAGTATGTATTTTGACTCGCTAATTCCAAATCTGTTTTCAGAATTGAAAACGGTTATATATTGATCGAGATTATCATAGCCGACCAAGCCCGGACTAATTTCTAAGTACATAAACCATTTTTACGAAGGGTATTCACGTTCTCGTAATATAGTAGACACATATGTTATGTATTTTGACTCGCTAATTCCAAATCTGTTTTCAGAATTGAAAACGGTTATATATTGATCGAGATATTCAACATAATATTCGACGAAGTGACCGGCTAATCATAGCCGACAAAGCCGACTAACTTTCTAAGTACATAAACCATTTTTACGAAGGGTATTCACGTTCTCGTAATATAGTAGACACATATGTGATGTATTTTGACTCGCCAATTCCAAATCTGTTTTCAGAATTGAAAACGGTTAAATATTGATCGAGATAACGTTCAAAATAATATACGATGAAGTGACCAGTTTATAATCGACTAATTTCTAAGTACATAAACCGTTTTTACGAAGGGTACTCACGTTCTCGTAATATAGTAAACGCGTATGTTATGTATGTTGACTCGCTAATTCCAAATCTGTTTTCAGAGTTTAAATCGGTTAAATATTGGCCGAGATAACGTTCAAACATTTCTTCGACGAAACGGGCTTTTGGAAATTGTGAATTTTTGCAAAACTGAAATACAATGCCACGGCGTGCGAGGTCTGGGCACCATGGATGGAGAAATTCCCGTAGGGGGGGGGGGGGGGGGTAGAAAAGGCGGGCGAGGGGATTATTGCGAATTCGTATTTCTAGTTCTATTGATGTCTCGGGAAATATCCAGAACTGTTGCGAAACCTATTACCAATGCTTTTGAATTTTCCGAACAAGACACATTATGTTAATATAAATTAGCATTAATTCTCCTAAATCAGGTTGAAAAACTTCCATTTTTCTAGAAAAGGCCATCTTGCACGCCCGCGTAGCATCATGAAAATTCAAAATGCCACCAATCGCAGAGTTGTTTATAAAATCAAATCAAACTTGGCGTGTGAGTGGATCTCATGTGCCTGGCGCTTGTCGAATTTCAATTTTTAATCTTGCGTTACCGTGTGTCGTGTTTTTCGATTGACGACTTCGGGGTCTTCTATGACCCCTTCTGACTGGGCCGGACAGGAAAGAGTTAAGAGGTGTTTTTAAAAGAACGAGGTAATACATAACATATCTATCGTTCTGTTGCTAATATATGCTAATATATTTGGAACCTCGTAACATGAAATTATAAAAGCGTACTGAAAATTAAAGGTCAGAACAATCAATTTACTCGTTTACGTCATGTCTCTGCTTGCTTGTGTGTGTGTGTGTGTGTGTGTGGGGGGGGGGGGGAGGGGGGGATGGGACTGTACTGCTGGGGGGGGGGTCCGGGTGATGCCCCCGAGGAAAATGTTTGAAATTAGGGTCTCTGAAATAGGATTTCCTGACTTCTGAGAGTAATTTACAGGAAGTTTAAATGGATCTAAACTGGCAAGAAATAAAAAAAATAAGGTAATGTTATTCATGACCTTGATGAATATCATTCAAGGTCATTGGTCATGAATGTTTTAGTGGCGAATCTGAAGGGAAACGGTGCACAGAATATTCCTGTTATCAAGCGGAACACGGCAACAAACGACAGTTTTAAAAGGAGACAGTATAACCCAAGTTTTTGAAAATATCCCGCATGATTACCGTATGTATGTTATTTTAATATTAGAAGGCTATATATCGCCTTGATACGTGGTTAAAGATTCTGTTCCGTGGCAGCATTTCACTTTTGATAAGAACTCCTAGTTGATATATAATTTCTACTTAGTTATAATTAGACATTGTTGGAGACTGGCAAATAAGGGGTAAATAAGGGTTCTCTTATTGAGAAGTCACGCGAGATAATGAAGCGAGTAGCAAACGTTAGAAGTGAGAGAAATAAATATATCATAAAATTACGAGTGAGTTTTCTGATAGGCGGGTGCATCGTTTCCGACAACATATTTTATATTACGATTATGATTTCTGTAATTTCTGTATATTAGGATTATTTTATTTTTATTTTATTTTATTTTGTGACAATACCTGAAAATTAGCTGAGTGTAGCTAACTGCTAGTACCTGCTAAGTACTTGTTCGCGTTAAATAAAGTTTATTGTATACTCAACCTTTGATCTCATTCCCAAGACTTTGTTATCACTTTATCACTTTACGTTTCATGGCCTTTTGCTAAATTTCTGTATTTAATTCTACATTGATATGCAATTTTTGATCTCTAGAATGCGTTCTATGTTTTGTCAAGTTGGAAAGAAAAGCAGATATTAAAGTGCCTATCCGGTGTTTGAGAATTTTAGATATTTGGGATTTTTGGAATCTTTTTTTGTAAAATATCTTTTTTTTGTAAAATATCTTGTCATTCGAAAATTTCATCTTCATACTTTTTACCTCTCTGCTGTTAAAAAGTTGATTTACTATTCACAGTAAATGACGTCAAAGCAGGGACACGCAAAGACATTGCACACTGATTCAGGAGTGAAATACAAAGAAAGTTTGAGAGAATTAACGAATTTTGTCTAAACATGAGTGTTTAAAGTTCAGAGCCAAACTTTCTTTGTATTTCACTGTTCAATTAGTGCAATGACTTCGCGTGTCGCTGCTTTGACGTCATTTCCTGTGAATAGTAAATCAACTTTAGCAGGGGGAAAAGGAATGGTATTTCAGGACGATGAAATTTTCGAATCAAAAGCTAGGGGGAAAGGTATTTTTAAGCAAAAGCTAGGGGGAAAGGTATGACAGTGAAAATGAAACAATCGGCAAAGCGTTCTCTGTCATATGAAGAAGACTCTACGTCTTCACAACCCATTCCAAACACCGCATGCGAAAGCGCACGTTAAGCATGACCATCTGTCAGTGTCATCTTTCCTGCTCAACTGAAGATGTTGTCGATCTGACGGAAAAGATACAGTAGAAGTATAAAGGAACAGAACGTAACATTTGAGCCTATCTTCGTGTCGAATCCATGGAGAATATCACACAAGCTGCAATTTACCATATAGGCATAGTGGAAATTACCATAGTACATGTAATGCAGATGGAATTACCATTTAAGAAATAGAAAACATTTTCCGTGTTTCCATAGAGTTATCGAAACACGAGTGAAAGTTTGGGAGAACGAGAAATGGCAGTGGGAACACGAGCCCGCAGAGCGAGTGTTTCCACGCTATTTCGAGTTCTCCCAATCTTTCACGAGTGTTTCTATAACGTATGGAAACACGGAAAGATGTTTTCTATTTCATATATATATATATATGATATATATAACATGAAAACACAAGCTTGAGTTACTTCATAAGAACTTTATTCACGACAAATTTGTTTCGTATGGCAAGTGCGAAGATTGCCACACTCAGGTGAATGTTGCGTCTGGTGTTATTTCAGTATATTTGAGATGTTTGGTTGATATGTGACGTTGTGTTGTTTATGTCGTGCATGGATCGTGTTACGAGTGTGGAAAATTATTATTACATAGCAAATGTTTCTTACGATGTCTACAAGTAGATATAAGTTCGTTCCTTTTGTTAAGGGAGCTTAATTCGGGGTGGCAAATAATAATGAATTTTTCGTAAAGGCAGAGATTGCATCGTTTAGTCCTGTTGGAGTATGGTTGGCATTTCTTAATGATTTTCCATCTTATTGAGTGTCGGGTGTTCGATTCTTTTAAAGACCAAATATGTTTACTCAGCTCTGTGGCGTGTTTCCGTTTCTCGTTTCGAAATGAGCTAGTGTGGTTCAGGTATCTTGTTTTGAATGTTCCCTCTGTTAAACCGACGTAGGTTTCTTGCTTGGTGTTGTCTTCATTCGTTACAGTTTGAATAAAATATTCAACAGGAATACCATACAATAAATACCTCACTCTTAATCCGGAGACTAGGACGTGCGCAAGCCACCCATTTAAATATAGACTTCTAACTAGTACTAAGGATACATTTCATTATTCCTTCTTTCCTAGATCCATATAAGAGAATGGAACTCTCTACCAGCAGAGATTGTTTGTTTGGACTCTGTTGACTCATTTAAGTCTAACCTTTTTAAACATGCGAATAACTAATATTTAGGCTTAATATAATTTTGTTAATTTTTTGATTATAGTTTATAGTTGATGTGATATCGTAAGATTTCATCAACTCAATAAAATGTAGATGTAGATAAAGCTGAGCTACAGTTGTATGCCAATAAATTGACACTCAACAAAGAAGCCGAACAACACACAACACCAGAAACCGGGTAGTTTACCAAGCGACTGTAACGAATGAAGACAACACCAAGCAAGAAACCTACGTCGGTTTAACAGAGGGAACATTCAAAACAAGATACCTGAACCACACTAGCTCATTTCGAAACGAGAAACGGAAACACGCCACAGAGCTGAGTAAACATATTTGGTCTTTAAAAGAATCGAACACCCGACACTCAATAAGATGGAAAATCATTAAGAAATGCCGACCATCTCCAACAGGACTAAACGATGCAATCTCTGCCTTTACGAAAAATTCATTATTATTTGCCACCCCGAATTAAGCTCCCTTAACAAAAGGAACGAACTTATATCTACTTGTAGACATCGTAAGAAACATTTGCTATGTAATAATAATTTTCCACACCCTTAACGCGATCCATGCACGACATAAACAACACAACGTCACATATCAACCAAACATCTCAAATATACTGAAATAACACCAGACGCAACATTCACCTGATGAGTGTGGCAAGCACGAAACAAATTTGACTTGAATAAAGTTCTTATGAAGTAACTCAAACTTGTGTTTTCATGTTATATCGCTCTGCTTCGCAATTGAGCACTCTACCCGTATGATTTTGTACTCGATACTAGTTATCAACACATTTATATATATATATATATATATATATATATATATATATATATATACCATATATATATACCATATATATATATACCATATATATATACCATATATACCATATATATATACTATATCAAATTGCATGATATCAAATTGTTTTGTTTGTGAATATAGTTTCCTTCATTGTTTCTCACAATATTGAGCATGCAGAAGAATGCACATCCGTGTCCCTCATACACAGCTGTGAGATATGAAGCGACAGAATATATTGAACTGCATTTTTATACAAGAAACAAATACTGATTAACTTAGTTTATCAACTGTTATAATGTCAACTTTTTGTGTTCTTATTGAACTGCATTTTATGCAAGAAACAAATTCTGATTAACTTAGTTTATCAACTGTTATAATGTCAACTTTTTGGGTTCATATTGAACTGCATTGTTATGCAAGCCTTGTACAGAGAACTATGTTATATAACTATTTTATATTTATGTTCAACTGCATTTTTATGCAACTGTTCAACTTACATCTGTTTAATATTACACGTGTTCATGAACTACTATATTGTGAATAGATGTTGAGAATTGTTACAACACAAGGGTGGTCAACAAGGTTGGGGCAGATGTGAGACATATGCAAACATTTGATGCATATGCAGGGTGCTGTGCATAATAAATGTCTTACCCCAGATAGATGTGCAAGCTCATTGTGAGCTCCATTTATATATAGAACTCACTGCTCTGGTATTACCTAAACCATAACCGCATGGGTACGAGGCTGTACTACCTCCGCTGCGACTTTGACTTCAATAAGCCCACCACTTATTTTTGCAATTTTGCACAATATCACGACTGCCTTGGATTTCCAGGCAGCACTTCCCTTGCCATAGTAACTTCTAGTTTTATTACTGTATAGTGTAATCTATGTTAGGTTTCTTTTTTGGTATTTTTTTTTGGTGAAGCTAATAAAATAAAACAAAATAAAATAAATAAAACAATATACAGGTATGTCGCGATTATTGAGCAATCCTTGTTTGATTGTTTTTACATAGAACTGCATTGACCAGATATAATTAAAGCTGAAAATCAAATAAACCTGAACTTGGCTGAATTTACACCAAACTGGTGAGTAAAATATGAGTAATATGAATTTCTTGTTCCGGCGAGGGTGTAATATCGAGTGAGTGCTAGAAACCTGAGGCAGAAGGAGTCGAGCGATGGAACGATCTGTACAAATTTTCTGAACATATCTGTCCATCTCCATGCAGTGACAGGGACAAAGCAGTTTCACATCTCGATACTAGAAACACGTATCCGCAATAACCCATCGCCCGCCTGTTTTTTATGTTCATTATTACATAATATAAGAATGGTCCACAGTACCCCTCCGTCGCACGCCCGCAAATCGCAAGCCGCCATTTTGTCGTATATTATTTTGTACATTATCTCGGTCAATATTTAACCGTTTTCAATTCTGAAAACAGATCATGGAATTATCCAGTCCAAGTACATAACAGCCACTAGCCAGTGAATTCGAGTGGATTTTGAATTGTTATAATATGATCGACTTGGCAAATACTAGTTTCCATTTACCACCCTGACAACGTGTGCTGAATTCGGCTAGGCGCAGATACAAAAATACGAGTCGTGTTTACACTTGTGTTGTGAAACCTATATATAATCTACTATTATATCTATAAACCTTATCTTGGTAGAATATTCACGTCGACTTAACTGAATACCGGCGCCTAAAGTTTATCTAAAATTATCGTATCTACTATTGTCCTGTGACAAGGTACACAATGTCACATTCTGTCACATTTTTAATTACCATCTTGTCATCAGTTTCCTGAGTGACTTTACACAGGCACAGATTTGTTGATTTAGTTTAATTAAATCTAGCATGAATTTAAGCTAAGAAGAAGCCTTCGATTTATTTACATTAGTTGTTTACCCACATTTAGTAACGAACCTTTAAAGTCGAATTGCTTCTTGAATACTTTATGAAACTGTAAAATAATATAACGATTATGTAGCTTATGATATCTCCTATCTTACCATGTCAATTTAGTTAGGAACTAAGGTTATTTACTATAAGGAAAAACTTTTCAACTGATTTGCCTTGGCCAGCAGATTCCAAGCAACGCCTTCAAAAGATTGAGCCAAGCAGCCTGGTATCGAATAATCTGATGTCACTCATCAACTATAAAAGAATATGTTCCTCTCACAATAGAGCAGTCGTCATGAGTGGTAAAGTGGTGTAAAATAACTCAGTGGTAATAAGTGGTGCAAGGAACGCAAACGAATCAGTCCGCATAGAGAATAGAATATCCAGAAGAACAGAAGATACAGAGCTGAGCTGAACAGCACGACAGCCGTATAAAGAACTCCCGGGGTATTGCCCGGGGGGATGGTTACAGGAAGAATTGATCCATGCGTTAACCTCACGCCTGTGTGCTCTACCTCTGAGAAGTCCCCCTATATAACCGACTGGTGGAGGTTATAACAACTGCTGGAGAATCCGGGCTCCATAACAATTGGTGGAGGATACTATCCCCCCGATCATAACACTTGTGTTCATCAGCAGTTTTTACTTCGAAAGTGAGTTATATCGTGAAACTATCCAATTTACATATTGATGTGGACTCTTCGCAACAAATTGAAACGTTGACGCTAACAGACTATTCATATTTTATTTTGTACTACTAAAAAAGAGTCAAAATAGGTGTTCTCCATACGTCTACTCTTAGCGTCCTTCGAGTTAACAAAAAACAACAATGCTCTCGTGTTCCCGTCTCGATCACAGTTAAAAATAACAACGTATTGAATTACCAGTTTGCATAATTAATGCTTAATTAACTAAATATCAAAACTTTTTATATCAAATATTTTCCCCAGTGCGGAAAATCTGACTGGAGTTTGAGCAACGATACTCAATGTCTCGGTCTTTCAACTATTATAAAGTTTACTGTCAGTTTTCAAGTTCTCGTCGTGTTGCAATCAAACATAGCTTTACTATGGGTCTTTCGTAATGTCCTTTTGATGTCTTGATCTTCACCTTTCGAACAAGACCATCACTGCCAGGGAATACTTCATCCACGAGCGCCATCTGCCATTCAGCTCTCTTGCGATTGGCGTCGATCTCTAACACCAGGTCTCCAACTTCCAGGTTCTCTCTCTTCTTGTGCCACTTTTCTCTGACCAAGAGACTGGGAGCAAAATATTTCAACCAGCATTGCCAGAACTGATACGCTCTCTTCTGGACACTTCTGGTAAAGTGCCTTGGGTTGACCAATTCTTCTGGTTCTGGTTGTGCCACACCAAAGTTCGGTCCTATGATCAGATCGTTGGGCGTGATTGGAGGCTCCTCCCAAATGTTGCTTGACGCCGGATACAAAGGTCTCGAGTTGACCAGATAGGTTACTTCAGATAGGAATATCCTCCATTGCTCTTCCGTGTACGCTGCCATCTTGCATGTACTCTCCAACGCTCTTCGGACTGACTTGATCCGAGACTCCACGACCCCATTCATGTGACTGGCCTTCGGAACGTTCCAAACCCATTCAAACATGGTGCCTTGATCTGCAAGCGTAGATTTCACTTCTGTCACATTCCAGCTGCGTACCATCTCTCGCAGGTATTCTTGAGCTCCCACAAAGTTGGTTCCTCGGTCTGACCACACCAGTTTAGGATGTCCTCTAAGGCATGCAAATCTCCTAAAGTCCATCAAGAACGTGTCCGTGGACTTGTCAGTGCAGAGCTCAAGGTGGATGGCTCTACTCGTCATACAAGTGAAGATGCAGCACCAAGCTTCTTTGATCGTCCTTCTTGCAACTTTCACTTCGAATGGACCAAAGAGATCCAAGGCGGTGTTGGCAAACGCTGGATAACTGACTTCGACCCGGAAGTTTGGTAGCTGTCCCATACGTTGTTCGCAGCAAGGAATACAGTTTCTGACGATAAATCTGGCCACATCTTTCAGTCCAATTATCCAGTATTCTTGTCTGATCTCTGCCATCAATCGCTTGTATCCACAGTGTCCAAATTTCTGATGGTAGTGTTGGAGCAGCAGCTCGACCAATGGGTGGTTCTTCGGCAGAATTGTCGGATTTCGGATCGCTTGGGGCAAATCATGAACATTTTCTAGCCTACCTCTGGCTTTCCAACGTCCGTCGTCATCTAGAAATGGGCTCAAATTCTGTACTTGCTTGTGATTCACTTCCATTCCTGTCTGCACCATCTTGATTAGACGTCTTTCTGCATCTTGAATTTCTGCAACGGATATCGGTCCCTTGATACCCTTCTTTCGAAGAATGTTCTCAATCGCTCTCACGGTCAAAGCTGTCACTCTTCTCGCTTTACGAAAGTTGGATGATCTGGCCAAAATTCTGTCTAAGACATCTTTGGTTTCTTCACTGGTTTCCACAATCAGTCCAGATACTACTCTTTCTTCATCTTGAATCTTTTCAAAGGTGACTGCACTGGTTTCTGCCTCTCTGTTGTCGATATCCTCAGCAGTTACTGCCTTGAGTTTTGGCGATGTTTCTTCGGTATCATGTGGTGTAGGTTGCAAGTTCTTTTGGGTCTTCAACGTGGTTTTGTTCTTCTTCTCTGGGTCAAATTGCAATTTGGGTATCTTCTTCGCCCTTGTACTGTACTTTTAAAATCTGGCCATTCGCTTTCTGGCTGTTGCATGACGATGCCATGTTGGGAGTTCCTCTGGCGTTATCCCCCGAGTGAGTGCATCTGCTGGGTTTTCTTTCGAAGTGATGTACCGCCAAACGTCTTGTGGATGACTTTCCTGTATCTCAGCAACTCGGACACTGACGAACGGCTTAAACTCTGCTGAAGAACTTCTTATCCAAGACAAGGCTGTGGTGGAGTCGCACCAGAATTTCTTGTTGAGCTTGATCTTTAAGGCTCGCTCCGTTTCGGTAGCTAGTCGACTCAGCAGTAGACATCCCATCATCCAGCCTCGGTATGGTCTTTTTCTTCAATGGTGCAACCAGGGCTTTCGATGCCACAAAACTAGAAGAAAAGTTTCCATTTTCCAACTGCCATCGAAGGAAGATTGCGCTGCCGTACCCCTTCTCTCCTCCATCTGAAAATCCATGGAGTTGTGGAGATCCAACCGCGCTTTTAGGTTTCAGGCATCTTTCTAGTCGGGTATGAAGAAGAGTGTTCATCGTCTCGAGAATCTTCAGCCACTTGGTCTTCTCTTCCTGGGGTAGCAACTCGTCCCACTGGTAGCCTTCTGCCCACAAATTCTGGAGGTGTATGCGAAATTGGATTGTAGTTGGTGCCATTAGACCCAATGGATCCCACAATTGCGATACTAAACCAAGGACCTTTCGTTTGGTACACTGATCGAGATCTGCTTTCACGGCATCCTTTTTCAGAGAAATAGTATCAGCTTTCTTATCCCATTGATGGCCAAGTAAGTTCACACAATTTTCACTTGGCACTTGATCAACTTCAGGATTATTACTGTGCCACGCTTTGATTGCGAACTTGCCTTTTCTCAGAATAGCATCTATACAAGAAGTCACTTCTTTGGCCTTGTCTGGTTGATGTCTCTGACCCTGCGATATCGTCTACGTAGGTATGATCTTTCAGGACTCTTGCTGCTTCTGGTGCTTCATCTTTGGCTTTGTTGGCCAAAAGATTTATGGCATTAATGGCGAGGTCTGGAGCTGGCTTATCTCCAAAGCTGAGACGTACCCATTGATACACATCTGGCTCCCTGTGGGCATCTCCATCTCTCCAAAGAAATCTGTGGTACTTCTGGTCATCTGGATGGACAGCAACTTGGTTGAACATTTTTGCGTTGTCTCCCGCAAAGGCAATTTCTTCTTCTCTCCATCCAACTAAGACATCAAGCGAAAGACATTGAGCGAAAGTCCTTTCGCTTTGGCAGCTGAGTCAAAGACCAATCTAACCTTTGTAGACTTGTCAGTCGTTTCGACTTCCCCAATTGGAAGATACCAAGCTGGCTCACCTGGGTTTACTGCATCAGGTTGGAGCTTGATGACCACCTCTCTATCAACCAAGGCTTTTATCTCCTTGTTGAAGACCTCCAATTTCCCTTTCTTTGCCAGTTGTTTTTCTTTAGATACCATTCTCTTGTAGGCCATGGACCAGTTGTTTGGCAAATTAGGATGTCCTTTCTTCCAAGGCATTCTGACTTGAATACGACCATCTTCCAATACTGTGGTTGTTTCTTGAACATGTCGAATGAAATCGCATTCTTTCATGTCTTTTCCAGAACATACACAGTACCGTGTAGGTTTTACTCCAACTTGGTCTTGGAAGAGCAGTTTCTTTATGTCGTGATTCCTTGACTCTTCATCGACCGTTTCTATGGCATGGATTCCGGGAGCACTCTCCTCATCAATATGGCCTAAAGCTGACCAACCAAAGATATTCTTCTTGGCAATTGGTTCCCCAGGGTTACCTGTCAGAACTTTAAAATCATGGTGGGCTTCTGGCAGATCAGTTCCTAACAAGATATCAACTGGTCCCCCACTAAGGTGAAGATCTTCTACGATGTGAGCTAAGTGTGGAAATCGGGTTACAGCTTTCTTCGATACAGTTCTGGCTCCTTGGCATGGTTTCTTGACTGAGTAGGCTTTCACGTTGAAAACAATATCATCATCAAAGCACGGAGAGATCTTCAATTCAAATTCTGCTGAGTCCTCAATCCTGACTCCTCCTGCTACCTACATTTTCATCCTTTTGGTTTCACCAACCAGCCCAAGCTTTTCTGCGAATTCTTTTCGGATCAAGCTTTGATTGGAACCACTGTCGATCGACTGGAATACCACTGCTGCAGTGAACCTTGACTTTCTGGATTGGAACGTTTGCAGCACCTGAAGAATTTGTCGAGATGGTACCCACTTGGTTAGTCTTCTCTCCTTTACTCGATCCTAGCTTGCTAGAATTGAATGGTGTGGCCTTTGGGTCCAACACTGGGGCGATTTGGTCTCATGTTCCGACTTGTCTTTATGTAGCCAGTAGTGATGTGGTCGTCCACAGTTGTTTATATCACAAGCTTTTCTTGTACACTGCTGATACCTGTGACCAGTTTTCAAGCACTTCTTGCACCTTTTGGACTGAATTACAATGTCCCATCGTTCTTTCACTTTCATCTTTTTAAATACTGGGCAAATGGCTAAACCATGAAGTTGAGAACAACCAAGACAACAACCTGAACCCGGGATGTCTCCACCACCCACATCTACAGGATAAATCCCCACTTTATGAAGTAATTTCTGATCTGGTTGACTGGTAGCCACTAGCTTTGCCTCTTGTTCCAAATACTCTAGCAAAGTTTCAAGGTCTTCGTTCTTCTTAGTATCAATCATACTTCTCCTGTAGGCTCTTTGATCATCCACTATTAACTTTGCTAGGATATCAGCGAATACATACTTGCTCTGGGTTTCGTCACTGGCTCCAACGTCTTCCATTCTGAGTATAAATCTACGGATTGTTGCCACGAAGCTTCGAATTGAATTCGCATCTTTAGATTTCAGAGGTCGCAATGTCTTGATTTCGTTCATCAAGATTCTGATTAGCTCGTTGTCGTCACCAAGTAACTTGTCCAGAAACTTCCAAATTGCCTCGGTTGTAGTAAAACATTATATTTCAAACCTCAACGGTGGTTGAACAGCTTCAATTAATCTCGCAAGTTGGTTACCTTCATCTTCATAGTTTTTCTTCATCGTGTCCTTGAATATTCTCTTCCATGTCCGGTAGTTCTTGATATTGCCAGAAAATTGTGGTACTTTAATTCTCTCCAGATTAGACTTCGGTCGTTCTTTCTCACTGTCAGTCGATTTCTCAGTCGGTTTCGATACCATGTTAGTTATAATCTTGCTCGCCTTTCGGTAATTTTCCAATTCTCCTAGTAGACCGCCATATTCTGTCATCACTGCATCAATAAACCCATCGTGACTGGTGAAATCTTCTTCCTCAACTTTAGCTTCGGTCATCAACTCCGTTATTTCGTCGTGTATATGCCTTATTGCCTTGTATTTGGCTGAAACTTCGTCGAACTCTTCTTCTAGGCGAGATATTTCCGGGCTGGCCTTTAGTATGATCGTGAAACTCTTGACTGCGTCGAAGAACTTCTTCTTCGCCGACTTTCGCTTTCGTACCATTTCTTCTATCTCCGTCATGGTTGTATATCTCTGATTCTTCCTTACCTCTACGTCCCTTTTGTTTATTTGCGTGCCACAGTTGTTGAACGTGTCTGGAACATGTCATCTGATTCTTGGCAATATTCGCCCAAATGAATATTCCTGTTTCGTTCTGATGCTGTCAACCTATTTTGACTGATGTGGACTCTTCGCAACAAATTGAAACGTTGACGCTAACAGACTATTCATATTTTATTTTGTACTACTAAAAAAGAGTCAAAATAGGTGTTCTCCATACGTCTACTCTTAGCGTCCTTCGAGTTAACAAAAAAAAACAATGCTCTCGTGTTCCCGTCTCGATCACAGTTAAAAATAAGAACGTATTGAATTACTAGTTTACATAATTAATGCTTAATTAACTAAATATCAAAACACGACTGGTGGAGGTTATAACAACTGCTGGAGAATCCGGGCTCCATAACAATTGGTGGAGGATACTATCCCCCCGATCATAACACTTGTGTTCATCAGCAGTTTTTACTTCGAAAGTGGGTTATATCGTGAAACTATCAATTTACATATTTCGGAATCTTACTGTTCTGGATCATTTTCGCTAAGCATGTATTTTATTCTTTGTATTTAGTTTGACTTATTTTGTTTGATATGTATACTAGCCTGCTAACCTGTATGCAATTTTTAACGGGGAGGGGGGGGGGGGGGGGCGCCAGCATTAAGATTTTTCGACAAGTGGGCGTGGTCATGTGAGTGTGGTAACGTAGCAAAATGCTATTTATTCACTAATTCATTACATTGAATTATTTCTACTCATGTTTTATATATATTGGCGACACGCCGAGCTGAAGTACTCGGAATGTGTTACCGGTATCGGCGTATCGCAATGTTTTGACAAGATTATGATACATGTACACTGTCGCAATTTAATTTATCTCCAAAGCTCGCATGGAAATTTCCGACAGGAAATCAGAATTTTCCGACAGATGACATTCTAAATGTTGTGTGTGTCTGTGGAGGAGTAGCCTGAGTATCAGGCTTTCTCTAGGGGGGGAAGGGAGGAGGGGGGGGGAGAGAGGGGGAAGAAGGGGGAGAGGAAAGCCTGACACAAAAGCGTGGTTTTGGGCTTTCCGCCCCCTTCAAATAACAGGCACTTTGCGAAAAATGGTAGCCAATCAGAATCATATTTTCCGTTGTTGTATACTTCCGGTTCAAGCGATAGTTTATTTCCGGTTGTGTTATGCGCTATGCAAGTGAATAGATTCTCATTTACAATTTTTACGGCCAAGTTTTTTATGCTTTCTGTCGAATTGTTCGCATGAGTTCTAAGCGAAAATACCCTTTCCTTTCTTGCCTGTTCCCCTGCAAAACAAACAGCAACAACAAAAATTAATTAACCATGGTTAACACAAAATGATATGTATAACACAGCAATCCTTTATGGTGAGTTTCACTAATTTTATATCTCGGTGGTCTTCGACGAACACTTGGTGGTCAACTCTTAAGACAGTTTTCAAACTGAATACATTGATCGACTGGATTTTTATATGCTATGTGTTTGGGGGCAAAATATTATCATGCATGTGATATGAACATATTTGAACAAGGCATAAGGGAATAAAAGAAAATAATGTATCGGTCTCTACGGTGTGGACTTCGTCAACAACCAGAAATTCTGCATCATCAAGGGAACCAGAGGTCAGTTGCTTTCTCCAAGAATCAGAGAGCCAACATTCGGCACTCCCAAACAGGATTTCCTTGTCTCTGTGGTTGTCAGAACTGTTCAGTTCTTCGAGCGTTGCAGCAGCTATCCCGCGTGATTTCAGCCTCTCTACTTGTTGTTTTCAAGCGGGCTGACTACAATAACTTTGCAGGTCTTCCTCTCGTCTGTTTTGGTGAACCAGTAGTTGGAAAAAATCTTTGGTAATAATTCTGGTAAATAAGACTTTTGCCGAACCCAGTTGGTAAAATTCCCAATACATCCTTGCGTTCTACGGCGAGGCTTTTTAAACACGCTTTCTGCTCGTGTTTCAGCTCTATACCTGGGAAATATTGCATTGATGCTACAAGAGCGTCCTCAAACTCCTTTATGTTCATAGTTTTAATCTATAACAAATATTTTTTCCTCGACTAGCTTCGACTCTTTGTCTGTGTCCTTTCCCAATTCCGCCCGCTCCCCCAAACGTAACGCCTGCCAACGCAGGCTATGTCTTTGTGTAAATACAGTATGGCGTCTTTATTTTTTTGCGTTTTCCTTTCGACTACCGGTGTAAATCACGTGATGCGCTTCTTCGTTTTTCGACCAATCAGCGTAGCATCCAAATTCTGGATGTTGAACATGGCAAATCAATCGATTTGTGTCAGGCCCTCTTCTCCCCCTACAAACGCCTGCTTGCGGGCTACTCTTCCCCAACCCCGAGGGGCCTGATACTCAGGCTAGTGCAGGAGCAGAAATGGCCGTCTGACCTTATCCATCCACCCATCAAGGTAAACAGGATTATTTGAAATAGTATAAATGTAATATAGTAAAATAGTATAACAGTAAAATAGTATGATAAACGCTTTCTCGATATATGTTAACAACCGAAATACTAACGCGAAAACTACACCCCATCTAGTGAAACTAACCACGTGTAGAGGGTTAGGGTGAGATGATGAGGGAGCCTTCGTGAGCCTTCAAACTGCTAAATGGTCAGGGTTCACAGCCAAAACTTGCGCCCATTATAAGCCGGTTGTGATCACCGTGGTTATACAACTTACACGCTATTCCGGAAGTACACCAACCTTTTTAGATATTTGATTTGTATTTCTACACTTCCTACGCAGCACAACAAGTTTTATGATCACCGTGGTTATAATTTGCGTGGATAGGGTGTCGATTTTGGATGACATTTGACAATATGGTGTTGGACTATGCAGCCAGACAGAGCCCTTACTTGTCGGAAGGGCCAAGGGGTTTTGTAGTTGCCTTCCGAGCTTCAGACTCATGTGAGTAGTTGTTCCTCGAGGGTTTTTCTTCGGGTTCTCCGGTTTTCCTCCTCGGTAAAATCAACACTTAGTTGTTAATGTCGATACATATATCAATCGAACCAGTACATCATTGTAACCTTCGCTCCTCATCGAGTATGGTTAACTCAAGGTTTAGAGCGTCTCACCGGCAATCAGAGGTTTCTGAGGATTCTCAGGTTTATGAGGATTTGAGCTTGACGATCGTCCATGTATCGTTTAAAGAAAGAATTGAGTCTTGGCAATGTTGTTGCTTGAAGAGGAAAAGTAAAACGCGTTGGTGGGCTCGATATATAATGTAATACAGCCAATGTTTCTTCGCTTTCGTAGATGCTGGTTTATCACATTCATTGGCAATGGAATTTTCAAACTACTATTCTCAAGTTGTCGCTTTAATTGCACGAAATGGTTAAGAGGGATGATTCAAGAGGACCTTTCTGTTTTTGTCTGGTCTTTATTTTTGGTTAGGTTAGCGGTTAGTGTTCGGGTTAGGTTTAACTGTAGGATAACGGTTTGGCCGGGCTAGGATTGCTAGTTCTTGAAAATGGGAAGGTCCTTTTGAGTCATCTCGACAACGGACTACGACCACAGTTGATTAATTATAACTGATATTTCAACATATTTATCCATAACAATCATGCAAACAGAATCGCATGGAACCGTAGTTTTGTAGATTTGACAGAGTTAAGTTTGTAAGTAAATTTAAACACCCCAGAAACAAAATTCATATTATTTAGACCCTCTAAAAAAGAGTGAAGGATAACATATCAATTTCCATAAGCAATATAAATGTTGAACAAGTTAGGAACATAATATTTCTGGGTACTGTCATTGATGAATGCTTAACGTGGAATTACCATCTATCAGCAGAATCCGACATTTTACAAATTTGAATGCTCTAAAACTAATTTATTATGCATTAGTCTATCCATACATAATTTATGGCAATCTAATATGGGGTAATACGTACAAAAAGCGAACTCAAATATTAGTGAATATTATACAAAATAAATTGTTAGCTTAATGACATTTAATTCTTATTTAGAACACAGTGAACCAATATTTAGGAAAATATTAAACATTTCTAAAATCAACAACTATCTAACTAGTTTATTCATGTCTTGATACCACCACTTAAATAACCTACCAGAAACATTTACAAATTATTGTGTTGCTAATAACCAAATTCATCAACACAACACAAGAAATGCATCACAACATCAAGTCCTATAAAAGAACAATTATGCAAAAAATACACTTTCTAACAAAGGGGTTAATGTTTGGAATGAACTAGATATCAACTAAAAAATATCAAACCTTCTTCAAAAGAAAAGTGAAAAATTACATCTTACAAACTCAAGAAGACTAGTGAAATATATTGCAATTATTATTTTTATGATTGCAGTGTATATGATTATTTGTATTTATGATTGCATTGTGTTGTTGCATATGTATATCGATGCGTGTACGGTACACTGCTAAATTTTATTTGTATGTGTCATTTCACATCTTAATTTTTTTATCATTTTTATAGCTTATTCTTCTTTCTATTCAAAAACTTTGAACTGACTTTAATTAAACAAATTAATAAATCTAATGTAAACTAGGGGTCTTAATAAAAATCCTGTTATGGTTTCTAGTAGGCCCCTAGCTAGCCCTAACAAATTATGATATCAATCAATGTAAATAAATAAATAAATAAATTATATGGGCGAAATAAATAAATAAAAATAAATAAATAAAAACTAGTGCTGATTAATTTCTGATCTAGAGGCCATGTAGATTTCTTCCTGGTTGCCACATACCAGAGTTTTCCTTCCACAGTTACCTATTAAAGTAAGATCTTACAAAAAGGTGAAAATTCAAAGCTCACTTTTAGCGAATATCACTCATATCATTAGAAAGTTCGCAAAAAACTATATAAAGGACATTCAAGCGGGTTGTACGATTTTACAAGCTCGTTTTGAGTTACAGAAGGCTAAACCCACTAAAAACAAGCATTAATTTTGTAGCATTTTGCGGCATTTTCCTCATTTTTGAGCGTTAATAACTCAAAATAGGCTTAGAAAATCGTCCTACCCGCTTGAATGTCTTTCACATAGATTTTTGAGAACTTTCTAATGATATAGGTGATATTCGCTAAAAGTGAACTTTGAATTTTCACCTTTTTATAAGATCTGACTTTAATAGGTAACTGTGGAAGAAAAACTCGATTATGTGGCAACCAGGAAGAAATCTGCATTGCCTCCTCAGAAATTCATCAGCACTAGTTTTTATTTATTTATTTTTATTTATTTATTTCGCCCATATAATTTATTTATTTATTTACATTGATTGATATCATGGGCTAGGGGCCTACTAGAAACCATAACAGGCAAAATATTAAGACCCCTAGTTTACATTAGATTAGTCAGTTCAAAGTTTTTGAATAGAAAGAAGAATAAGCTATAAAAATGATAAAAAAATTAAGATATGAAATATATTTTGTGGATACTTTAGAGTTTAGTACTTTAATAGGTAAATTGGAAGAAAAACTCGATTTTGTGGCAACCAGGAAGAAATCTGCATTCCTCTATATCAGAAATTCATCAGCACTAGTAACTCTATCTGTACATGCCAAGGCTCGTGCTTTAATAAAAAGGCGAACGATTGAGGCAAAATTTCGGGCTTAACCGCCGGGCTAATTACGCAAACGTGTATACCCTTCGTAAAAACCTGCTTACCGTATTTCCTCTAATTAAATTTTGAAACAATTTGATGCGGCGTTTATTAGAGGGAGGCGTTTATTAAACAATATGTTATTGACCGAGCGCGAGGTCCGGATAAGAAGGATATTGCTCGCGCGAGTTCTTTTTTTTCCGTTTTTACTCTTAATACACTACTGTACTTCCTTGGAGCAGATGAGAGAAATAGCCTCGTATTGAAAGTTACTTGTTCAGTTGTACTGCATGGCAAACGAAAACGAGAAGTAGGATTGGTTGTTCCCGCATTATTCATTGCTCGCACGACAAAGAAATCGACAGCAATAACTCTTCACGAAGAGATGAAGAAAAGAAAAGAAAAACTGTTGCATTTTGAGTTAAAATATGAACTCAAGAAGGAAGAAATTAAAAAGATTTCTTATTTGGTTCCATTGATGCCACAAAATAAATAAATCTGTCAATTTTAGAATCCTTTTTCTTGCACTTTCTGCATTTTTTCCTAGTAAACGCCGCTCGATGTGTGCGGCGTTTATTAGTGGGAGGCGTTTATTAGAGGAAATACGGTATGTAATTCGTCAATGACCGCAAATTGACCGCTTCGCTTTGTCTGCCAAGGCCGAAATATTGTCGGATTCAAACGGATCATCCAAAACGACTTGGTCCTGTCATACAGAACTCATATACAGAACTCGTGACTAGGCTCCGTAGCTCAGTGGTCAGAGCACTGCACTAGCATCGCAGGGTCGCGGGTTCAATTCCGGCCGGAAGGCCTTGAAGTTGCATTTTTCGCAACATCCCGGTTTGGTCTTAAAATGTATGTATTACAACATATATATATAAATATATATATATATATATATATATATATATATATATATATATATATATATATATATATATATATATATATATATATATTATATATATATATATAATATATATATATATATATATATATATATATATATATATATATATATATATATATATATATATATATATCAAATAGAGATCTTGTGTTTGTGTTTGGAGAGTGCTCGATACCATCGGTAGAGCATATATATAGAATAACTGGACACGGTTACACTTTTGACATTAGTTTATTGCATACAGTTCTGTTTCGTACAGGCGAACCTGCACTCATCAGTGCTAGACTAAATGTGACTTATCAGTCTTATAAGTCACATTTAGTCTAGCACTGATGAGTGCAGGTTCGCCTGTACGATGTACAGGCGAACTAATGTCATAAACTAATGTCAAAAGTGTAACCGTGTCCAGTTATTATTATTATATATATATATATATATATATATATATATATATATATATATATATATATATATATATATATATATATATATATATATATATATATATTTATATTTATATTTATATATATATATATATATATATATATATATATATATATATATATATATATATATATATATATATATATATATATATATAGCAAAGTGAAAAGGTGGTAAACTGCCAAGAATTTAGTGATGAGATACTGACGTTTCGAGCGGAGCCCTTCATCAGAGTAAGACGAGATGAAATGAAATAAATAGGGCTTATATATATATGCCAAAAGGGTGTCACAAGTAGAAAGTAGCCAATCAAATGCACGGGAGATAAACAAACTAATAATTAATGAGATGGGAAACGTTAGATCATTTGCTATTTTTAACAGTCGATCAGCAAGCAGACTGAGGGGGCGGGAGAAATGACGGGTCCAATATTCAAGGGGATTAGGCGATAATATTAGCATAAGAAACAAAAACTTGAAAAGGAATGAAAGTGCATACGCGAATAATAAAAATTAATAATAATAAAGGTTCCAAGCAAACTAAAATAACCAAAAACTTGTAGGAAATTAAATAAAAGAAAAACGTTCGTTAAGACCAAGAGGATGTGTGGTGCCAAGTTTAAAAATGAGACGCTTCTCTTGCCGCTTGCGGTTATCGTTGCCACCGGAGATGGGAAGGATGGCACAGACTTTCATGTCTGAAACCAAATGGTTGGAGCTGTTGAAATGGCGGGCTACAGGTTTGTCACCATCATTGATCCTCACGGAACGAAGATGTTCAGCAAACCTGTCTGAAAGACGTCGCCCAGTTTCACCGATGTAGATTTTAGGGCATTTATCGCATGAAATGCAATAAATTATGTTGGTGGACGTGCATGAAAAAGCATGACGGATTGTGTGGTCGAATTTGGGGGCAGTAATAACTGTGGTGGGATTGAGAAAAGCGCATGTGTTACAGCGGGAACGGCCGCAAGAAAATGTTCCCGCTGGTGCCGAGGTATTTTGTTTAAGGGCACTATGTACTAAGGAGTCACGAATGTTTTTATTACGGCGAAAAGATACCAAAGGGTTGTCGGTGAAAATGGCTGACGTCTCAGGATCATTTTGTAAAATGTGAAAATTCCGATTAATAATATTTTTAACTTTAAAATTGAAAGGATGAAATGTTAGAACTAAAGGAATTTTATTGTTTGAAACTCGTTCCAAAGATGGTTCAAGGGCGTCTAAACGGGGGACGAGAAAAGCTTTCTGAACGGCGAGGTCTAAAAGGTTGGTAGGGTAACCACGTTGGACAAAAAAAGATCTCATTTCCATTGATTTGACTTGAAAATCTTGGTCGTCGCTACATAAGCGGCGAAGACGCAAGAATTGAGAGTAAGGGATGGATTGCTTAGTGTGGTTGGGATGAGAGGATGAAAATAGAAGATAACTATGGGAGTCAGTAGGCTTGTACGAGACCGACGTTTTCAGCGAATCACCATTAATCGAAATTAAAATATCAAGGAACGACACAGAGGTCTCGCTGATTTCCCACGTGAACTTCAGAGCAGGATGAAAATCATCAACAAAGTTGATGAACTGCTCTAAAAGGACACGTGAACACGACGCTGTTCCTAAACAGTCATCGATAAATCTTCCGAAAAAATCAGGCAAGGGACCCGTGTATTGTTCAAAGATCTGTTTTTCAACATAACCAACAAATAAATTAGCATAGCTTGGACCCATTTTGGTGCCCATCGCAACACCACTTATTTGTTGATAATGTTCACCATCAAACGAAAAATTGTTAAGGGTAAGCACTAGTTCTGCTAAGCGGAGTAACGTGGTTGTGGAGGGTTCTAAATTAGTGCGCTGATCAAAGAAAAACTTCAGAGCTTCAAGGCCATCACAATGGGGAATGACGGTGTATAAGGACTTGACGTCCATCGTGAAAATAAATTTATCGGAACTACTGAAACGTAACTGGTCGAAAATTTGCAAGGCATGTTTAGTATCTTTGATATAAGAAGGCAACTTCTTAACCAAAGGATACATAACGTTGTCTAGAAAACTGGAAACGAGCTCGGTGGGGCAACTACAAGCGGAAACAATCGGCCTGCCAGGATTGTTAGGTTTATGGATTTTAGGTAGGAAATATATGACAGGCGTTCATTTTCACGATGGACGTCAAGTCCTTATACACCGTCATTCCCCATTGTGATGGCCTTGAAGCTCTGAAGTTTTTCTTTGATCAGCGCACTAATTTAGAACCCTCCACAACCACGTTACTCCGCTTAGCAGAACTAGTGCTTACCCTTAACAATTTTTCGTTTGATGGTGAACATTATCAACAAATAAGTGGTGTTGCGATGGGCACCAAAATGGGTCCAAGCTATGCTAATTTATTTGTTGGTTATGTTGAAAAACAGATCTTTGAACAATACACGGGTCCCTTGCCTGATTTTTTCGGAAGATTTATCGATGACTGTTTAGGAACAGCGTCGTGTTCACGTGTCCTTTTAGAGCAGTTCATCAACTTTGTTGATGATTTTCATCCTGCTCTGAAGTTCACGTGGGAAATCAGCGAGACCTCTGTGTCGTTCCTTGATATTTTAATTTCGATTAATGGTGATTCGCTGAAAACGTCGGTCTCGTACAAGCCTACTGACTCCCATAGTTATCTTCTATTTTCATCCTCTCATCCCAACCACACTAAGCAATCCATCCCTTACTCTCAATTCTTGCGTCTTCGCCGCTTATGTAGCGACGACCAAGATTTTCAAGTCAAATCAATGGAAATGAGATCTTTTTTTGTCCAACGTGGTTACCCTACCAACCTTTTAGACCTCGCCGTTCAGAAAGCTTTTCTCGTCCCCCGTTTAGACGCCCTTGAACCATCTTTGGAACGAGTTTCAAACAATAAAATTCCTTTAGTTCTAACATTTCATCCTTTCAATTTTAAAGTTAAAAATATTATTAATCGGAATTTTCACATTTTACAAAATGATCCTGAGACGTCAGCCATTTTCACCGACAACCCTTTGGTATCTTTTCGCCGTAATAAAAACATTCGTGACTCCTTAGTACATAGTGCCCTTAAACAAAATACCTCGGCACCAGCGGGAACATTTTCTTGCGGCCGTTCCCGCTGTAACACATGCGCTTTTCTCAATCCCACCACAGTTATTACTGCCCCCAAATTCGACCACACAATCCGTCATGCTTTTTCATGCACGTCCACCAACATAATTTATTGCATTTCATGCGATAAATGCCCTAAAATCTACATCGGTGAAACTGGGCGACGTCTTTCAGACAGGTTTGCTGAACATCTTCGTTCCGTGAGGATCAATGATGGTGACAAACCTGTAGCCCGCCATTTCAACAGCTCCAACCATTTGGTTTCAGACATGAAAGTCTGTGCCATCCTTCCCATCTCCGGTGGCAACGATAACCGCAAGCGGCAAGAGAAGCGTCTCATTTTTAAACTTGGCACCACACATCCTCTTGGTCTTAACGAACGTTTTTCTTTTATTTAATTTCCTACAAGTTTTTGGTTATTTTAGTTTGCTTGGAACCTTTATTATTATTAATTTTTATTATTCGCGTATGCACTTTCATTCCTTTTCAAGTTTTTGTTTCTTATGCTAATATTATCGCCTAATCCCCTTGAATATTGGACCCGTCATTTCTCCCGCCCCCTCAGTCTGCTTGCTGATCGACTGTTAAAAATAGCAAATGATCTAACGTTTCCCATCTCATTAATTATTAGTTTGTTTATCTCCCGTGCATTTGATTGGCTACTTTCTACTTGTGACACCCTTTTGGCATATATATATAAGCCCTATTTATTTCATTTCATCTCGTCTTGCTCTGATGAAGGGCTCCGCTCGAAACGTCAGTATCTCGTCACTAAATTCTTGGCAGTTTACCACCTTTTCACTTTGCTATATATTCAAAACACTGTCTACGCAGCACTCTACTTTTTTACTGTATATATATATATATATATATATATATATATATATATATATATATATATATATATATATATATATATATATATATATATATATATATATATATATATATATATATATATATATATATATATATATATATATATATATATATATATATATATATATATATATATATATATATATATATATATATATATATATATATATATATATATATATATATATATATATATATATATATATACTAAAACGAATGTGATGTTGTTCACGGAACGTTGAAAGTGCTCAATACCATAAAGGTTAGAGCGAATATATAGTGAAAGTGGTCTTACCTCAAAATGATAAAAGCCGCAACTGTCAGTTTCACCTGAAGATCGCTTTGCGTGAAACTGACAGTTGCGGCTTTTATCATTTTGAGGTAAGACCACTTTCACTATATATATATATATATATATATATATATATATATATATATATATATATATATATATATATATATATATATATATATATATATATAATATCCGAGAGTAGTAATCACTAAATTCTTGGCAGTTTACCACCTTTTCACTTTGCTATATATATATATATATATATATATATATATATATATATATATATATATCGCGAGGGAACAAGGTCAACATTTTTTTGAGTCGTACTTAAGAAATGTTTTAAAAACAATAATAAAAGTTCTATAATAAAAGTTCTATAATAAAAACATATATTACATAATAAAAACATATATTATATAATAAAAACATGTAGTAAGTTCAAGTCTAAGAGCCTATGTTACAGAGTTTCTCTCACGCGTTTGCATATTTGCTCGGTCTTCTCAGTCAGCTTCCTGTTACACGGCATACGTCGTACTAAACACGCATACGTCGTTCACGACGGTTGAATGATGAATACATATATATACATATATTTCAACATGTAGTTTGATCGAGTGAAGGCATTTCACTCGATCAAACTACATGTTGAAAGGATTTATGGTGAAGGAAAATTTCGAGTGTTGGAATACATACATTTTAAGACCAAACCGGGACCAGTTGCGAAAATGCAACTTCAAGGCCTTCCGGCTGGAATTGAACCCGCGACCCTGCGATGCTAGTGCAGTGCTCTGACCACTGAGCTACGGAAGCCGTTGCCGAGAGCCTAGTCACGAGTTCTGTATATATGGTGGTAATGCCGGGATAAGATTCTGGGTATTATATTTATATATATATATATATATATATATATATATATATATATATATATATATATATATATATATATATATATATATATATATATATATATATATATATATATATATATATATATATATATATATATATATATATATATATAATATATATATATATATATATATATATATATATATATATATATATATTATTAGGTCATATTGAGCACTCTACAGGATGAAAACCATTGTCGCTTATGCATTGTGCTCACTGCTTGCAGTTTGAGCACTCTGGCATGGTTTCACATTTGTGTGGCATCAAGGGTGACTGTAAATAGCAGTTATCTTCATCCTGCTCATCAGCACTATACTGATGAGGCCCAAAAGGCCGAAACGGTACAGTCTACACACATATACATACACATATACATACATATATCATACAAACTTTTGGTATATATATTATATATATATGGTATATATACATATACATACAAACTTTTCGTGAGAAATGGATCCCTGCCGCGGCTAGATTATCACCTTCGCTTCGTGACCTTGCTCGCGAGGAAACAAGGTCAAAAATTTTTTGAGTCGTAGTCCGTTGCCGGGATCTTATCTTAAACTCCCTATTGATGTTCTTAAGCGAAAAGTTTTGAAGTTGGTTTATTTTGCTTAAATTGTAGTGAAAGTATTAAACATCGGAGTGTAAATGCAAATATTATTCATAATATTTATATCCTATAAATGTTCAACAGCAATATACTAAATTTCCACACTCGCAAAATATCCTTCCCGTTGATTTCCTTTACACGTTATCGAGTGTAAATGCCAATATTATTCATAATATACCCCATATATCGTCGTAATAGTTGTGCGTGAGTGCAAGGGTTGAGCAGAATAATAATCATTAGACATTATTATTATTCTAAACTGATCATTGCACAATACAATATACTCACAATACAATATGCAAAATTTACAATAGTTTAACGGCTCTCCGGTTGCAACAGTGGGAGCTGGCGATGAACAGCTGTCCGGCCGACTTTTTACAGCTTGCCACCGCAGCTTGCCGGATATGATATAATTCATATTTATTCTTATTACCACAGCTTGCCGCGCACTGATAGCCTATATCTGTGATGTGTCTCGCCACGAGGTCTACATTTACTTATATTCTTGATATTGTGATTTATATATTGTATATTTATATATTGTATTCCACAATAAGCCCTCGCCCGCCTGTCCTATCCAACAAAATGTTATATTAATGATTTCAATGAAATATATTCTAGCAAGCAAAGCGAAAAGGTGGTGAACTGCCAAGATTTTCAGGAACGAAATACTGCAACTTTCGAGCGAAGATACTGCCTACGCAGCACTCTACTTTTTTACTATTCTATAGTAAGGTTTGTGGCACTGGACGCGATTATTATTACCGAAAGGAAAGGTGATTCCATTAGTTCTAGACTAGAAATACGAATCCGCAATAATCCCCTCGCTCGCCTTTTCTTCCACTACTCTCCATGGTCCCCAGTGCCCAGACCGCGTATGTCCATAACAAATCCCCAAAACGTAGATTTTGAACGTTATCTCGGCCAATATTTACTCGATTTCAATTTTGAAAACAGTTTTGGAACCTGCCTTTTGTGGGATGTGTTATCGACAAACGCGGTCTGGGTACTGGGGACCATGGATGGGGAAAATAAACTGTAGGGGGGGGGGGGGGGGGTAGTGGTAGAAAAGGCGAGCGAGGGGATTATTGCAGATTCGTATTTCTAGTAACAGCAGCCGATAATTGATAGCAAACTGCTTACTCGGTACTGGACAGCACAACCATGGTCTTAAAAAGGCGTAAATTTACATAGAAAAATAGAATTGATGATTATATAAATAGTCTGTATCTAGCCTTTGGCCTGCACATGTCAACTTACAATATCACTGTCGTCAAGAAAAACGAACATTCCTGCCGATTCCTGCACGTGTGAGCATTACTATGCAAGCATATGGCCTACCGATGACGGCAGTTATGTTCAGTCGTTCATTCACCGGAAATGAAAGTATCATACGTCAACATGATAGCGCCATTTTTAAACGCTGTGATATTTCTTTGACATGATAGCGCCATTTTTAAACGCTGTGATATTTCTTTGACGAAGTCTTTATACTTTAGATAAGCCTGCATATATAAAGAAGGCTATCGCGCACCGTCCAATCTGAGCTAGGCACTCAAGATTTGTTTGTAACTAAACTTACCGACCATCAATTCTCCTTTCATTATGCAGTGAGTGTGTATCAAAAGAAACGGAACCGGCATAAAATTAATTAATATTGACTCAGAGGTGTCTAGGGCTTTCAAACTACTACAATACCGTAAGTTGTTTGAAAGGAATGTTAATTAATTTTATGGCCTAATCTCTGGTCCTGACTATAAGAATTTTACCAACAATGTACGCAATTTATTTTTCATTCTATTCAACTTATCATAATGAAAATAGTAGACCTAACCCTATCAACTGTTCTCAATTACTTATATTATTACCATTATGTAGGTCGTGAGTCCAAAACTTTCGTTTCGGGCCTTCGGCAATAATTCAGCTATTTGACAAAGACTTCCTCGACCTGTAACCATTTTCATAACGACGTTTTGCTCGGTTTCATAACGAAGGATGAAATTTTGAACAAGCTAAACAACACACGTCATAATATAATATTCTGTGCGCGTCCTCGTGTTTAATCTCTGACTGACACATATTCTGATGATAATAAGCATTCTGAGCTAGGAAATCTTGTCGATTCGGGCATTTTCATTCTACTTTCTGACTCATATTGGAGTGATCAGAGTGTTCGAACGTATTTAAATGTTAGCGGTTTATAGGAAACCTTTTTATTGTCAAGACGGTGTTACGATGGTGCAGTTTTAAAAGTTTTCGCATGGCAACTAGCCTGCGAGCAGGCTCTCTCGAGGCGGATCCCATTGAAATTAGCCTGCGAGCAGGCTCTCTCGACCAATTATAGAAACGCGTGAAACCACTCTATGGTCAACATTGAAGACCTGCTAGCTAATCATGCAGGCTAGCTAGCTAGTGATCACATAAATTGACACATAGTTAATTGAAGATTGACAGCATGGTTTTATCTCGCACCATCGCGGCAACTGCATGTATGTTTAGTATACATGTTTATATAAAGCACTTTTAATAATTATACAAATAAAGGTTTGACTATGATAAGCCAAACATGTCAAAAGTGGTACGAGTTTCAGATTACGCCGTGTGAAATCAAGATCGCATCTTCAGAATTAAAAGTTACCTGTCGAGAAATAAAGATTGCATGTTGAAAAATAAAAGGTATCTGTGGAGAAATTCTGGACGGGTGATGATGAGCTCTCACACCCAGTTTCTTTAGGAACTATTGTTCGCGCATTTGCTCGCGAAGTTTGGACACCTGATCTCGTATGAGGGCATTTAGTGGTGAAACGACGATACCGTGGATGGATGATCTTCATTAGCGATGGAAGGGTCGAGCCTCGAGGAAAACATGAAATCATACACAACTGGTAGAACAGATTAATTTTATCCATCTTCGAAATCGAAAGTTTTAAACTTGTTTTATATAGCGTTTCGGGAGTTGGACGGCTCTGGGAACGAAAGACCCAAGGTTAGGTTTAAGGTTCAAGGTTAGGGTTAGGTTTAAGCTAGGATCAAGGTTAGGGTTAGTAGTTCTAGAAAATGTGAAGGTAATTTTGGGGTCGGTTACAATCCAATAATTTATTGCATACAATGCCTTTACAAGTTCAGTAATTTGTGGCTTACAACGTGAGGGACGGCTGTCCCCAGAGCCTCCGTTTCTGGTAGGTACTTCATGTATGGCTAAAGCTAGTTACTTCATGTACCAAAATGTTGTCCAAAACCATTTTGTGATTCTAACATGAAGTAGCAACCCCGTTTTTGGTGCAGGCCAAAAGGAACGCAGGCTCTGGTATACCTCGTGTAGTGAAGTGACAAGCCGAATTTGTGGTAAGTAAACTTGTGTTTTTTACCTGAAATATTTATTTCTCAGAATATTGTGCAACGAGATAACAAAATGAAGACCAAATATAAATATATATATATATAATCGCATGTACCTGGATGCTCTTTGGAATCGACTGATTCCCAATGTAGAGTCTTTATCATTGAACAATCTACCGACATCCCCGAGCGAAGCGAGGGTGATAATCTCGCTGCGGCAGGGATCAACAACACGGACGCGAATGTTGTGAATAGCAAGTGATATGAATGCATATAAACGTTCATATTCATCGAAAATCGTAAATATATTAAATGATTTGGCTGAGAAAATCGAACGACAAGTTTATGTAAATCAACAGAATTTTGTATCTGATATACAACTCTGACTGTCATGCCACTGAATTATTTTGTTTTTAATTCGTGAATTATTAATTTATAATTCCCGACAAGAGGCGTTAATTATACACTTGATCAAATGTTTACGAACATACTTTTATAATCACGGATTAGTGGCTAGCCTTTTTGGTTTATCTGACCATATAACAATAACTATTTCCCTAGAAACCCGACAAAAACTACACCCCCAAAATAAGTTCATTAAAGTTCGAGATAGGAAGCCAAGCATGGTGGCAAGTTTAGGACGCTTTCTCTTAAATGTCCCTTGGAAATCTTTGTTATCATTTATCACCAGTTTAAAAAACTATTAATGGTTGCTGAAATATTAAACTATGTGCTAAATATGAGCATTCCTAACAGACTGTTAAAATACATTAAACAGACCGCCCGTGGAAATTACTTATTACACTAACAAAGTGCGCGAAACCTCGAGACTGGTGGCGCGAGGTTATAAACAACTCTGTGGATCCTCGAAAGTAAAACGGCCGGATCTTCGATCTATTTTGAGTACGGATCAAGACTATAATGACGAAGAATTAGGAAACAAAATAAATGAACCCTTGTAATATCGTTTATTGATACTTTATTCACTATGCTTGTACTCTAACTCTACGGTAACTATAATATCAAGATCTCGTGTTCGTGTCACATGATTGTCATGATTGACATGTTCCTTATTAGGATATGACATCCCTTCCCAAATAATACTAAAACTAATTTATATATATATTTACTTTACTAGCTTTGATTGTTTAGCTTTACTATTTAACAGTTCTTAATTTTCAGTTCTTAACTTTCTTCTTGGTATAGTTCAATTTCTTGTTTAGTCTTTCCGATCTTCGGAGGGGAACCATACAGGTAGATGGTGTTGTTGTGGGATTTTCATTGGTGGGAATTTGGGTTTCTACATGTTGTGGTACTGGTTGTGGTATTGGTTGTTGTTGTGATACGGTTTGTGGTGGAGGTAGGTTAGGTTTCTCCTTTGGAAGTTCTGCGTCTTCTTCTTCAGTACTTGCTTCTTCTTCCTCTGGTTTCAGAAATTTCTTAACATGAGATGAGTTTCGACGGCAAGTGTTACCACTGTTATCTTTCATGATGATTTGAGAGCCGTTGACTTGAATAATTTCGAGAGGGTCAGGTCTGAATGTGGTGGAGTATTTGTTCTTATGCTTCTGTTGCAATAATACAAAATCTCCTGGCTTTAGATATTTTTCCTTCGATTTCCTCCTGGTGTCTGCATACCAGGGGCGGATCTAGGATTTTTTTAGGGTACGTCGAAACAGTGAAGTGCACATTCTAGGGGGGTACGGGGGCATGCCCCCCCGGATTTTTTTTGAAATTTGACTCCCTGAAATGGCATTTCCCGCATTCTGACAAGATTTTTTAGAAAAATCTTACAGTTCTAATTTGCGTTTTTTATACCACATTTTACGATTTAAAAAAAAATACTTCTGCACTTTTTAAATAATCGTTACTGGGACAATTTTTACGACTGTTTCGCTCCATATCAGAGCTCATCAGCATGCCTATGATTCACTGCTCAGTGAATCCGACATGGACAGCCAAAGCCCACCAACTTTAGCTGCCAAGCAATTTTTTAGACACATAGAGGAGCTTATCTCTCTACATCACATGATCCTGGCGAGGTCACGTTAATTTCCTGGTCATTTTACCAATCTATTAGATTGTTTTTAACTTTACCCCTTCTCCACAATGAGCTGTCTGGTTGTAAGGTGCCAGATACACACCCATGCAAAGTAAAATAATTATGAATAGAGAAAAACAGACCATGTACAATACATTACATGGACATAGTCAGAAAACTAAGAGCACACCACCCTACATCATCCTGGTCATACAAACTAGTAGTTACCAACAAAAGACTGCATTGCATATACAGTACTCTTATTGAAATGTTTATTTATTTTTTGTGGCTTTTTACTAATTTTAATATGTATATATGAAAAGAAAATGTAATAGTTTACCCCTTATCCAGCCAGATACTCGCCAAAGAAAAAGAAAAAGAATTATGAATAGAGAAAAACAGACCATATAGGACATTTCATGGACATAAAGAAGAGCTCACCTCTCTACATCATCCTGGTCATCTTAACATCCAGCACAATGAGCTGTCTGGTTTTAAGGCGCCAGATACTCGCCCAGGAAAAAACTACGAATAGAGAAAAACACACCATATAGGACATTTCATGGACACAGAGAAGAGCTCACCTCTACACCATCCTGGTCATACAAACTAGTAGTTACCAATTAGCAACAAAAGACTGCAGCACTCTTATTGAAATGTATATAATTATTACTTTATTTCACCCCTTATCTACCCTGAGCTGTCTGGTTTTTCAGGCACCAGTTACTCGCCTAAAGAGAGAGTTTCGAGAAGAGAAAAATAGACCATGTAGGGCATTTCATGGACATAGAAGAGCTCACTCTCTATACCATCCCGGTCGACAGAGGCACAGACTGAGAGCTCATTTTCCAAGTCACACCAATGGCAATTGGCAAATAATATTATAATGTTACCATTATTCATTGAGTTGCATTTGTTCATTTTGTTGTAATCAACAAATGAGGAAATGTAAGAATGTATTGTAAAATAATGCAGATTTTTTTAGAATAGAATACTAGATTGTTGTTGAGTTGTTCTATACTGACCACTGACCAGTGACCAAGCATATATATTCTTATAGACCAATTTATACCATAGTATAAATAAAGATAGTTTGAATTGATAGTGATGGAAAAAATATTATTTTAGCTATGGACATTGGACAATAACACATCATTAGTTTGCTTTTAAAGAATTAAATGAGTTCAATTCTTCTACTATCAGCAGCAAACTTATCAATGACTTGCTGAACTGAAGGCTGTATGTCTTGATGAATATTCATCAATGCAAGCCCATTTAACCTTTCTTCCACCATGGTACTTCTGGTATAATTTTTCAGCCTACGCATGGCTGAAAAAGAACGCTCACACTCACAAGATGTAACAGGTAGAGTACCTAGAATTCTGAGAGCAACTTTGATATTTGCAAATGAATCAAAACTGATAGCTTTAAGTGTGGATGCAACACTATTGGGACATGAACTTTTATGACTTACCCAAAATGTCTCCCACAACTCCAATTCACCATCTAGTGCAAGGGGGTTTGGCAAATCTTCCTCGTAAAAATCTGAGAACTTTTTGAATGAATATTTCCAGCCAGTCATTCCAGCTTGATTGATTAGTGATATCATTTTACTAGGAATAATACTTAAACCATTGATTACGTTAACACTACTTACGTCAAATCTGGATTTAAGATCTGAACTCAGGTGATCTAGAACAGGAATTGTTAGTGAACATTTATAATATGAGGAAGGATCAGAAGCAGGGAAGTTTCTAGCACAAATCCTGGGAAGAGATACTTCAACATCAATTTCTTTTGCTAAATTGATAGCCTCCCCATACCACACATCATGGTAATTATCAATCATGTTACGGTGCCTGGTAACAGTGTTCTTCAACGATTCGATGAGCTCAATACCATCAAATATATCATTGTTCTTTGCCTGCAGTAACTGTGTCACAGGAAGAGTCAGATCAAAAATATGTCTAGTAATAATCAAAGAAACAATAAACTGAAAAGAAGAAATCATAGCCAAAAATGAAGTTGCTTGGGAAGATGTGCTTGGGTTACATTTACCTTCTTCATTCAAACTCATTTCCTTTAACGTAGAAAATATTGCAACAAATAAGTCCTGAAAAACATCCAAACCATCTATACGTTCGACCCACCTTGTTTTGCAGACATCAATTAGCTTCTTCCTTTTGCTGTCTTTATTAGCATGAACAAGTGAAATATTCTTCTCAAATAATAATTGTCGATTTTGAGAATTGTTAAAAAAGGATGATAACTCTTTCACCCGTGTCATGATATATTTAACTATTGGGACAGAACACGCATTACAAATTACTAAATTAAGTCTATGGCTAAAACAATGGGTATAAAGAGCCTTGTGGTTGAAGTTCAAAATATGTGCGGAAAGGCCATTTACATGGCCAGCAACAGCACCTGCCCCATCATACCCTTGGCCACGGCAATCTTCAATATTTAAAGAAAGGTCAGCCAACGCTTTCAAAATAGTTGTTGCAAGGTCTTTACCTGTTAGCCCCCACCGACAATGGATAAATTTGATGAAGTCTTCTCTAACGTTCAAGTTGTCATCCACAAATCGCAAAACCAGGGACATCTGCTCCTTATTCGAACAATCGGAAGCCTCGTCTGCTATAATGGAAAAGAACCTATTTCGCTTAACCTCACCAATAATTTCACCAGTTATTACCTGTCCACAACAATTGATTATTTCATTTTGGCTGGTCTTTGATATGTATGAAGCATTCTTTGCACACTTCTTGAGATGGTCTTCAAGAGCTACATCCCCTGCACGAACCCTCATATTCAGTAACTCAATAAAATTACCAACACCACCCTGAGAATAACTTCCAACTTCTGGATGATATTGGGAATCATCACGGTGGCCCCTGAAAGATAAACCTAGACGTGCACAAGTAATAATGGTGTCTACAATAGGAATAAGCTTTTTCCTATTCTCTGATACCTGATTTCTTCGATTCTCACTTATCAATATGTCAATTGGCAGAATATTACCTGACTGGCGAGTTAAAAGAGTTAGTGATGTACTGCTGTGCAAACATATTGATGAAGAACCATGTTTGCCCGAATGCTTTTTGAAATAACGGGTAGCATCATTCCACTGTTTAAATGGTTGGGAAAAAAATTTTTTTGGTGGATTCTTTTTCAACACTATATTGGGAAATCCATCACCAAACAGTACACAGGGAAGGCAATAAGCACCATCCTGACTGGGTGAATAGCATAACCAAGTATACAATTTCAACCATTCGGAACGAAAACTTCGACCATTTGTTATGGGGAAAGAGTAGGTTTTATCGGGTACAAAAACATTCTTGATAAGAGTACCAATTTCCAAATCAGTCATATTCTTGACTTTTTCTCTATAATGAGCAACATCATACTCCTGCAAAAAATGGGCCTGGGGAATTGTTTCACCACTTACCTTAGGCTGAGTTACCTGACCTACCGGTACATTTGTTGGTGGATCAGGAACAATAGGTATTATTTTGGGGAGAGAGGGAAAAGCAATCTTTGACTGAGATAAATTACCATGGGGTTTTTTAGGCTTTGGATGCAGACTGGAGAGAACTTTTTGTGAGAGTTTTCTTTTTAAAGCACCACCTTTAGCACCTTGTTTGTTGTCAAATATAATAGGGACAAAATGGTTAATTTGAAATACATCACCTGGTTCCACAACACCATGATAGCAAAACAAGACATGCACATCTGCTATAGGTTTTGTAGGTGGGCAAGGTTCTATTTTACAATTAAAAAGTAATTTACATTTTTTGTTCCCAAAGTCTGGATAATAAGAAAAAATGTTAGTGTTTGTGACAGAAGCCAAAGCAAGAATACATAAAAAACTGGACCATGTCTTATCAACACAATTCAAAATAGCTTGTTTCTGAACAAGCTCACTTCCAGAAGAGCCAGAATCAAATGCTGCAGCTGACACAGACATGGGTAATAAATTTTTGAAACTGTGAGAAATATTCACTCCATGTGTAGCATAGGCAGATACAAAATACGGGTGCTGAGAATAAAAATCAGCTTTAAGATATAACTCAATTGATGTTAGAAGTCTAAGATCTCTAGTAATGGAATTATCGCCTACCAGAGCCAAGGAAATAGAGCTGTACAAGCAATTTCCAGATGCTTCAGAGCTATAAAACGTGATAGCAAAACAACGTTATCAGACTCAATAAAAACTCAATCCAAACTAATCGATCGATAAGTAATTGCCAAGGTGGCAATTTGTTATCAATAAAAGGTATTGAGAGTCATTCAAGTTAAAATTAAACGTTATTTATCAGGTTAATATAGAAAATTGGGAAAAGAATGGCTACTGCTTTTGTTGACATATAACACATATTTAATATTAATATTATTCATACATGTAAATAAGACATAATTATTAATATTTTAAATAATTCACGCATTTCACGCTAGTTTAAGAATTTACTTCTCTAGTTTTCTTTCTATGTTACTGTCTTAGTCTTACTCACCTTAAAGCAATACAATATTGCTTTTTTTCCACGCGTTGGGATATATGCCTCAGCATCGACATCCCTGTACAACGTTTTCCCAACCTGCGCCGCTATCTCTTCACCAGTTTGGTAGCTTCGCAATTCCAGTGTCTTTGACAAATCGCTAAAAAGTTTCTCCAGCAATTTAACATTTCCACTCTGTAGAGCGTTCTCTATAAGTTTCGTAGCATCGTTAGACGCCATATCGAAACCGAACTCCGTCTCAAACAACAGTCTGAAGTCGAGTCAGTGACGTTACCCTGCTTCACTTCCGACGTACCCTGCTTCACTTCCGACGTACCCTGCTTCACTTCCGACGTACCCTCTATTGTTTTCTGGTGTTTTGTCCAATCAGTGCTCGTTATCTTGCCGTCCCCCCGCCATTTTGACGTACTGTGATTACCCCTATTTGTAAATGCTGTCCTCTCCGTCCTCATGCCAAGAATAGTTACGGTGAAATTACATGAAGTAAAGCAGTGCAAACTGCGAAAACCGCTAAATACAGTTTGAATGAAATTACATGACAAAGAATTGTATCGCAAACAGCGCGCCAAGAGAATTCATGTTAAATGTTTAAAAAATTGGACATTTTTAAAATTTAAAAATTTCAATTTAATTTGTTTTCACTTTGCCTTCACTAATTAATTCATGAATATTAATTAGCCTGGGATTTTACAGTACGTCACTTGACGTGTTCGACGTACCCTGAATCCGCCCCTGCTGCATACTGCTTGTATTTCTCTTTAGTTGCACCATCAGTTTCTCGCAGCTCGGTGTCATCTACTGGTTTGTCATTCACGATACTTGGAATCTTGGTACGTAACTCTCTTTTCATTAGGAGTTTCGCAGGAGTTTCTTTCGTTACTTGATGTGGTGTTGTCCTGTAGTTTCGTAGCATCGTTGGCAATGTGGAACGCCAGTCTTTGTTGGCTGCTCTAGATGTTAATACATGCTTCAGAATGACTTGGTTAAATCGTTCTACCTGGCCGTTGGCTTGAGGCCAGTATTCGGTAACAGTGTTCAGTTTCACTCCCCAGGACTTGAGTGTTGTGCGGAATTCTTGAGATATGAAATATGATGCGTTGTCAGACTTTATTTCTTCTGGATAACCATGTGTTGCGAAAACTGAATCGAGCCATTGAAGTATAGCTGCTGATGTTACGGATTTCAAGATTTTAACTTCCGGCCACCTTGAGTAGTAATCTGTTAGAACAACTACAGATTCTCCAGTTGGAAATGGTCCGCATACATCAATTGCGAGATGGGTCCAACAGGCATCTGGTAGTTTGGTGGGACGTACTGGTTCAGGTCGTTCAGGTTTCCCAGTGATTTGGCATGGATGGCAGGTCTTGATGTGGTCTTCTACGTCCTTATCCATCTTAGGCCACCATAATTTGGAACGTATGCGTTGCTTACATCTTGTTATGCCTGCGTGATCTTCATGTGCAAGGGCAACTGCTCGTGGTCGGAGTTTAGCAGGTTAGGACAATTCGATTTCCTCGTAAAACAATGTCCTCTGTTATACACAACTCGTCTGCAACTAACTTGTAACTTTGAGGGAGATTGTAACTTTGGTTGTTGATAATACATTCTCTGATTTGGATCAACTCTGGATCACGCTTAGCTGCTTCTCTGATTTCTTCTGTGGACATAGCTACTGGAGTGTTTTGTTCTGCCAAGTAATGGACAAAGCGATCTCCACATGCCTCCATGTTACTCCGTGGTGTCTTGGTTGGGAGTCGTGAAAGGGGATCTGCTAGATTCTGTGCTCCTGGCCGGTATATGACATTGAAATCATACTCCTGTAGTCGTAGAAGCCATCTCTCGATTCTGGCTGGTGGAGGCTTTCCGTGAGTTGTGAACTTTGGCTTGAAGATGAGCTCGAGAGGGCGATGGTCTGTTTCCAACTCGAATCGTCTTCCATAAAGGTACAGGTGGAAATGCTCACACACAACCGAAGACAATAGCCAGTGCTTCTTTCTCGATGTGTCCATATTTCATTTCGGTTTCTGTAAGTGATCGGCTTCCATAAGCAACTGGTCGGTACTCCGATGAATCTGGCTGTTGTTGTAGTAAGACAGCTCCAAGTGCCCATGGTGATGCATCTACTACCAATCGTGTAGGCGCTGAGAGATTGTAGTGTGTGAGGACTGGTGCACTTGAGAGGGCTTGTTTCAGCTTTTGAAAACTTCCATCTTCTTCTTTACCCCAGTGGAATGTGGTATTTTCCTTCGTTAGTTGGCGTAAAGGGTAGGTTATTGAACTGTAATCTGGAATGTATCTAGAACAATAGTTCACAAGTCCTAAGAAAGATCGTACTTCCGCTGCTGACTTGGGTTTTGGTGCGCTGGCCACAGCTTCTACCTTTTTCTTGTCGGGTTGTATTCCTTTTTCAGAGACTATGTGACCAAATACATTGATTTGCGGCACTGCAAATGAACATTTGGGTAACTTGAGAGTGATTCCGTTTTCTTCAAGTGTTCCGAGAAGCTGGTCTAGTTGCTTGAGATGCTCTTTCTTGTTCTTCGACCATAACCATATGTTGTCAGATATATTCTGGCAGTTGGGTACTTCTTTGATTAACTGATTGATTGCTTCATGAAAATACTCTCCAGATGGACAAGCACCCATGATCAATCGTTTAAATCGGTGTGGACCGTCATCAGGCGTTGGGAAAGCGGTGATGTATCGTGACTCTTCTGCCAATGTGATCTGTAGGTATCCTTGGGAGAGGTCCACTTCTGTGAATATCGATGATCCCTCCATTTTATGTAGGATGTCGTCAACTGTAGGGCATCTGAACACGACGGCGTACCAATGCTTGATTTGGAATTCGCATGTCAAGTACCAGGCGAACATCTCCCCCTTTCTTGGGTATTGCGATGAGCGGTGAGAGCCAAGGCGTTGCTCCTTCTGCTTTCTCTATTATGCCTTGTTCTTTCATTTCGCGTAGCTTTTCATTGACTTGCGCTTTCATGCTGTGTGGTATACGTCGAGCTTGTTGAGCGACTGGTTGGATGTTTGGATTGATTTCCAATTTGACTTCTTTGCCTTTGAGATTGCCCATTCCTTCGAATACTTTCTTGTGCTTATTTAATACTGCTGATACGTCTGAATCAGGATGGTTGAGAGAAACTGAATTAACTTTCAGGTTGAGTAATCCAAGAGCGGTGGAGGTTTGGTAGCTAAGCAAACATGTACTGTTCGTTTTTTGTTACGAGAAATGTTCCTGTTGTTGTGCTTGAACTTGCTGTGATTTGGGCTTTGAATTCACCAATTAACTCCAAATGGTTATTCGATCCGTAGGGGAAAACCTTCTTACGGGAGATTTGTAACCGGATATCGGGATTATCTTGTTGGATTTTTGCAAAGGTCGACTGGTTTAGGAGATTTACTGAAGATCCTGTATCAACGATAACTTTGACTGGAACGTTAGCCACTTTGACTGTCATTTCTGGTGGTTTGGTGCTTGAGTTGATTATATAAGTAAATTCTTCATCAGTATCGTCGAGATAGTCTGGATGCGGTTCAGTGATTTTGTTGACATCTCGATTTGACCTTGGTTTTTGACCTTGTTGACCTTGTTTTGATAGGCAGTGTTTTGCAAAATGTCCTAGCTTTCCACAAGCATGGCATTTTTTCCTCTGGCAGGGCATGATAACTTGCCTTCTTTGTGTGGGAATGGTCCTCCACAATTGCGACACTTTTGAGATTTTTGTTCTTTCTCCTTTTCTTTGCGCGCTTGATCGTTGTCTTTGTTTTGATATGTTCTTTGAGAGCGGCGGTGCGACTGTCGATTGCGATATCGATCTGAAAGGTGATTTGTCGACTGGTTTAAGCTCGCGATTCTGTTCCAGCAGTTTTGCGTTCATATCCGTCTTTTCCAACGTTGAACCATACGTGAGAAGAGCTTTTAGATTGAGCTGTTCTCGAAGGCGCTTTTCTCCGTAGTCGCGGGTCAGACGTTGTATGAATAATCTGTGTTCGGATTTCAGAGTCTGTGTCGGTAAACTCACAGGTGTTTGCTTTCTCTTTTAATCTTCGATAAAAATTGTTGATTGCTTCGCCGGTTTCTTGTTTGAGTTGTCTGAATTCGTAGATTGCCATATCTTTGTTGCGTACAGGGTCAAAGTACTCGGTTAAACATTTCATAACGCTGTCGTAGTTTGTTCCTGTATCTGGAAGCGTGTCAAATATATCGTTCGTCGCATCTCCGACGTATGTGAGTAATAGTCCACGTTTAACAACTGGGTCAAATTCACGCAAACTTATCAAAAGATTCTCAAACCTTCGGGACCATTTCGTCCATCGAATGGCAAGACTCGGTCGATCGCTGTGCGGATCAAACGGTGCGAATGGCGGTAAACCACTTCGAGGTATGTTTACTTGCGTTGTTTCCAGTGAGAGTTGAGATTCCCAAGTGCTCTGAAACACGTGTGTGTAGGTGTCGGATTGTTTCTCCGACATACGAAGCTCCGCAGCATCGACACATAAACTGATAAACGACACGTGATCTAAGACGAAGAGGAATCTTGTCTTTGACAGAAAAGAAATGGAAAAGCCTAACCGAAGGGCGAGCAATATACCTAATGTCAATATGAGGATGATCCGATGAGAAAAGTTTTTTATTTGGGTTCGGATATGAGCGAAATGTTGTCCAGTAAATGGCAAGGAAAAGTAAAGAATGAGTTTAGGAACCGTAGGTACTTTAGTAGATTTCGAAAAAACTTTGTCAAGAAAAGTGGCAACACAACTATCAAGAAATTTCTCAGGTTAACCGTTGCTAATGAAAATGCGTTTTAGCTTTTTTAGTTCGGCATGGAAAATGGCATATGTAGAACAAATATTAAAACAGCGGTTGAGTAATGAAAAAACCGGACCCCTTTTATACGAGAACGGAATAAAAGATCAAAAGAAGTCAATAGGCCTGTAAAAATGGGTTTGCGGTAAACACTCGTTGAGAAGCAACCACTATATTCATTTAAATTAGCCCTAAATCTGTAATTTGCATGCATATAAAAGAATATATAGACTGGCCGCCATTATGAAAGAGGTCTATACTTGACTACAAAAAAACCTTTGATCTCGCAAAGTTATATAGTTATGAAATTAAACCAAATTGGATAGCTGATTAACTACGTAATCGATATCAGAGAGTAAAACTTAACTCTGACTGCTATTAATTTTTTTTGGAAAACCCTGCCGGTGTTCCTCAAGGAACAAAAATTGGTCCTTGGCTTTTCCTTACAATGATAAACGATTTGAGTATTACGGAATCACCCAACAAAATTCATTCCAAAAAAACGATTGCTGAGATGATTCCAATGGAAATAAATTTCAATTAAATGCTACCAAACAATCGTGCAATGAAATCCTGGTGGAAATTAATGGTCAAAGTCTGGAGGTGGTAAAATCAGCTAAAATCCTTGGTGTGACCATAACAGACGATTTAAAGTGGAATCACCATATATAGAGATTATTATATTGAAAGCTTCAAAGCGTCTTTACCTGTTACGGCAATTAAAACGTGCAGATGCAACTTCTCTTACTAAATTTTATTGTTCATGCATTAGGTATATTCTATAGAATATTATACATGTCAGCTTTTCTATTCAAGTTTTCCAAATTATTTGTCAGAAGATATTGAACAAATCCAGAGACGAGCTTTAAAAATAACCAACCTAGTCTCCACCTAGTTAATGTAGACAGTCTACATTGGTAACACTAGCTGTGAATGTATGATGTCTAACTCAATGATTCACGCAGCTGTGAATGTATGATGTCTAACTCAACTCGCGCTAAAATAACGATAGTTAGCGGGGGTTTAGGTTTAGAAAACTCGTTAGGCGGGGGGTCAGGGTTAGGATCTTTGTTGTTTTGCGGTTAGCGGTTATTTGTTAATGTAGACATCATACATTCACAGCTAGGTGTTACCAATGTAGACTGTCTACATTAACTAGGTGGAGACTGGGTTGAAATAACTTATCCAGATCTTAAGTCTTATTACTAGAAATACGTGTACGCAACAACCCCTCGCTCGCCGTCATAGCGTAGTGCTAATTAGTTATTTTACTTAAAAATAGATATAACCAATTACTAGAAATACGTGTACGCAACAACCCCTCGCCCGCCGTCATAGCGTAGTGCTAATTAGTTATTTTACTTAAAAATAGATATAACCATTATTTGCCAATCGAATGGACTTATAATAGAGTGTTGTTCTGAATTTCATTGTTTCATAATTAGACATCAAACTAAAAAACTAAAAGTATTTAATTTTTGGGTGCAATATACCTGCACTAATTAAGATTTGTTTGATATGTAAAAGCCGGATCCTCACTGTGATCTCACACTGTATAATAACTTACTGAAAAAGCGTATATATATATATTTGGGATTATTAAATCAAAGCACTCAAAACGTAAGAAACTTCATATGTTTAGTATCATGGGATATACTATGCTTTCATAATTTTGTTACATAATCCCAAAGATATGTACAGGCTTCTTCAATAAGTCATTATGCAGCGTGATGTCAAAGTGATGACATTTACATCAGAGACATAGCCTGGATTTTCTGTCAAGGGGGCCCAGCAAAAACCTAGGGGCAGCCTAACTGAGGAAAATGAAGATCCAAGAGTACAAATTTTCTCAGTGGGGCAGGAATTGTGCCAGGCCCTCCGCCCCCCCCCCCCCCCCCCCACCCCCCCCCCCCCCCCCCCTTCTGGCTACACCTCTGATTTACATATCAAACAAATCTTAATATCTAAAGATCTAAGTGAGATTATCATTATGGAAGAGTTGTAAATTGCCAATCTTTATAATTAATTATATAGTTCTTTCAAGTAGGAGAGTTATTTCAAACTGAATTTTTCACTATATATATATATATATATATATATATATATATATATATATATATATATATATATTATATATATATATATATATATATATATATATATATATATATATATATATATATATATATATATATATAATATATATATATATATATATATATATATATATATAAAATATTTAATATATAAACACTTTAAGTCTTCTGGTGTTAATACTACCATCGGTCACTAAGAAATAATTAACTTGTCACATATACCTGCATTAGCTGCGTCAGACACCAATTGTTTATGATGTAAATAATCAACTTATAGTCAGTATTATGTCAGCTATGGTTCATAATGACTCTCACAATATCCAAAAATGTTAAAACATTTGCAATAATTCACCACATCTCTATAGGTTGTGGATGACCAATGGTGCATGCATACACCGATAATTATTGATAAATATTTTACTCCACTGGAAGACCTCTATTGCTTTCATAATATTAATTAACACATGCCATATTTATTCCAATGGTATAATTAACATAATAGCCTATGCAACAGAGCATGCAACATTATGTATTATATAAATTATATCTACTTGTTTAACCCATAATTTCAGGATGGCATATGCCCTTTCCTGTTTAATGCATTGTCGCAAGTGAGCTGACACATGTTCAATCCCTAACATTTCCCCTAATACAGTGAGACTGCATCAACCTACCCAATCAGAAAATACCGTACAATCCGCTTATAAGCCCCTAGTTATTGGCCCTTGTTTGTTAACAGAAAATACCTTCTGATTTAGTATAAGGTAATTAAGCCCACACAGATATAAGCCCAACATTGCTTTCCATTAGCACCTTTCCTAACAACAATAACAAAAAATCAGACCATAAAAGTATTAAATAATAATAGATAAAAAGTTACGGCAACATTCTGTATCTCACTACTGACAAATCATTTTGAGGCTGCTACATAACATGTGTAGGGCATCATTTTTCACATTATAAATTTGTTACTGTACTTACATTTTTATTAATTGACTATTAAAGCGAAAACTTGAGTAAAAAAGTGCCAACCGTTTGCCTGTTATGCATTTTGAAACATTTTTTCTATACCGTTTATAATCTCTCCCGGTTATTAACCTCCATGAGCGGTTATAAGCCCACTCAAAACCCCTTTGGAAGTAAGTTGTATAATCCCAGAGCATATAAACGGATTCTACGGCATATATATCTTCAGGTTTATATAAACATCAATATACCGCGCCTTCAAAAAAACACTCTGAACACATTTACTTGGTTTTTAACGTTTCAGGATCCTGCTCCTTTATCAAAATGACACAAGTTACAAAAGTGAAGCGCTATTTATAACAGATTACAAGATAATGATATTCAAAAAAGTCTCAGGTTCAGTCCCATAGGAATAAAGCTTTTTAATTTATATGTCCAGAATCCTATTTTATTGTCCTAATTTAAAAAATACACATATAAATGTTCTCCTGGTGTATGCTCAATTAGTGTGTTGCCAGATTTGTAAATTTGTTGTTGAAGGTAATACTTTTTGTTTGAGTGATCGCACATATTATATTAATTTTACATTTGATTGTTTGTAAGAAATGTAATAAAATCTATGTTCAACTATAATGTCCTTCAGAAAGCACTTCAACAATCACAAGAGTAGCTTAAATATACAGGTATATGGGACCAGCATTGCATGGATTGTGCAGTTCTATTCCAAGGACAAAAGTGTTTACACAGAAACACTAAGTGGAGGCCAGGCATAACATGTATAGGTCTATAAACCTGTACAATGCATGTTTTCAATTACACTACTCAAATGTACAAATGCCCATACAAAAATTAAAAGCACACCATTAATTTTATACATGCATTACAGTAAATTATAGTCACCACATAAACATAATCAGGATGATCAAGGTGCATTTCACCTGCTTGGTGGCTGAGCTGACACATCCATGCAATTATATGTATAGTATTATAAAATAATCGGAAGTAATTGTACATGAGCGACAACACGCTGTCTGGTTGAGCTCAAAATCTGTGTCATTATAACTCAAAACATAAGCTAACTGTTCCTCGCGTAGATTTTGTCGTTTTGACGTATTTTTTAATGGCATTCGAGAAGCTAGCAAAACACTCGGCTATCGCCTAGTAATAATCTTACATTCAGGGAGCACCGACCCGGTGTTGTCCAGGACTGTTAAAAACAAAGTTTTGCAAGCAAAAGCATAACAATGGCAGAGAAAGCAAAAGCATAATTTGGATATGTCAAAGGCCTTTGATAAGGTTAGCCACAAACGTCTTCTACTTCGACTTCGTGACTTTGGGATTGGTGGTAATATTTTCAAATGGTTTTGCTCTTATCTGCAAGACCGTCGCCAACAAACTACCGTTCTTAGCGCAACATCAACACCTCTTCCAGTAACTTCAGGAGTACCACAAGGTTCCATTCTTGGACCACTGCTATTTGTACTGTATGAAGACGACCTGCCTTCCTCTACTAACAATTCTACCATTGCAACCTACGACGACACTAAAATCTTTAAGGTAACAACACTCCAACGGACGCAGCAGCCTTACAGGAGGACCTGACAAATTTCGAAACTTGTTCATCTAATGCCGGTCTTCTGCTCAATATATCTAAATGTAAAACTCTACAAATTACTAGGAAACACAATAAGATCCAATACCCTTACACAATACAAAACACCATCTTGGAAAGTTCGCGGACTGTGAACGTGATCTTGGCGTATGGACTTCACATAATTTGACCTGGTCTAAGCAAGTTCTTGAACAGTGTTCCCGAGCCAACAAATTGCTAGGATATGTTCGTAGATCAACTGGAAATATCAAAAACTCAGCAGCACGTCGAACTCTCTATCTAAGTCTCGTCCGTTCTCAACTGGGGTACGCAACACAAGTTTGGTCTCCGCTGTCGCCCTCATCTCACGCATGGAGCGCGTACAAAGACGCGCATCCAAGTATATTTTGGATCTACCTTTTCTTTGTGATGCCACTTACAATCAAAGGCTTGCTGTCCTAAATATCCTACCAATAAGTTATTGGCACGAATATCTCGACATGTTGTTCTTTTTAAAGCAAATTGTGGCATCATCAATCTGTCTAATTCAGTACTTCCAGAGCATCAAATTCACAACAAAATTACAAGATCAGTGGATCCCAACTGCCTTCAATTCAAAATTAAGAAATCCAACACTATGACATATCAAAAATCGTATACTATTAGGACAACAAGGATCTGGAATGTACTACCAAAACCCATTATCAGTAAATATATCACTCTAACAAGCTTTAAAAATTCACTACTCAATTACTATCGTTATGCTCTAGAAAACAATTACAATGTAGATGACCCTCGCTCCTGGAAAACAATTTGCCTTAAATGCAACCAGTCACGTACTTAACAAAACCACTTTCATGTTGTTTAGTAGTATAGCAAGTAGGGCTGCGAGCTCAATCGACCTCAACCGTGAATATAAATACCAAAACATCACCAAATTTGGCCAAGTCACGACTCGACAAATTTGGTGATGTTTTGGTATTTATATTAACGATTGACGTCGAATAAGCTCGCAGCCCTACCTGCTATACTACTACAGCGGTCGTTAATTTGGCTTGACACACCCCTCTCCACCGATTAATGTCAAACACACGCGAGACTTGTGAAACAATACTGAATTTATACCAAACCACATTTCAGTCAAGTTTAAAAATAGTCGTTTCAACATTTTCACAAATTTGTTAAATCACATTAAAAAATAGAAAGTGTCGTTTCAACATTTTCACAAATTTGTCAAATCACATTTAAAAAATAGAAAGTGTCGTTTCAACATTTTCACAAATTTGCCAAATCACATTTAAAAAATAATCGTTTCAACATTTTCACAAATTTGTCAAATCACATTTAAAAAATAGTCGTTTCAACATTTTCACAAATTTGTCAAATCACATTTAAAAAATAATCGTTTCAACATTTTCACAAATTTGTCAAATCACATTTAAAAAATAGTCGTTTCAACATTTTCACAAATTTGTCAAATCACATTTAAAAAATAGTCGTTTAAACATTTTTACAAATTTATGTGTCGTAAAAGTGTCTCACGCGTGATAAAATTGCCACCTGTTATGCAAATTAGGTTATTGCCACCTGTTAATAATAGATTAGTCCGTTTGTTCACTATTTTCAGCGCTCGTCGCCTCTCACTTCAATGTTTTTGTGACCATACGCGTAGGAGTCAATACCATTTTCTAAAAGGTATCGTTTATCATCAAAACAGGATAGCGACACTTTATTAATTTCGTAACTACCGAGCTGATGCTTGACACTTCTAATGGTCTTCATTGTATGTCGCAACTGTTTCTGCTCGAGTAACACACTTTTGTAATCTTCGTGTCTGATCACTTTTTTAATTATATTTTTTCTAATACCTTTAGCAGTTTTCCCGCCACCTCCACCCTCTTTCAAATAGCTGTACATTTTACTGCGCAACCCGACGAACTCGACAATTGGCGTTCCAGCGCACTCGTCCTTCATCTTCCCAATAACTTTCTTATTCTCTCTAAAAAAGAATGGGCTGTCTGCAGGATAGTCGCTATTGTCGAACTTTTCGCACTCCATCATAAAGTCAGAATAGACGTCATCGGTTTTGATTGTGTACAACAGACTGTCAGTGTCAGTGAAGTGTAATCTGCAGGTATCGCTAGAGTACTTTTTCATAATATAATTGTAGTGAAAATTGTACATCAGCGTTTTACTCAAGTCTAGTATGCACATACCCACATATGCAGGTCTATTTAGTGTCAACGTTTCTTTAACTTTGTGGACAGCAACTAAGTTCTCGCTAAATATCTTGCAAGACACAAACGTTGGCTTTGAGACAAGCTTTTTAAATTTCTCCGCAGTGGTCACTAATCTTACGTCCACACGCTTCCTCAAGTTTTCCATCGTTTTTCCGAACACACTGTTGTTCATTAACTTGAAGAAGTCCTTCTCAAAAGCGTTCTTAGCCGCAGTTCTTTTGACTGTGTTAAAGTCGATGTACTTGCCTAGCCACTTGGACTGGTCAAACTGCAGGACCCTGTGAATCTTATTGATTTTTAATCCAAGATCCATGTACAACTGCAGATTTCCGTAGTGACACACATACTTTTTTTTGTCCATCAAATTAGTCACCAGCTTCTTCACACCACCAACACTCACGTTAAACTTATTTTTGATTTTCGTGCAGTATTCCGACAACATGTCAACGGTTATCTCCATCTTCTCAGGAGCCAACGGGTAATCGTTGTGTAGGTCATGCAAATGGGTTGGGTACTCCAAGTCTACCTCGAGCAGTAAGCCCTTTTTACTATTGTTGTGATAGTCGTGCAGATTAACTTTTTCTATTTCTTTCTCAGTCAACCACTTGAAGCCGCCCGTGGGTAGACTTCGACTCATTGCCCATCCATACAAGTTGTTGGCGTCAAGGTACATCAAATACTTCGACTCTTGCTCTTTGTCATACCCTTCCATGTACTTATTATTCGCCACGCCATGTCTGTTGCATATGTAGCTCACACCACCACGCATACCCATTTCTACGAACTGGAACATGTCGATGTCGGACAATAACTCAAGCTCCACTCCAGTCATCTTCAACATGGCATCCCAAGCCAATCCAGGCGACGTGAAATAGTGGCAAGGGTCTAGTTTATACTCACGGTGACATGTCTTTCTAAAGTTCTCAAAAACATCAGCGAGCAAGAGCACATCGCTTTTCAAATACAGGTCGTGATACCCACCCATGTTTTCAACGTCGAAGTAGTCCCACACATCGCAAGCACGCTCATGCATTTCTTCCGTAATATCTTCGTCATTCAGAATATTGTAAAAGTCCTTTTTGGAGGGTAGCTCGCATTCGTCGAATTTATCAAAGGAGTCCATATAATCGTAGGATAGACTCCCTTTCTTGTCATGAGTGCCAAACCCTCGTCGTTGAAAACACTTCTGATGTGTATTTGAAAGCGTCCCTTGGTAGGTTCCTCACCAAGTTGTCTAGACCGCTACTCATGAACTGAAAGCTGTCCAAGAACACCAAGTTTTTTCCAAGCATGAACGCCATGTACTTCTCCATGTTGTTTGGTATCACATTTATGTCTTGACCAAACTTGCCAATCTCCTGCATAATGAAATGGCTATCGTAACCGCGCAAGTTATGAAAGATCACAGGTATTTTATCAGTCAACTTAAAGTTCACGTTACAATCACGATGTGCGGACCCTCTGTACTTACCTGACACGTGACAGTGGTCTCTCACTCTAACGTCAACACCAGTGTACTCAACACTGCAAATATGACAACTTTTAGCCTCGTCGAAGTTCTTCTTATCGTCATCAGTCAGTATCATTTCTTTGTTAAAGTGGCTCTCAGATGTCTTTTTACAATACTCAACAATTTCTAACATCTCCCCAATGAACTTGTTGACTGCGTTTTCACCGCGATACACTTTCACTGGCTTACTATACTCGTTGTCGTAGCAACAAACCAATTTATACCCATAACCACAGTCAACGTGCCTCTGGTAAGCACTTGTGTAGCTACACTCGCTTGATGGTGTCGCTGTGTGCACCTTCTGTGTGATAGCCTCGAAATCTGCGTACACCACAAATGGTACATTTAATTGTCTGCTAAAATTCTCGTATTTCACTTTCGCACCTTTTTGCGGCATTTTAATAGCTTGCTTCCCATTGATGACCAAACACACTTCAATATGACTTTCAAGCACGTCCGCGCGGGTGAAACACTGCAAACAATACCTGCAAAAGTGTTTTCTCGCCTTATACTTTGTCTGACGGTACATGAACTTGTTAAAATCGTGAATGTACACATAATGCTTGTTGCCCACGTCATTAGTTATCAACAATAGGTCCATATGGTCAGGATACGTCTCCTTAGAAACGTACACAGGGAATGGCTGCTTATTTTCATACCCAAAAACATTTATGCTAATATCGTTCGCCTTTTCGATCTTGTTGTAGTCTTTGAGTGTGACTGGGAAGTCAACTCCGTCATAATTCAGCTCACCGACATGCCTAGCGTACTTCGACGTTCTGTCAGAGTTTTTTCCAACAGGAAACTTATGTGCTAGGTGACACCATCTAAAGCATTTGTTGTCATCGTCGTTATTTACGTTTATCAGACCCTTCATACTGTTGCACAGCTCCTTCGGCAGCGCAATGTAGCTACTCCCATGCAAAGGTCTGTAAATAGCGACGTTGACGTAGTGCGCATCTATTTTGTCGATAGTCCATCCAGACCCCTCAGATAACCACCCAGCTATCCGCGTCAAAATCTGCTCCGACCCACGATTGGCGACACCCTCGATGTCATGCTCGTTAATGACGACGAACGTTTCGCTGTTAAAGTAGGCAGTTTGGTACGTGGTCTTATTGAGTTCTAAAACTTTCTCAAAAGTGACCTTGACTGTCTCTACCACTTTCATTCCGTTGGTCTCACCCAGCTCACGTCTCAAAAGGTTAGTGACAGCACTTCTACTACCATTTACCTGATTGATGTCTCTGTCGTCAATTACTTCGACTCCATAGGACCTTGTGAACCCTCTCAGTGCTCGATCCAACAAATGTGTTGACGGTGTGAGGTCTTCGACTACAGGTTGTGTTTCTTGATCTCTAAAGAAGCCGTGAACGTTGATCGCTTCATCTGTTAGTGAATTGACAACGGCTGCACTCGTCTTATGCGCCCGTCTTTTTTTCAGCGGGTTTTTCACAGTCCGACTCATTGGCTTATACTTACACTACACTTTTTTTCTTAGCCCACTCATTGTGATAAATATCGCCACTCTCACACCATCCCAGCTTTGGGTACACCACCCCAAACAAATTGTCGTCGAACTTATCTTTCACCTTCCCGTCTTTGAGGTCAAGCATTTGTCTCGAGTTGTCTTCTATGACACAACCTAATAATGTAGTATCCATATCTGCTAACATTTCTACCCTTTATCAAATTGCATGAGTGCAGCACATTGACAACTTTCAAGAAGTCCTCTTTTATCAACTCAAGGTGCTCACCCTTCACAACGTTCCGTAGTCTTCTCCCCATCCACCAAGACCGTTTGTGAACGCTCTTTAGCCGCGTGAGTCTCATGTCGCTGTAACTCTGAGTGTAACCCCATTCGATGTCACCACACTTTGGACACGCGTACCCACCGCAGTCACTTACGTTTTTCACGACGTCGCAATCCGAGCAGTAGTGAATTCTGAAGGTGCCTCCACACTCAATTTGCGTCTCATTCGCGATCTCGTCAATTGTCAAGCCATAACTCAACCACCTCATAAGTTTGTCCATCACTCTTATACTACTCCAACATTTTTTATTGAGTTAGTACCCATACCGCTATTCCACTACCCAAACCTAGCGCACCAACAAACAATAATTGGTATTCCTTCATTTCCGCACTTGGTTGGTAGTAATCCGCGATCTTCGGGAGGTCAGTGAACACTCGTCCGCTGTACTGTATGGTCATTACGCTTCTAAGTTCTTCCAACGCGTGGTTTGTGTCATTGATGTCAGCATTAGCATCAGAGAGCCGTTGTCGCAAACGCTGGATCTTATCTTTCTTAGCGACTTCATTTTCATACCACACTTCTTTCGCGCTGGCTAGCTGTTCCAACGCATGGTTGTGCCTTTTCATCTCAGCTTCATAGCCTGAGTGATTAAATTTCGAAAACATAAAGCCAGCGCCTGCAAAAGCCACTGCATTAAATATCCCTCCAGCCACAACACTCGCCATTAACTTACGTTGATTTGAATGGATCTGCCGGTATCCACTTTTTCGATTGCATCCATTTTACTAACAACGTTCCTGCGCCAACAGCCGCAGCAAGTTTCACTGTGCCTTTCACTGTCTCTGGTGTTCCCAATGGTCCCCCCAAAGCCTTTTTCGAAATCATACTCACTACCACAGCACCAGTCGTAACAAGTAGCGCATCCTACAATTCGTTCATAAGTTCTTTTCGATCGATCGCAGTCATATATACATTGTCGTGTGTTTTGTTCAAGAATCAAATGTGTCTAACGCTGGACGACGAGTTTTGTGGTTCTCTGACACAGGCGCTGGTGTAGCACTCACTTTTTCACTGCTAATTGTGTACCACAATGAAGCACCAGCAATGATAACACCAAGTGTTCCAACAATGTAACCATAGCTCCACTCACTACCCTGTTCTTCGTTGACTATCATTTCACGCATTTTCTTTTCTTTCGCAGCTTTCGATATCTCAGCCAACTTTTTACCAGCAGCGACACGCTTTGGGTCCTTCACCTTAACACTTTTCACATCAGCCGTGATCTTAGCTTCAACAGCCGTCTGTGAGTCCTCAACCATCTAATACACTATCACGTGTTATCTTACTCACAGATGACCTCACAGGTGTCTCACAGTTGACCTCACAGGTATCTCACAGTTCCAGACCAAACGCGCTAAAAAAAATTAGGATTTTTTCTGGGAGTATAACATAATGACTCGAGCCCGAGAGGTTAGCGAAGAAGATATTGCCAACATGCTGAGAACGGCCTTTACCAGTGTGTCTACCCCACAAGACGCCCCTGGACCCAACGTCTTAAACGAGTACTTCTCAATATGCTCGCCACTCCTCGACCTCAACCCCGACGGAGGGTTGCCAAAACGGTTTGGCTCTCAGGTCGGCTACACTAGGAGTCTTCTCGACGCTTGGATCGATCTTCGGGAGGAGAGAGCCAACGAGCTTGCTGATAGATTAGCCAGCGTAATCCCTGTGTGGTGTTACTCACCATTCAAGTACCTTATGTTAGCGAGTGGTGTCTACTTGAACAACCCTCGTGAGTCCAACGCTACATTACTCGGTAACTTTCTCGAAGTGTTCTTAGCGACCCTTATGTGGAAACCATGCCTAACCAAAGCCAAAGCGTGGCTTGAGCTCGCCGCAAACCGCGACGTTCACGTTTGCAAGGTGGGGTGTAATAAGATACTGGGTGCGGATGATATCAGGGACCACGTACTCTCGCCCACCCACAGACGCTTTGCGAGAGGTGAAAACGTGTACACCTGTCACCCATGCGGTGTGGCCACCAACGACCCACTGCGTCGCTTAAGACATGAGAGCTCGAGGTCCCATCTTAAAAACTTAGAGCTCCAGCGGATATTTAACAACGAACAACGATTTCCACAATGAAAAAATATTTCTCCGAAGGTATAGTAACCATGAGAAAAGTTGGTAGACTAGAAATCGTGATTGGTCCCATGTTCGCAGGAAAAACAACAGAGACTCTTCGTAGGTTAATCACGTTAAGTAAATCAGGGCTCAAAGTCCTCTACATGAACAACGCAGACGACACCAGACGAACTGACCACGCGTTCTCCACACATCGTCAGACCATTGTAGTCGGATCAGACAGTTTACCCGCGAAGTTAATCACCAACCTTCCAAGTTCTTCCGAGATAGCTGACTATGACGTCATCGGCATTGATGAAGGCCATTGGTACTCTGATCTACTCCCAGTTATTCGCGAATACATTAAAGCTGGCATTCACGTCATTATTTGTGGTCTCATAGCGACAGAGCGTCTAAAAAGAATTGGTGAACTTGACACGTTGTTCCCAATGGCAGACGACATCACATTTCTAAAAGCGTATTGCGCCGTTTGTCGCGACACTTACGGAACAACTGTTGAAGCGCCATTCAATTGGAGATAACCCAGGACCATCGTTTGTTGGTGGTGCTGAGCAATATCGTGCAGTGTGCAGACGTCATCATCCTTCCACACAAAATTAGGGGTGTTCTCGGATACCCCACTTTTTAAATTTAGACATTGGTCACATGAAGCGTCCAATGTCACAGAAACATTTTTTCACACAGTGGTCAGAAGGCTTGTGAAATAAAGAGAGAAAGTTTCGCAAACGTTTTTATCGAGTTAAAAAACGTCTTTAAAAAATGCTAGAGCAGTCGTCACCTCGAGTGTCGTCTCAACAACGAGAACGAGTGCTAATTCGACTTATTACTCACTGTCTAAAAAGTCTCTTTACAATAACGTCTCTCATGGTTGCTCAACGCTGATTTATTTTTAAATTTACGAAAACACTGGGAACACTGAAACCCAACGTCAAAGAAACATTTTATTACTGTGGTAATAGCGTCATCGTATGAGTCGCACAAGAGTGTTAGATACCCAGCGGATTTATATCTGAGTAGCAGAGACTCCTGCTCTTTGGATGTCTTACCTGTGCCACCTGGGTTCTTGAACTCGATCACAAGCCCACTGTGCTGTCGGTTTGCATTAGCAATAACTAAGTCAGGTGTTCCACGTTGGTAACCTTTTTTCCACGAATTTATTCTTTTACTCGAAGTGTCTTGATTTTCACCACAAGCAGCTATCAAAATAGCTTCTGGATAATATTTCCTAAGAAAACCAACAACTTTCGTATGAAGGTCGAACTCAGTGATCATTTTAAACTGATTGTGTTTGAGACTGACGTCAGCTAAACCCTTTCTAATGCTTGGTAAGACTTCTGAGTGCACCCACCTTCCGAAGTGTTTCGCACGCTCCATTTTACTCGAGAACACTAACGAGTAGACTCCAAGTTCGTTGATAAATGAGACCTGTTCCATCTTCATTTTGCAATCAGGTTCGACGTGGTCGTGAACCGCATCTTTTGGTCGAGCATAACCTAGAGCGCTCGCGACTTCTTTCGCTTTGAACCATATTTCACCGTTGTGGTTAACCGTCGTGATTTGGTGACCATCGAAATCGAATAATCGAAGTGTTGCGGAAGTCATCGCTATATAGTCCTCCACGAAAAAACTACTCGATGTGGGTGTAAGGTTTTTTATAGATCTGGTTTGTTGTGTACCAATGCAGCAGGTGTGTTTTATTAGTCCTCAGTTTTCTACGTCGCCTGAAAAAGTTTCTAATGTTACGAACCAGCTTTCTAAACAAACCCATTCTAACTTAGGTCACGTCTCCTACCACTCCCACAGTGTCTGACTCTGGCAACATAATAGGTTCGCCGTAAGTCTTTTTAGACCTCATACCAATCTCAGCGTGGAGCTCGAGAGTAACGTCACCGCGACCAAATGATCCACCAGCTTTGAACATGTGGTCAGTCGTTTTATTTATTTTATATATTTCATGAGGTCTCGAAAAACACGCTCCCATTTACTTTACACCATATTCCTTCATCATTTTTCCACCCATGATTATGATGTCTCGGTTTGTCATGTAGCCACTCACAATTTTCACACCGTAGAATTCTATCAACGATGGGTATGCATAGGGTGCGAGTGGTATTCTTGGTCGATGTATTCCAAAAATCGTTCCATAGGGTGTGCCTATCTTTTTCATAATTATTCGCTATGAAGTCTGAGTCAGCTGACTTAACGTTGTTGACTCTGACGTGCGAATTGTCCATTTGCCAGTGTATTGATATCATATGTATTTTTGTGAGGTCGACACCACTTGGAATAGTGCATATGCTCTCCATTGCTGGGATGCTGCCACCATACGCGAGTCCATTAGTCATACCAGTCTTGTACCCTATGAACTTATCCCACTGACCATCGTCGTTCGATATAATTGTCTCCCAATTTGATCCAGCGGTGCGAGCAGGTAACCTCACCACAACAAAAATGGAGAGATCACACCATTGCATACTTGGACAATTAAAATGGAGACCTGACTCAAGTGGGATTGGTGTTAACACAGGGGATAGAAAACTTTGGCTTACACTGCTGATGCCAATAATAGGACCATAGGTTGAGTTGTTTTGCACTAATTTGCTTGTTTCACCAATGGCTTTCACTTTGTTTGAGCCACTGGTGTGAAATTCCACGTTTTTCAAGGCGTGTGTGCTAACGTTGAAGTCGAGCACAATGTTGTAGGACTGACTCTTGAGGTAGCTTGATAGCAATTGCTCTAGAGTTCTTTTATTCGCGGCGTCTGAGTCATCGACTGGGTCTGCCACGTTTTTTATCGCTGAGCCTTGCATGTCTATTATTCCAGACATCCTTCCACCGGTCGCGCTTAATTTAGGATCTTCGTCCAGATGCCTTTTCGTTCTCTTTAGTATTTTATCGTGAGGGTCGTCAGACTCATACCCATAGTTTAGACTCATTACTACCTCAAGGTGTATTTGGTTAGCAGATAGCCAGAGACTGCTGAGAACCCTAACACTATCGCCAACGTTGTCTTGTCTGACTCGCTTGTGGCCACTGCTTTTCTCATGGGAAGTGGTGCCGCACTTTCTTGGTGAACTTTTTTAGCCACGAGATTACTTAGCGCCGCCACATTTTCTTGGTGAGCTTTTTTCTTCACAGTCGTTGGTGGTACTACTAAGTGAGTCACCACTACTAAGTGAGTCACCACATTCTCTTGGTGGACTTTTTTAGCCGTAATTGTTGGTGTTGTTGCATTCAAGCGAGTGTTCACCCCAAATTTCATAGACTCTGTGGCAATCTTTAATAAGTTGTTGTACCCAGCGATTTTATTCTTGAGAATCACTAGGTTACTAGGCATTAACCATGTACTTGGTGACACCGCAAGATTTTGGACGACGTTGGTGTCTCTAATCGATTTATTCATGTTGAGAATCCATGTCGACACGTCGTACTGTACAACACTGTCAGAAAACAACTTGCGGAATTCTTGTTGGGTCTCTAGACTTCCTGCAGAACCACCAACGACTGACACACGTGTTCTCGCTTGCGCACCAAGTGTGGAGTACACAAAGGCTTCTATGCTTTGATTTAGATATTGCAGTCCAATGTTGGTAAAGCCGTCTGACAATCGCGCGACATATCGTTTATAATCGTTCCGAACGTCGTTGAGTGTGTACACTCTGGATTCGCCTAAAGTGCCATCGCTCAGGACTTTATTCTGGTAGTAGTGCCTTCTAGGAATTTTGGAAATCTTGCCATACAATTCGTAAGCGTTAAATTCTCTACTTATCGATTTCATGGTCTCACCACCTTCCATTCTTCTGAGAAGTCTTCTAATGGTGAAGTACAAATGAAATCTCATCACACTTGTGACCACAGGGTGAACTTCTTGTGACACTGATAAATGTTGCAACGACACTCCACAACAGAAACTAGCGCAATACGTCGCAAACACAACGCGGTAGTAAGATTCGCTGTCATCCCACTCTGATTTTGTCTTTGACGTGGTGATTTGTAAGACTGGTAGCTTTGACATGAAGTAACTATTTTGGTTAACAAAAACTTTAAAGTTATTCACTGGATAATTTAACACATTTTCTGTTGGATAGCCATCCCAAAGCCCCCAGTGGTTCTTATGACCTTTTGGCAGTGGTTGGATAGTTCCACCACCTTGCCATATTATTGGGAACTTACTATTGTGTAGCCACTTCCACATGCTTTTATCATTTTTGAAGGTTGTGCTGGTTATGTCCGTGCTGAGGATGTCGTTGTTTCTGAAATATATGTCGACACTCATGATCTTACCATCTTGCAAAATATTTGGATAGAACTCAAATTTGCTTAAAGTGGCGTGGGGGTACTTTTTGATGAGGTCTGCCTTTGCGTCGTGTGCTGCAGCCTTCGATGTGTTAGCCATCGCGAGTTTGTAGTGCTTTCCATAGTAATCATGAAGGGCTTTCTGCATATATAATATACCATATGTTACACATAACACATGCTACATTATATATGGTCAGGGTTGTAGTATTGATTAGAGGTCCAACGGAAACTGTGGATTTACCAGAGGCACTTTTGACGTTTGGCTCAGACCCTCACTTACTAGTGAAAAAAGCGACCATCTTTTGGGACTACGTTAACGTGGAGACCGGTGTGAATGACGAAATAAGTTACAACAGCAACAAACACGTTTTTGGGTCTGGGTACCACACTTTTAAAATGATCGCTGACGAGTTGAAAGGATTAGGGGCTATCGAGCTAGTAGCCAACAAACACAATTCAAAGTGCGCGATAAAAAACCGACCAACAATTAGAGCTGTTTAAATTTGGAGAACTCTTAGGGTTCAACGATAACACAACGATAAGTAGTAGTGGTTTGGTCAGCCCTAATGTTGTGGACGTTAACAAAGGGTTGAAGTACGTACAAGTGGGTTGTAGCATTGTGAACAGACCTGAGAACATTGTTAGTGGCAGCAAAAGCGAGGTTATCGTTGAGCTGCCATTGACCACCACCCAACCACTGAAGAGCTCCGTTCAACAATTCTTCAACATTGAGTCGAAGGTGTCGATAAACAAAGGCGTTTTTACGCAGCTGGTGTTTAATGTGACTGACCAAGATGGTAGTGGTGTCAACGTTGGTGACATATTGTTGGACTTGTATGCGACGCTTGAGTAGCTAAACGTGCGCTAAAGTAATGAGTCTAAACTATGGGTATGACTCTGGTGGTTACACTGAAAAGCGACGTGTAGACGACGGTCCTCAAAAGTTGACGGTGCTCATTGAAGGTGTGGAGAAAGTTGTAACTTTTGACTACAGTGTAGTGGCCACACACGATAACCCACACATTGTAGTCAAGACGGCTACTGTGTTTTGGAGCTATGATAATGTGACGGGTAGTGATGATATTCGATTCATACATACTAGATTAGGAGCACCATATTCAGGACTTGCGACAACTCGGTTGGGTGGGGGTTACTACGACTTCGACGCGTTGGTTAGAGCTCTACGACACGCGCTCAGGGGGGTTGGTGTAGACTTCGTGGTGGAGAGACTGGTGGCCACAGGTAAAAGTAGGGTCAAAGTTCGGCGTATGAGGTACGGCGTCATCAACACAGTAGAACTTAGGCTAGGCGACATTGGGCTTTTGCTTGGTTTCGCGAAGGACGCAGGAATTTTACTAAATGCTAAGTGGCATGACAGTCCAAACAAGATTGACATGAACAGAGGTCTAAAGTATGTAGAAGTCTCGTGCGATGCTGTTGAGACGGAGAGCAATGTGGGCACTGATGGGAAGCGTAGTAATGTGATCACAACATTGCCAGTGCCCACCGAGCAGTCTCTAGATGGGGGGATACAGCGCTACGCATACGTTGAGTCCAAGGTGAGAATTAAAAAAGGTATTTACTCAAGTATGACGTTTCGTGTCAAACCAAACAATGGTGACGCTGACGTTGGCGCGGTGTTATTGGAACTGTATATTGTGTGAGTTATATGGAGCTTGGTGTGGAAACAGAGCAAGGGTTGAGAGACATCTATTATAATCCTAAGACAGGGTTCAGTGGTGTAGAGAGGCTGTATCAAAGCGCATTGGGAGACGGATTGAAAGTAACTAGAAAAACAGTGAAAGAATGGTTGACAGCGCAGGACACCTACACTAGGTACAAACCTATCGTGAGAAGACATAAATTCCGCGCGACTTTTGTTGGATTTCTTGGTGAAGAGCTCCAAATGGACTTAGTGGACATGAGCAAGTATTCAAAACAGAACAAAGGTTATTATTGGATATTGACAGGCATTGAAATATTGAGTAGATACGCTTTTGGCATTGCAGTTTATAGAAAAGACACCAAGAACATGACTAAGGCTGTTGGAAAATTGTTGAGTGATTTTAAAGATCGGTTTGGGACCACGCCTAAGTTAGCGCAATTTGATGATGGACTTGAGTTCTACAACGTTGGTGTGAAAAGTTTGTTGGAAAAACACGGTGTTGAATATTTCAGCACTAAGAGTGATAAAAAGGCTGCTGTTGTCGAGCGTTTTAATAGAAGTCTCAAGAGCATTATGTGGAAGTACTTTTACGCCCATGGAACGTACAAATGGATTGACGTTCTTGACCAGTTTGTGAGCAATTACAATAGCAATGTGAATCGAAGCATTATGACGAAGCCAAAGGATGTCGATAAGTCGAACGAAGGCGAAGTTTGGACCACTTTGTTTGGTCACCAATTTGCAGACAACCCATTGCCAAAGTTTAGAGTTGGTCAATCGGTGAGAATTAGTAAATACAAGAGTGTGTTCACAAAGGGCTATGAAGCCAACTTCACTGAAGAGCTGTTTAAAGTGGTAAAGGTTATTCGCGGTGATCCGAATGTGTACGAAATTGAGGATCACACCGGTGAACAGATTATTGGTAAATTTTACGAACAGGAATTATCGCTGGTCAATAGGAAACATGGCGACGATGTGTACAGAGTTGAAAAGGTGTTGAAAAGAAAGAAAGTCAGAGGGAAGAAGATGGCGCTGGTCAAATGGTTGGGTTATGAGAACAAACATAATTCGTGGATACCAGAAAGCGACATTCAAAATGTGAGCTAATGTAATATGGTCGAAGGTGGGGAAGGTTTCGACGACTTTGAGATGGAAAACCTCGACAAGTACGAAGGCATGAGTGATGAGCGACTAGAAGAGGAACTCACTAATATTGAGGAGCGGCTTACAGACATGGACACTAAGTACACTGTAAAAAACATGTCGACGAACGTCCGTGTTAATTACGACAACTATCATGACTACGTAGAAAAGATAAGAGGTGAGCTTGATAAAAGACAAGGTGGGCGAGAGGAGACGTCGTTTATTGACGCTGACGGTGGTAAAACGGTGACAATAAGGGGAACTAGCACAGAAGTCCCAGTAGTAGAGTTTGATGTCAACGATTTGCCGTCGAACCCTGAGAACCAAGTTTTGATAAGCTTAGAAAAGTTCTTTAGTAATAAAACTGGGGTGCGATTCAAGTTTGACACTCGTGACGACGATGTGTTAGCGCTGCGAAACAGAGTATCAATAAGTAAGAGCAATAATATATCATTCAAACCTATGCTTAATAAAAACGAATTTGGTAAAGAGCAAATAGTTCTCAAACGTGGGAAGGGTGGTGTTCTGCGGTACAATAACGACGTTGAAGTCGCGCGACGCTCAGTTTTCCAATTTAAAAACCTTATGGATAAAATCCTAGCCAACTCGAAAGACCGTGAGGAAACTGTGAGGAGTATGTCGTTGTTGGACACCACACACACAGAGCGCGACGACATACATGGGCTAACACCAAACGAAAACCGTGAGCTGAATGGTGTGCTTAACCCGAGCGATAGTGTGTTGCCTGAATCAAGAACAGGTGACAATGGTGCGTTGCAAATACAAGCAGACCACTTTCAAGAAGCAATAAATAGAACGTCAGACAAACTAGATGGTGAAGACGACGAGAGCGTTATCTTTGAATTGAGAGAACGTATCGTGGGGTTTGAAGAAGCGCGAGACAGAGTCATTAAACAGCGAGAAATAGAGGAGGTTAGAGAGCAACAAGAGACTGACATTAACAGATTGCAGAAGTTCAAGAAGTGGGCTAGAGAAAATGTGGTTGGGTTGAGCGCTGTGGCAATTTCAATGGCTGGAATTATAACAACAATTATTATCGCTGGTAGGTCTGCTGTTATGAAAGGTGCTAAAGCCATAAAGTCATTCGCACAGGCTGTTAAGAACGCGATAATGAAGATGGGTCCATGGGCTGTTGGGCTGGCTAATTTAGTTTACAATATGCTGACGTTGGGTGCGAAGGGTCTCGCATGGTTGGCTCAAAATCTGTGGGTACTTGCGGTGGTACTTGCGTGGTTTGCTTATGATTATTACAAGCTAAAACGGTAGTGATAAAACATATGTAAAGGTATATGAACGTCACGTCGGCAGAGTTGAGTCCTGGTTTTAGACGAGCAACTATGGGCGGCATAAAAGGGGTGAGAACGCAGCACGTGATCACGTTGAACCCCAATAAAGTTAGTCCTGGTGAGGAACTTTACGTTGACATACCAAAGCTTAAGGTTAGTAGCTGTTTGGTACCTGGATCGTTGGGTTTATTGTTTGACTTTAAAAATGCGAATGACAAAAGTTGGTTCTTGAACAATGTGAGCAAGTTGCTTTGTGAGAAGCTTGTTGTGAGGCTGGCTGGAGAAACTGTGTATGACAACAGTGGGGAAAATTACACTGGTGTTTATCGTGACCTTTGGGAAAGTGTTACTGCGCGAGACCAAATGATTGACTATGGTATTGGTGGTGAGAACTTGAGAAAGTTAATTTCTAAGGACGACAGTGGTGCAACAAGTGGAAACGTCGCTAAAGTTAACGACGCGTTAATGTTTGGTGTGATTGGAACGAAACTGCGGATTAAGCTTGGTAAGATTATGAATGACCACGGGTTGTACGCTCCTTTTAGCATGAACAACAACTTGCAGTATGTGATCACACTTCCGAAGGCCACAGACATCATGGTGGCGCAATCCAACGAGACTGTAGGTGGGTACACTCTGGAGAACCTCGAGCTTGAGTACGAAACGATTGATAACCAGGAGCTTGCTGATGAGATAGCGTCGGGTTACGCAAGTGGTCGTAGTTTGTCATATGAGCACGTTACATTGATGAAAACCACTGAATGGGATAAGGGCACGACCATTGTGAACGAAAATGTCAATCTGCCAAGAAAAAGCATGAAGGCGATTGTGTTGCTATTCACGAATAAGGTGCGAACAGACAGCGAGGAGTTTCTCTACCCAAATATCGAGAGTGTTAGAATCACAATCGAAGGTGTGCCAAATAGTGTGTACTCACAAGGCATCCCAAAGTCGAAGTTCTATGCAGAAGCGAAACGGTTGTTTGGGTTGGGTGAAGAACACGCTCAGTTCATGACCATACAGAAGTTCTACAAAGATGGCTTTGCGTTAGTCATCGACTTGAGGAGTGTTCAAGATAATCGCAATGTCGCCACTGGCAAGAACATTGTAAACACACAATCTGGTGTGCTTCTTGAGATCACTAAGAAAGCGACGACTGCAAATGTCATGTGCAGGGTGTTTGTGATAAGTGATGGGTTGGTCAACTTAATGAACAATGGGCTGCAATCAATCCAGTATTAAATCAAACGTGAGTTAATGGAGACTCCGTTTAATATGTTAATTGTTGGTATGACAGCTTGTGGTAAGACGCATTATTTGCTGGAAACATTGGAATCTGAGTACTTTAGTAAATTCGACTACATTGTGTTGATTTGTCCTACTTTCGAGTGGAACAAAGCGTATCAAGATTGGAAATATGTGCGCGACCCTGACGTGTTAGCGATAGACTGCGCGCAAGACAGTGTCGACGCTGTTCTCAAGTGTGTAACAAATGTTTTTAAAGGCACTAACACTCTGATTGTGTTGGACGACTGTGCAAGTGGACAGGACGTCAAGAATAGGACTAGTCAATTGGTCAACTTGGCTTTTAGTGCGCGACATTTTATGTTAAGCGTTATTGTCATCACACAACAACTGACGTCGATCGCAAAACCGTATAGAGAAAACATTAGTAAGCTCATTTGCTTCTACTGTCCGAGCAGAAGTGATATGAAGGTCGTTATTGATGATTACCTTGGGCATGTTAGCAAAGAGGAAGCGTCGGCGATTGTGACCGCACTAAAAAATAACAAGTACGCTAGACTTGAAATCTCATTGCGCTATCCATACAGTCACGAGGTTGTTATTCCGCAATAAAATATGGGTATAAGTAATAGCGTGATGGTAAAACGCAAAAGTGGGGAAAATCCTACGATTGAGGAATTAGTTGAGGAGACCGATGACACCTCAACTGTGGAAGACAACATTGACGTTAGGAGATCCGAACTAATTAGACTGTCCGGTGACGGTGTGGTGAGTCAGTCCGAAGCGTATATTAAAAAAGCGTCCGCAAAGGTTATCGACAAGATATGGCACCAATATGAGTTGAAGAGAATGGAAATCGCAAACGCCTTTCTCACCGACTTGCTAATCAGCAAATTCGCTAACTTACTAGATGGGTTGAACGCTATAGAGAATCCTGACGAGCTAAACGACGAGTTGCAAAAAGATCCGTTACTAAAGAAAGACGTCGAGAGCATTGTCGCGGTTGTGACGCCGTACGTGCCTTTCTTGGGCTTGTTGTCGGGAGGAATCACAACGTCGAAATATGTGTACGATCACCATTTTAGAAAAGAGGCAACAAACGCTGAAAATAGTGAACAAACGGACTAATCTATTATTAACAGGTGGCAATAACCTAATTTGCATAACAGGTGGCAATTTTATCACGCGTGAGACACTTTTACGACACATAAATTTGTAAAAATGTTTAAACGACTATTTTTTAAATGTGATTTGACAAATTTGTGAAAATGTTGAAACGACTATTTTTTAAATGTGATTTGACAAATTTGTGAAAATGTTGAAACGATTATTTTTTAAATGTGATTTGACAAATTTGTGAAAATGTTGAAACGACTATTTTTTAAATGTGATTTGACAAATTTGTGAAAATGTTGAAACGACACTTTCTATTTTTTAAATACGATTTAACAAATTTGTGAAAATGTTGAAACGACACTCTCTATTTTTTAAATGTGATTTAACAAATTTGTGAAAATGTTGAAACGACTATTTTTAAACTTGACTGAAATGTGGTTTGGTATAAATTCAGTATTGTTTCACAAGTCTCGCGTGTGTTTGACATTAATCGGTGGAGAGGGGTGTGTCAAGCCAAATTAACGACCGCTGTAGTAGTATAGCAAGTAGGGCTGCGAGCTTATTCGACGTCAATCGTTAATATAAATACCAAAACATCACCAAATTTGTCGAGTCGTGACTTGGCCAAATTTGGTGATGTTTTGGTATTTATATTCACGGTTGAGGTCGATTGAGCTCGCAGCCCTACTTGCTATACTACTTTGTTTCTAGTTTGTATCTGTATTTGTATATTGTAATTATCTGTAACTATATATAAGCTGTGTATTGTTATAGTTTACATGTATGTGATATTCATAGGGACCGCAGTAATTGGCCAAAGCTGTTGCGGACACCCTGCCATCGTCTTGTATATGTTATTGTGTAAATATTTGTTCTCTAGTCTAGATGTGGCAAAGCTTATAAAAAATTAAAAAAATTAAAAAATAACATAGGCAGAGAAAGCTTGTGTATATACTATACCAATTAAAATATTCAGACGTATTGGCGGCTATTATTTAAATCGTCTAAATCGCTTACCTAGCAGCACTTGTTCACCAAACTTGTCAGTTGTCGCCTTTGTTCACGATCTTTTGACCTAATAGTATCGTTGTGTTTTTTTCTTAGCAAGCCGTATTTCGCGTTGATTGCTGGTGTTTTCTCTATGTTTTTGGCCATACTTTCTACCCTGTATATATGTATATATATATATATATATATATATATGAGTATCTCCTAGCATATTTAAAGGTACATTGGGATGGTCTATTGATTATCACTGGTGATTTCAATATTAATACTTTAAATTTATCAAATTCCATAACCATAACTATAACCGCTATCTTGACATCTTAAACATCATGTCACTATCCCAAATGGTCACTAAGCCTACAAGAACGACTTTACATTCGGCAACAGCAATCGATCACATCATCACAAATCTCCCACACCGGATCACGCACACAGATGTCTTACCATGCCCGCTCGTAAGCGACCATGACGGCCCATATGCATGTGTTAATATACGAGTTAAGCGCTTTGAGCCTCGCTACAAGTGGTTGAGGCTTGAGAAGAACCTCATTGAAAAGGACCTATACGAAGACATTTCAAACCTTGATTTCGATACCATTTTCAACTCCAATAACTTAGACGAACAACTAGAACATTTTGATTCTTTACTAACCAACTGCCTTGATAAACATGTTCCTTTGCAAAGAGTAAAGATTACTCGTCCTCCTGCGCCATGGCTACATATACAGATACCATCAGATAACTTAAAGTGAAACGGGACCAGCTACGCTACCACGCACACTTGACAAAACATCAATCTGTTTGGGAAGAGTTTCGCTCTACCAGAAATGAACTAAAAAAGGAGATCAGGAAAGCAAAACGAAATTTCTTCAAGAATGCAATGTCCTCAAACAAACCAAAGAAGGTGTGGAGAGTGATAAACCAAGTCCTAAATCCACCTTCTAAAGCACCACAAATTGATCCAGACGAATTAAATGAACACTTCGCCACAACCGCGCAAAGGACCACGAACAGCGGAATAAATCCCTCTGATGATATAAAACAATTTTTAAACACCTTGACCAATGACGATAATCCTGATAATTTTTCCTTACACGTAGTGACATCCGACGAAGTACTAAGAGAACTAAAACCCCTTCGATCCGACTGCTCAACCGGACCAGACAATATTCCAATCATTATTAATACCAGCGCCTTATCTGCTCCTCTGACTCACATTATTAATACCAGCATTTCTACATCAAATTTTCCATATAAGTGGAAAATTGGGCGTGTAGTACCTATTTCTAAAGTTGAGATCCCAGTAATAGGTGATGACTTCAGACCTATAACAATCCTTCCAGTCTTGTCCAAAGTTCTCGAAAGAATCGTCTTGAGGCAGATCCTCCAGTTTATCGAACAAACATCAATACTCGCTGAATTTTTGTCTGGATTTCGCAAGGGGCACAGTACAGCCACATTGCTAATGAAACTACGCGATGACATCTTATGCGGAATGAAGCAAGGCGAAGTAACCATGATGGTAATGGCGGACTTCTCTAAAGCATTTGACACACTTCACGTCAAAATAGCTTTGGAGAAATTGAGCCGACTAGGTTTTTCCAGCAGCTGTATCCGTTGGATTGCCAGCTACTTAACCGATCGCAAGCAATTTGTTATGGTCAATGACCGCAAATCGCAACTTGCTGACCTACATTTTGGGGTTCCTCAAGGAAGCATTCTCGGACCCATGCTCTTCAACATCTTCGTTGCTGATCTCCACTCCATGATAGACACGAATTGTGCCCAATATGCCGATGATACAACAATCTACAAGCACTGTGAGGTCTCAAACATAAACCGATGCGTATCTAACATCAACAATTCCCTAGAAATTTTTTCAACCTGGTCGTCAAACATCAATCTGGCCCTAAACCACAAGAAAACGAAAACGATGCTGTTTTCCACGCCTCAGATGGCAAATCATCATAATCTTCAGTCTTTAGACCTTCAACCTAATATAAATAATGTTTTGTCAGAGCACAAAACCACCTACAAACTTCTTGGCATTACCTTTCACGAACACTTGAAATGCAATGAGGCAGTCAAGAACGTCGCCTCTTCCTGTTATGCCACTCTTGCAGCACTGCGTAAAATCAAGCACATGGTTCCTCTCAATGTTAAAAAACAATTAGTACAATCTTTGATCATGTCCAAGATATCTTACTTCAGCACCGTATATTATCCTCTAGCTCGAGACCAAGAACGCAAGCTACAAAAAGTGCAAAACGCAGCGGCCAGTTTCATCTTTAATAGATATGCAAGAGAGACCGACATTCTCGATATAGGCTGGCTTCCTACCAAAGAGCAGTTTGAGCTTGACATACTAAAACTAGCACATAAATCCATGCACAATCCCAGCTGGCCGCAATACCTTAGACTTTCGAGACAATCTCACTGCCGTGAACTTAGATCTAGCAAGGCTCCATGTCTAGAAATTAGCATATACCTGGGAGGTGAATAGTGCTTTTCACGCAATTTGATTGGCTCCTCTATCTCGGAATAAACTGCACTATTCACCTCCGAGCAAAACGAAATGGCTTCCCGTTTTGTTTCAAAGAAGAAATGTTTTTAATAAACGAGGGTGCTGTGTCGGACAATACCAAAAAACCAACAAAGTTTTTTTTTTTACTTTTTTCAGCTGTATAATAGGACAAAAATTTGCTCGAACTTACTGTTTTGTTTACAAATATCGAGCGGGCCAAGCTTACGTAAAATTAATTTACAAAGTAAAATACTTATTTACGAACGAATAATGTTTTACAGAATGGTTTCAACAGCAACAACAATTTAGAATTCCTTTGCAAGAAATGTCTCCTCAACAATTAAACAAATGCCTTCAAAAGTTTTATCTCTAAACGAGAAAACGTGACGGAAGCTATTTACAGACTACGACAATAAGTCGCTTACCGCAATTCGAGTCACGTTGAATCGCCATTTGAGAAATCCACCATTTAGCAAATATTTTTCGATAGTTGGAGATGCCCAGTTTTCAGAAGCAAATAAAAGTCTGAGCAATTTTCTGAAAACCCTTAATAAAAAAGGCGAAATTGCACGAACTGTCCACAAACAACCATTGACAAAAGAAGTCGTTGAGAAGCTGTAAGAAGAAGGCGAGCTAGTTGAAGTTGACACTCTCAATCCTGTCAAATTGCAGCAAACGGCATGGTTTTTCATGACTGCTGGTCTTTCAAACCCCAGCTATACTGGGGATTCCAATCGCCAAAATCTCGTTCATGGCTTCGTTTCTGGTGGTACATTTCATAATTGCAATTTCAACTTCAATGTCAAACTTCCAAGCAGCCATTGCAGTGACAGTATTCAGCACGAGCTTTAAGACTTGCGAAGATGTACTTGTAGCGATCGGAAAAAAACCCAAATTTTCCTTGCCTTTCATCGGACACGATTCGTATAATCGTATGATTGTTTGATCAAACGAACTCGTTATGTTTTCTGTCAGTTTATCACATGATGTTGTCGTGTGACGTTTCTCGCGCGTTCTCGCACGCGAAATATTAAAGTGTAAATCGAGTTTTTGCTCATTTTTTGTCCACAACAATAACAAAAACGTTTTCGAGTTTGCTATTCACCTCCCAGGTATATGCTAAAACAATTATTCACCTCAGTGTCGGTGAATAGTGTGGATATTTACCTCGCCGTTTCGCAGCTCGGGAAATATCCAACACTATTCACCTCCACTTCGGTGAATAATTACTATATATATATATATATATATATATATAGTAGCATATATATATATAGTAGCACCCTCAGGCCTTCGGCCGGCGCTTCGCGCCGGGCGAGGGGAAAAGTCTTAAATTTTATTAAAATCCAAATAGTTTTACAACTAATCCTGGAAGTGTATAAATAAGATACAAAATAAGGTACTTCTAGTTTCTAAAGGTAAACAGTTCCATATTCTAATGCATCTTGGATAAAAAGAGTATTTAAATGATAAAATATTACAATGAGGCTGAGTAAATTTGAATCTCCATTTCAGACTAGTTTGGATATCGTCAGGGATTGATATGCCCAGCATACCATTAAGAATCTTAAAAAAAACATAACTGGCCAGTACAAGTACAAGTACGCCAGTACAAGTACAAGTACGCCAGTACAAGTCGGCGGTGTTCAAGAGAATCCCACCCCAGGTTTTTCACAAGTTCGGTAGAGTCATTCGTATGATCATAATTATATGACAGATAAACCGAGCAGCGTTCCTCTGAACACGTTCAAGGAACAAAACATCGAAGCAGTGTCAGTGTGAGGCATTGAGTGTTCCATAACGAGCGTATTCAAGTTTTGGTCTAACAAGGATCTCATAAGTTCTCTTTTTTGCTAATTTACGGCATGGTTTCAAAGATCTTTTAATAATTCCAAGAGTTTTGTTGGCACTGCTGGCGATCTTCTTGCAATGAAGGTTCCAATGTAGATTATGCGACTGTTTGACTCCAAGTTAGTCAATGGATGGGACTTGAGTCAAAACGTTATTATTAGTATGATAGACAAAGGGACTAGGTCTCTTCTTATTGGTTATTGTAAAAAGGTGGCATTTGGTGTTATTTAACTGCATCGACCAGGACTCGCACCATTTAGATAGGACATCCAGATCTTGTTGTAGGGCAAAGTGGTCATTAACGATTTTAATAGTGCGATAAGATATAGTATCATCAGCAAATAAACGGATGTTTGAATCAATACCATTTGAGATATTATTTATAAAGAGTAGAAATAATGTATGTCCAAGGACTGATCCCTGAGGGACACTCGAAATGACAGTAGTAGGTTGAAAATGAGTACCATTTATGGAGACAGTTTGTGAGCGATTAGAAATAAACGCTTGAATCCATAACAAAGTGTAACCTTGTATACCATAAATCCATAATACTTGAGTTTTGCCAGTAAATTAGTCTTAGAATGAGACAATTTATCAAATACATGTACCTTACTAAAATCCAGTAGCAGTGCATCAACTTGACTACTGTACGTTCGTTTACAGCCAATGTCCATGAGTCATGGATAGTGCATGAAATCAGTTGAGTGGAGCATGAAAAATTACGGCAAAAACCGTGCTTGACAGCATATTATGCTTTTAAAGGAACTCGTATGTTTTAACATATTGTAACATAGACTATAGTCAGGGAAATAGGTCTATAATTACCAGGATTTGATTTGTTGCCCTTCTTAAAAATAGGTGTTGTAAGCGACTTAGTCCAATCTTTGGGTAAAGTTGAAGAGTCATAATTAGTTTTGTTGGCCACATCCTTGAGAATTCTCGCTGGTATGTTATCGGGGCCCTGTGATTTATTGGTGTTTAAGTTCATCAGGAGCTTCTTAACATATCATCGATAGGTGGAAATGGTGAGGGGTCTACGCCAGGAGTCAAACCATCATCTGTTGTGAAAGCAGCCTTAAAATTATTATTTAGAGCATCAGCCTTGTCTTTGTTCGATATAAAAATGGAATTTCCAACCTTCAGTGGGGTAATATTTAAATTTTCAGTACGACAAAGTTTAATTTTGGGATTGTCTTTAAGATCTTCGTTCACAGTGTTATCTAGGTTTTTGTTGTGTGATGATTTTAAAAGGTTAACGACTTTATTACGCTGCCCCTTGTCTTCTTGAGATTTAGAAATGTTTGCTTTCTTGGTCATTTCTTTCTTTATAGACCTCGTTACCCGTGGTGAACTTATGAGGAACATATAAGTTTCAATTCCATTATGCATAGCGTTTTTAGAAATATACCAATTGTCATGGATTGATCTTGAATTTGGCATGGAATCAAAAAATAAGTTACTAAAGTGAATTTTCCGTGGAGGCTTAGACAGTATTTATTATTTTTTTTATTTCTCGTTACTTTGTTATTTGTGGTAATTTTAATTTTGTGGCGAATGCAATAAATAAATTTAGTATTTCATGGTAGTTTAATTGAACCTCAGATTGACTCGTCAGCATGCTCAGTAAGATCAGGTCTGTGAAGAAGAGGTATCAGGGGCGGATTCAGGAATTTTTTAGGTACGTCGAAACACGGAAGTGCCCCCCCCGGAAATTTTTTGAAATTTGACTCCCTGAAATGGCATTTCCCGCATTCTGGCAAGATTTTTTAGAAAAATCTTACAGTTCTTATTTACGTTTTTTCTACCACATTTTACGATTTTTTTAAAAAAATGCTTCTGCACTTTTTAAATAATCGTTACTGGAGACAATTTTTACGACTGTTTCGCTCCATATCAGAGCTCATCAGCATGCCTATGATTCACTGCTCAGTGAATCCGACATGGACAGCCAAAGCCCACCAACTTTAGCTGCGAAGCAATTTTTTAGACACATAGAGGAGCTTATCTCTCTACATCACATGATCCTGGTCATGTTAATTTCCTGGTCATTTTACCAATCTATTAGATTGTTTAACTTTACCCCTTCTCCACAATGAGCTGTCTGGTTGTAAGGCGCCAGATACACACCCATGCAAAGCAAAATAATGATGAATAGAGAAAAACAGACCATGTACAATACATTACATGGACATAGTCAGATAACTAAGAGCACACCACTCTACATCATCCTGGTCATACAAACTAGTAGTTGCCAACAAAAGACTGCATTGCATATACAGTACTCTTATTGAAATGTTTATTTATTTTTTGTGGCTTTTTATTAATTTTAATATGTATATATGGAAAGAAAATGTTATTGTTTACCCCTTATCCAGCACAATGAGCTGTCTGGTTTTAAGGCGCCAGATACTCGCCCAAGAAAATAATTATGAATAGAGAAAAACAGACCATGTACAATACATTACATGGACATAGTCAGATAACTAAGAGCACACCACTCTACATCATCCTGGTCATACAAACTAGTAGTTACCAACAAAAGACTGCATTGCATATACAGTACTCTTATTGAAATGTTTATTTATTTTTTGTGGCTTTTTATTAATTTTAATATGTATATATGGAAAGAAAATGTAATAGTTTACCCCTTATCCAGCACAATGAGCTGTCTGGTTTTAAGGTGCCAGATACTCGCCCAAGAAAAATAATTATGAATAGAGAAAAACAGACCATATAGGACATTTCATGGACATAGAGAAGAGCTCACCTCTCTACATCATCCTGGTCATCTTAACAACCTAATAGTTTACCCCTTATCCACAATGAGCTGTCTGGTTTTAAGGCGCCAGATACTCGCCCAAGAAAAATCATTATGAATAGAGAAAAACAGACCATATAGGACATTTCATGGACATAGAGAAGAGCTCACCTCTCTACATCATCCTGGTCATACAAACTAGTAGTTACCAATTACCAACAAAAGACTGCACTCTTATTGAAATGTATATTTATTTTATGTGGCCGTTATTAATGTATATACTGTATATATATAAATGGAAAGAAAATTTAAAAATACTTAGCTAAATTCCAACCTCCTGTTACCAGTTGCGAATTTTTGGAGGACATCTTGCACATCTGGCTCTATTTATTGGTGAACATGCATCAATGCGGTCACTACTCACTTGAATCAAGATGAATAAATGAATATATTATTAAAAACGCAATCGATTCATGTTTGCTGTTTTATATGAATTATTATCTTAATATCATTAAACTACATCAATCATTGTAGTCTACAGTCAGACGTTACCTAATCCTTTATATTACTATTTAAAATTTAAACTACCTAACAGCTACCTAACAGCTACCTAAGCTACCTAAGCTACCTAACAGCCGTGGACTTTGATTTTCTCAATTTGACATATTTCGGAATATAGATTTCCGCGCCAAAATGCCTGTATAAGGTCTTTCCAATCTTTGCGATATGCTCTTGATCAGAGAGAACAGCACACGATTGCAATTTTCCCGTCAATTCACGAATAATTTGGCGAAGTAAGTTTTCGTCTCGATCACTTGTACTAGCAGCCATGATTGAGTGTAGGTAAGGCTCAATTTACTGCCTGATACGTCGAAGCCCGACATAATGGGTTTATTAGCCTGAAGTACGTCGAAACACCCGTCCAAGCAGTTTCGACGGACTTGGAGTTTCATTGGTCTAAATCGAAAATTACGAACGCTGATTGGTT